>OY987256.1:38952829-39358829 GCA_963920725.1 Rhamphomyia laevipes
ACATAATAAAATCATGTGTTCTAAGTTAAATTGTTATGTAGCATTCTGCACAAATGTATTTCAGGCTAATTCATAGATGAAGCCAAAGTTATGCGGCCAACAACATTACAGAATTATATATGGAGGTTATTTTCGTAGTATATTCTACACTCTTGCTAAGATATTTATTATTAATTAGTGTAGGGGGTGGGGGGTTTTCAATTATAATTAGACAGGATATCCTGTTCAAGTATGTTGTCCCCATGAGACAATTTAACTAAAATTTGGTTTAATAATTTCTATTCATATTAATTTTATATGTATAAAAACATAGAGGCTTTTCTTTAGAAGAAAATTAAGAGAAATTCGAAAAAGGATCAATTTATACCTATATATACAAAGATATTAATTAACTAAAATACATTTTTTTAACGTTAATAATTTAAAAATTATATTAAATTAATTTCACCCAACAGAGCAATCAAATATCCTTGCTATATAGTATAACTAAAATAGAACTATCGTGCTTCAAGAAGCGCAATCAAAAATCATTGAAACAAAACTCTATAAAAATCAATTTCATTATGATTTCGCCATTTTAATAAAATTTACTTTTCTTCCTTATACGATACGTAAAATAAATTATATATAACAAACAAGATAAACAAACAAATTTACAATATATATATATATATATATATATATATATATGTAATAAGAGTATATCCTTTAAATCCTTTTTCTTGAATATTCAATATACGAGTACAAACAAAAAAAAAAATTATACTTTGTATTACATTTTCGAATATTGTTTTGTTCTTGTGCCAAAAATTCCATAATTTTTATTGATTTGATTCAATTTCTGGTGGGTTTTTTGCAAACTAAAAGAAAATTTCTTAAATACATATACATATATATATATACCACACACATGCACATTATATAAATTTATATAAATACTTTTTTTTTTGTTTTTTTTTTTATTATTATTTTTTTAGCTAGGATGTTCAGTTTTTTCACATGAAAGGATAATTTTCCAATTTGATTTTATTTTTATTATTATTACCACCTATAGAAATAACCGTAAACCGGAAGGCAAATATTAACTTTAACTCATTTTATTTTAACCTTTTTGTGCTTTTGTGTCGTTTGCAGTTTTTTTGTTGTTGTTGTTGTGCTCCTTCTTTGGTGGTAGACGTGATCCTTTCATAATGTTAAATTTGCTTTAAGGACTGATTTCGAAGATGAAATAATTTTTTTTTGCACATTTTCAAGTATTTTATGATGGATGAAAATTGGAACGGGGTTTATGAATTATTTTGATCTGTCTATAAATTTAAATGATCTATAAAATAATATTGAGTATTAAATATATTTTATTGATAGCTTCATTTATTACAAAAATAAGTTCCACTAATTAATTAGATGCAAAGAGAAATATAAAAAATAAAATTTAGCATAAATTTTACTATATGAAAATGGGTTTTTAACATCTGATTATCTAAAATTTGGAAACTTGGAGTAAATAAACTTATAAAACGATTTTCTTCTTAAAGTGAAGCATGTAAACTTAAAATATCCAATAACTTAAAGTTAGATTTTTAGTACGTATAATTTGTTACGTCGCAAATATTTAGGAAAATTATAAAACTGATACAAGTCTGACTTTGAACTTGAGTTGTTTAAAAAAATCATCTTTTATATAATTCGAAGCGGTTGTAACGTCCGTCGGCTGAGAATTTGCTTGCTCCTAACATCATTCAGAAAAAAACGAAAAACTGAAGGGATTCGATTTTTAAAAGATATTCCAAATAAAAAATTGCAAAAATGATGAAACGTAAGCAAAATTTACAAATGTAGAATGTAAATAAGAATAAATTTTCTCGACATGCAATTTTATTTAAAAATACGTTCTATATTACATAAAATAGAAAAATTATATGGATCAAATGCTTCTTAAATTTTATTCTTTATACATATTCTCACAATATTTTATGCATCTCATTGCTTCATCCATATGTAAAAAATATTCATTTTAGTAATTTCCTCCACCTCCACTACATTTTCTATAACAAATTTATTTTATATCAAATTTATTATATCTCAAATTTATGTTGAGTATTTTTGTAACGCTAAAGGAGGATCAAATATTTGATAAAGTCATGCCTCAAAAAACTATAATCAATCTCTAGTTCAAAATAGTGGAGCAAACAAATTCTGTAACAAACAAAAACTTCTAATGGAAAAAAGTCCTAACCTAATTTATTATGTAGTTTTATCACTGTACCAAATAATTCAATAACAAATCATATTTTTTTTAGATTGAATCACTAACTTACTTTTTATGTGAATTACCTTAATTTTAAACTGAATTGCAGAAAGTAATAGAGCAGTTGTTCTCTAAAGTATATAAATATCAGAAAAAATAAGGTTTAGTTCAACTAAGTGTAAGTTACCTACTAAGTTTAGTGGCATATTACTTAGTTCTGGATATTCTATAAAAAAAATAGTTTAGTTGATCTCTGGTTGTAACCAAACATTAGAGGGAAATTAAATTTAAAGAAAACTGTTTGTAGATAAAACAATAAATAAAAATTTCAAACTTTATCTAATTTACTTATTCACAATATTTAGTCAATTTTCATTTATATATTTTTAGGGGTGAAGCATTTGTTGGAGGTGAAGCTGGAATGGCTGTTCCAGAAACAATTTGTACACCAAAAGCAGTTGGTATTAGTGTTGATATAAATGTATATGAACCACATTTATTAGCTGGAACAATGGCCCATATGATCGGACATAATATCGGAATGGGTCATGATGATGGACGTAAGTTTTTTACAAAAATTATAAATAATTCAATAAAATATATTTGTGGACAGTTTTTTGGTCAATGTTTTTTTATCTGGTAAAACTACCGATGTCAACAAAAAAAAAATACTGGTCATAACCACCACCGAACTGACAAGAATATTAATTTTATCGATTATTTAAATTAATTACTGAAAAATCAGCATTTTTGTTACATTTTGTTCAAAATTATTCTAATTTAATATTAGTAAAGTAATATTGACTGATAAAATATTAAATTTAGAAGATACTTTTATTATGATAATTACAATAAAATTCCTATTAAAACATCTATCCTTCAGTATGTTTTCTCTGTATAAAATTTAATTTAAAAAAAACATAAAATATGTAAAATAATTTTATCATAATTATAGATTTAATTTAAACAAATATTTTTTTTTCCTTTTTCTTAGGAGAAGAATGTTTTTGCCGGGATTGGCATGGATGCATAATGTCACAATCAATAGTTGGATTAGAGAACGTACAACCATATAAATTTTCTGAATGTAGTAAAAAAGATTATGTTGATGCATTACGTACAGGACATGGTCTGTGCTTAATGAATAAACCAAATGAGGTCAGTACATAAAATTTATATACATCAATAAAAAAAACCCGGTTTTTTTTTTAATTATATTTTTGAAGAAAAGTTTTAAAAATTTTGATTAGGGAAAATTTATAATAATTTTCTTTATGCACTGAAAAAAAATATTCTAGTAAGTTTTATTATATATATTAAGAAAAATGTTATTGAAATCCACTTTACAAAATTAAAAAGATATACAGATACAACAAAATTCATTACAAAAATTATTTTTTTATTTGAGGTTTGTGGTAAAGTATATCAAAAGAGGATACACAAAAATTTATACACACAATTATACAAACTCGGGCCGTGTTACGAAAGATGTACTCAAGTGAAATTATTATAAATATAAAAAAAAAAATTCCATGAATTTCTAATTTTTTTCATTTATTATTTTCTACAAAAAAAAAAAATTTGATTAAAATAAACTTGAGTTTTTCTTTCAACTTATGTAGGACAAAATCAATCTTAGAGCCATGAATTTGAATTTTAATAGATTATGTTTAATATCTTAAAAAAGCTAATATAAAATTGATTGAAATAAATGAAATCAATTATAATTTATATTAATTTTTTTCTTCTTAACCCTTCATTGCTATTGTTAATGTATTTTCCAATATTAATAAAATATTGGTCTAATGTACCCATTTTTCAAAATTTATTTTTATAACGAAACAATTATTTTTCCTTTCATTTATCCATTCAAGTTTATGAATTTATTTATTTTAATCAAAAATTAACACTACAAAATGGATTAACAATTATTTTTCCATTTATTTATCCATTATTTTTATAATTATATTTTATTTGAAAGATTTAAAATGAATATTGGAAACATGAGGTATAACCGCTGAATATGTTATTTTGGAAATATGAAAATAGAAGCTATAATAAATTAATTATGCTATAATTAAATAAACTAAGTCATAAAAAATTATTCAGTCTGTCAGTATACTAAAAATAACGCATATTTTCGATATAGTAATGACATTAAATAAATGTGGGTGTAAATAACCCAGATAATTTTTGTAATTATTTTGTAGACATTCCCACTGCCAAAATGCTATTGAATATTATTTGAATTGATATTCATACAAAGAGTTTGTTGCATTTTTTATCTGCAAATTGGGTGTATTAAATACACCACTTAAGTTAAAAAGAAATGAAGGGTTAAATGTAAACTCACTTTTTTTAACAGATATATTTTCTTTGTTGTATTTCTCTGTTTATTTTTCAATTCTTTGTATTGTTGTACTTTTTTTTTTGTCTTTTTTATGTTCGCTTTTTACAGTTGAGTTCATCTTTCTTACCACGGCATAATAAGGAGGATAACCGACAAATTTCTAATAAGGTAATCAAATTTAAGAAACAAATTACTTATACACCCATCAATTCAAAATTGTTATATCTATATGTATATGTAGTGAACTTCACTTACAGACTATATATTTAGAATTAGTCTTAATTTAGTACTGTAATATGTATAAATATATCGTTTTTATCCTTATTTGCTATAAAAATAAATATGTTATCCTGCCTGAACAACATGTGCATGTATAGTTTCATTTAATTATTTTGTTGATTATATTATAAATTAAAAAGGAAATTTCAGAAGAAAATAGATAGAAGAATAATCAAATATTTTTCAGATATTGTAAATTAATTTATATATGTATAAATATATATATACTTACATTACATACATATATATAATACTATATGTAATAGAGAATATATATTCAATTTCGATATTATATTTTTCACTTTATCCTCAAATAATAAATAAATATAATTTAACACATGTGAGCTGAAGGCCGTACTACACATTCGAGTACTACAGTCAGAAAATTTGAAAAATGTCAAAAACGGGCCCATCATTTTGAAGCCGAAAATAGGGGACATTAATTAAGATGACATCACTTTTCATACACTCTTGAAATACTTTCATTTTATATATTTTATTGAATTTTTTAACCCCATGGTGATTTAGGCCCATATAGTAGGAACAATGTATAGCACAGTTTTCATAAAATATTACTTAATTTACTTGGACAACCCTTATTTGTTGTGCATTATTGTACTGAACAGTAACTATATATTGAATTAAGAAGCCTCCCACCAACTGAAGAATCTCCCAGAGATTAATCGACCAGAAATTCCAGAGATTATTATATGAAATTATATTAGTGAACCATTTCTTGGTCAATTACGCATATTAATATTTTTTACTAATTAATAATTTATTAATTCTTTAATAAAACATTTAAAGTTGTTGTTTCCATTTTTAAAAAATGATGTGTTATCTTTCTGTAAACAGATAAGTGTTGTCCACAATAATAGAATCATAGATTTAAACGTTATGATATTATTCAATTATTATAAACTAAGTTAAAAAGTCAAAGACAATTCGAGTTACATAATTGATTTCAGACGATTATACAACGATTGCAATTATATTAGCTTATTGATGTAAACATAATATCATTTACATAGTACCTTGGGACAGACTCGTTTCCACATTGAAATTTTTTAATAAACATATTCAGGAGGAATTTTGAAATGATAAAAGTATAAAGATTAATTATTTTAGAGATTGTCGTAAATACAATAATTAGTTTAAATGTCTGATATTACCTATTTAAGATGAGGTAAACTATGTGAACCGAAATATCTTCAAAATAGAAATTTAGTTTGTATAATTTAATTATTAACTACTGTGTAATACTTATACATTAAGATTAAGTATATAGCTTTTTTTATTGCAAACCGTTGCCAAAAATGTGTAAAACTTAAAGTAAATAGTGTAAAGGAACAAAATTATTAAAGATATGTATTACTTATGGACTTTGGACATGATACGCGATCTGGAAATTGCGAATTGCAAAGAAATGAATTGTTCATAGCCAAATGAACATATTTAATGAACAAATGAATTAAAAAAATTTCAATAATTTTCTTAAATAAAATTTTTAAAATAAATTAATACCGTACACATAAACTTTTCAAATTTTTTTTAACTATTTTATTAAATTTATGAAAATAAACAATTTTATTTTTTTTTCTGCGAATTGGAGTATCTGGTCCCGAACTGTCAAATCATTTTTCGTATTCCACATTCTTGGAAATAAAAAATCGCTCGTTTTTAACCTCAAATTTATTCTTCTTATTTTTTAGTGATTTAATATCTTATCTTCGTTACAAATAAATAAACAGCACCGCCTAGCTGAAGATAATTGATCTTTCGATATTCTTTTTTCTTATACCATATTGTGTTTTTGCTAAAGTTATTAACAATTTACTAATTTGAACTAAAAACAATAAATTTGCTCGGAACATTAAGAAGTTTACTGGGAAGTTAGCTGGGAATAATAACTAGTTTGCTGGAAATAAATGTGTATTCTACTAAAATAGACAAAGAAGAGAAACAATAAAAAATTAACCTTTAAAATATAATTTTTAAGGGTATAGATTTTCATTGTTACGTCCTTACAAAATATATTAAAATTAGCGTTAACGTATTTATTTCAATTATAATATTATTTTTGTATTACTGTAATTTTTGGTTTTTCAGTGTTAAATATTAAATATAATTTTAATTTACCTTAAAATTGGATATTTAATCCTTGCAGGATAAAATTTATTTATATCGTAATAATATAAAACTTTTTAGAATTAGGAATGTATAAATGTAATACCAACCAGTAATTGATAATTTGTTTGTAAAACTATTAAATAATTTTCAATTTTCCACTTAAACTTTTACATAACTAAATTTTCACCAAAAAAAAATAAAAAAGTTATATCCTTTAATTGTTATTGCCTCTAAAACAACATCACCACATAAACAACATTCATTACAACACCAAATTTTCCATATTTTGTACAATTGCATATCAAAATTATTTTAAAATAATGTTAACTCAGAGGAAATCATTTTTTTAAATTTTAGTTTAATTCTTTTTATTAATGTTTTTTTTTTTTATTTTATTTTTGTTAAATGAAAGTTAGTTACTATGGAAAATTATTATGAAAATTTTATAAATATTATATTTTTCATTCTTTTCTTCTTTTTTTTTGCATGTTCAGGTTGAGTTACATAGAAATTGTGGTAATAAAATTGTTGAAGAGGACGAAGAATGTGATTGTGGTGGATTTGAGGATTGTTCAAAAGATCCTTGTTGTGATGGTATTACCTGTAAACTTAAAACAGAAGCAGAATGTGCTACTGGCATGTGCTGTGAAAATTGCAAGGTATAAAATATAATCATTTAACAACAAAATTTAATATTTCATTGTTTTTTTTTTAAGTACATTTTAATTGAAAACTACAATTTGTAAAATTTCAAAATTTTAATTATTTAAACATTATTGTAGCTATAGACTAAGAGTTAGCAACGAATTTACTTTGGTTCTTTAGTTCTTTTAGAAATTATAGAAATGAATAGACAGACTATTATGAAATCACTAAACATATAATTGAAGGTCTGGTACGGGAAAACACGGGCCATTACGAATGGAAAATCATGGCTTTTAAAAAAGTTATAAGAATTTCAAAGAACTTTAATTACCTTACATCACATAATTATTTTACTTAAATATTATATGCATTTAAAGGATGGCCTACTTACATATGTAAGAGGTGGCCTACCATTCTCTTTATATTGAATTATTCTTAAGAGTCTGCATACTAATTTTCATGACTGCTAAAATAACCAAACTATAGCAATAATTGCTACCTCTTGGGAGTGCGGTTTTGTAATCCAAAGGAAACACACGCGTTCGTTTGCTTTCCTCATAAAAAATCGTAATTATTACAGTAATTGATAGTGTAAGATAAGAAAATAGATATAAAACTATTTATATAAATTTAAAATGAGTGAAAACTCTAGTGGTTTAGTGCAAGATACAGGCCAAACAAAACTTAAAAGAAAAAATAATAATATCAATAATAATTCTGACGATGAAAACAATAAAAAATTTCTAAAAATGATGCCAAAAAAAAAATATGGTGTAGTGAAACAAAAAACAAAAACAAATAAAGAATTAAAAGAGGAGAATACTTTTCTAAAAAGTGAATTAAATTCTCTAAAACAATTAGTAGAAAATTTAACGAAAAAATCAAATCCAATTCCATCAACTTCGGCGGTATTATTGACAAATGATGGTTTGGATTGTAGTAATAGATTTATTACTCTTGAAAGAGATAATGAAGATATGGTTTTATGCAATAATAACTCCGAAGAAGAGAAAAATAAAAATGATAAGAATACTAATTTACACCAAAAGAATATTTTGCTCAATTTGATTGAACAAAATCAAATACAAAATTCTGAAATACTAAATAAAATGAACAATAAAAATAACACAAATAAAATAGAAAACAAAAACACAAATATTAAGGAAAAAGTACCCCCAATTTATATTTACAATAATCAAATTGAAAATATTAAACAAGGTATTGTAGAACATTTAGAAATTAATGATTTTCAGATAAAAAAAATCAACTCTTCAAAATATTCAGTTATGTGTCAAAAACTTGAAGATTACAAAAACATTAAAAATATGTTACAGGAAACAAAAACACAATATTATACTTTTACGCCAGTGCAAGAAAAATTTAAATCCTTATTACTAAAAGGCTTAGAGCCAGAAGATAATCCAGACCAAATATTGCTAAATCTAAAAGCAATAGGTAATGACAAAATAAAATTTTGTAATGTTACAAGGTTTAAAACTAAATTTTCTATAAAAAATAACAAAAATACACCATTCTTTGTAGTACAAGTATCTCCTGATACTAACATTAACGATGTATATAAAATAAAAAGTATTGATCATCGTATGATCAAATGGGACAAAATATATAAAAGCGATATAGTTTGTCAATGTACAAAATGTCAAAGGCCAGGGCACACGGCTAGTAATTGTACACTAATATATAGATGTGTTAAATGTGGTGAAAGTCATGGACCAAAAAACTGTACTATAACTGATATAGTTCCATCGGCAAAATTATTCTGCGTCATATGCAAGGAAACAGGACATCCAGCGTCGTATAAAGGTTGTCCACAATACCTTATATTGGTTGAAAAACTTAAAAAAAAAAAGGATGAACTTAAAAATAAAAAAAAAACGACTAGTTATAAAGCAAATGAATACATCAATCCATTAGTAAGTTTTTCTAATATGTTAAGAAATGAAAATAATAATAACGATAGCAACAATAATTATAAGAACATTAACAATAATAATAATAATAATACGAATGTTAGTATAGAGAAATCTTTACAAGATATACTAGCATCTATAAAAAATTTTAACGTAAGACTTACAAATTTAGAACAAAATATAAATGTAAATTCAAAAAGAATTGATTTTTTATACAATACCTTTAATGATTAATTTAGACACAATTAAAATTATATCAATTAATGTAAATTCTTTAGTTTCACATGACAAAAGAATTTATCTTTCAAATTTTTTAGAAACTAACAAACCAGATTTTGTATTTGTAAGTGAGACAAAATTAAATAATAAACATAAGATTCATTTGGATAAATATATTATAATTAGAACTGATAGAAAGAGTGAAATAAACGGTGGAGGTACAGCAATGTTAGTAAGAGATGATATAAAATTTGAAGTTATTTCAAATAAAAATGTCATAAATAATAAATGCCTAGAAATAACAATAATAGCTATTAAAATTCAAAATAATAAAAAATTGTATCTTATATCGGCATACGCATCTGAAAATTTTAAAGAAAAATTTGCAGAAGAATTTCATGCACTTTTTAAAAAATTAGAACTGCACAAATTAGATAATTATTATATTTTAGCTGGCGATCTTAATGCAAAACATGCTACTTGGGGGAATTCGCAAAATAACGCAAGGGGTCTTTTTTTATATAACTGGTTAGACAGAAACGAATTTGAATTTAAATGTAGGTTATATTCATCAAAATATCCCACTTTTAGATCAGGATCTTATTTAGATATTTGTATAACGGATCATAGATTAAATATAATCACTGAAACAAATTCAAAAAAGCTAGAAATAATAACATACGATAGTGACCATTCAGGGCTAATTATAAGAGTTAAAAATGAATTTGAAGAAAATTTTTTGATAGAAAAAAAAGAATATACTTATAGATACAATTATGCTAAGACAAATTGGTATAAATTTAAACAAAATATAGAAAAACTTTATAAAAATAGATGTATACTTAATAACGAAATTGTCCCAAGTAACTTAACACTTACTAACGAAGAAATAGAAAATTATGCTTTAGAATTAGAAAATATTATACTAAAATCAATAGAAAAAACGGTACCTAAATACAAAAATATTAATATATCAAATAATTATAGAACGCCATTAATAGATAAATTACAAAAGACAAAAACATTACTGATATCTAAAATGAATAAATTAAAACGACAAAATTTTAACAACATAAACGATATACAAATATATAGAACACAGTCAATCCTAAACAATTTAAAAAAAATCACTAAAGATAATATAAAATTGGAAATAAATAAATGTTGGAAAAAACGATTATTAAAAATAAATCCCCAAAATGGGAATATGTATAAAGAAATTAATAAACTATTCCGTAGGAATAATGATATATATATAGAAAACTTAAAAATAAATGATAGCCAGTTATTACATGATGCAAATATATTATTAGAGGATGTAGAAATAGATCAGGATAACAATTATATAATTAAAAACACGTCTCATAAATTAGATATATTAGGAAATCACTATGAAAAAGTTCATATGCTTGACGTAGACAATAATAATCCAGAATTAAATAGAGATGTGGAAAATATAGTAAAACAAATTAACACTGAAATGACACAACAAAAGATACATAAACTTACAGATTTTAGCAATATTAATCGATCATGTAATCAGAATTTAAACCAAGAACATTTTACTAATATAAAGGAAGTAGAATTAATCTTTAAACAGTTAAATAATAAGAAATCGTCAGGAATAGATAATTTACCCAACATTATACTAAAAAATCTTCCATTAGTTTTATTTAAAGAATATTGTAAAATTTTCAATAATATAATTAATAATAATTATGTTCCAAAACGGTGGAAAATAGCTAAAATAATACCTATACGAAAACCTGGTAAAGATCCTACAAAAGTCGAAAGTTATAGGCCGATCAACTTACTACCAAATCTTAGTAAAATTTTTGAAAAAATAGTTCTTTCAAAATTAACAAAATATATCGATTCAAATAAAATTTTACCAGATACACAATTTGGCTTTCGTAAAAAACATTCAACTATTCACGCAATAAATAAAATAACATCGGATATATGTTGGGAATTAAATGAAAATAAATGTGTAGGGGCTTGCCTCATAGATACCAGAACGGCATTCGATACAATGTGGATTCACGGTTTAATTTATAAAATGGTAAAAAAAAATATACCAAAGCAAATTATTTATTTAGTTTATGAACTAATTACAAAAAAACAATTTATAGTGACAAGTCAAGATAGTGTATCTAGTAGATTTTATGAAGTAAAAAACGGACTACAACAAGGAACAATTCTTGCTCCCATATGTTTTAATTTATACATACATGATATTTTCGAACACCCAATTTATCTAAAACCTAAAAATAAGGGTATAACCTATGCTGATGATATTACTATATACACGAGTAATAGAAATTCAACAAAAATTACTGAAGAATTACAAAAATTATTTAATGAATCACTTAGTTATCTTCATACTTGGAAACTAAGTATAAATGAAAACAAAAGTGAATCAATTTTATTTAGGCCAGGGTTAGAAAAATGTAGTAGAGATGTTAAGAAAAATTGGAGGAGTTTCCAAATTAAAACACCGAATGGTGTTAATATTACAAATAAAAATAATGTTCGTTACCTAGGAGTTAATCTAAATAATAGATTAAATTTTAGTAAACATTTAAACATTCAAATAAATAAAGCTAAAATATCATTTTTGTTATGCAAAAAACTTTTTTATAACAAAACAATTACTAAAGAAGTTAAAGTTATAGCTTACAAATCATTGATAAGACCAATTCTAACATATGGTGCACCCATCTGGTACAATATTAGCAGCACAAGTATGGAAGATTTAAGAATATTTGAAAGAAAATGCATAAGACCATGTATAAGTCGTTGGAGAAATCCAAGGCATGATTACAAATATTTCTATTCAAATAAATTCATCTATAATGAAGCTAAGATAGGTCGTATTGATAATTTCATTATAAAAATTATTCGAAATCATTTTAATAAAATATTTGATGTAGAAGAAAATCCGTTTATCTCACAATTGTACTATCCAAATGAATTTTATTTTAAAAAATGTATGAAAAATGGTTATGTGTCACCAGAAACTTTTATATATCTTGATATGAATAATTATATTCAAAATCCAGATGGTTTACCAATACTTTATCATGTTAATAGACGCAAAACAGATCTAAAAATTGAATTTGATCCTAATAATATTGAAATATATAACCTAAAATTTGATTTAAATATTCCTAAGGCTGACACCGATCAGTACAATAAATACATAAAACACATTTGGTGGAAAAAATAATTACATATTAATTAATGAAATTAAATTCTTTTTTTTTCTCAGTTTGTTGTTTTAAGGTTTAGGATTAACAGTAGTATTAAGTTAGGAATAAGTCTAGTATTAAGGAAGTTAGATTAGGTTTTTATTTAATAAAAAATTAAAAATAATTTGGGTTTTTGTAAATTTTTTGACAAAATAAAAAAAAAAAAAAAAAATATTAATATGTAAATATATAATATATAAACAAATTTGATATAAAAAACAAATATAATAATAATATCATAAGATCTAGAGTGCCCCAGTGATGGGCCAGTAGAAAAATAAGGCTATATATAATTTCTACCTTTATTAGAATTAAGTATATATTGTAATTAAAAAAAAAGAAATAAAGAACGAACTTAAACTTAAACATTGCTACCTCTTGGACTACAATACTATGTAAAGGAAATTAATTACTACAATAATGTCATAATAATCTTTTTAAAATGCAATTTTAATTTATGTTTTTTTTTTTTTTGGATTTAGTTAAAAGAACGTGGTGTCATGTGCAGAGACACTATAACTGAATGTGATCTACCAGAATTTTGTGATGGTGAAACTGGTAATTGTCCTTCAGATGTATATAAAAAGAATGGATCACCATGTGGTCATACAAAATTAGGAATTTCTGGTAAGTTAATTTCATTATTAAAAAATTTTATATAAATTTTTTATACTAACGTACAGAACTGAAATAAATTTCAAAGTATATTTTACATTTATCTACAAAATTTCTAAATAAAATGTATATTTTATATATAATTTTATGATATAAATAAATGACTTGGTTTGGATATTTGCAGATGGTGTGCCAGTTCAAGAGCACACAAAATGCAATGATATTCGTTTTTTTTATTAGAAATAAAGGAAAATTAATTGAATTTAATTTTAGACATTATATTTCAAGATAATTAACATGGCAGTAAACACAAAACATTATATAAATTTTAATATTTTAATTATTTTGTTAAATATAATTTTGAATTTGTTTATTTCAATTAAATTTCTTTTTAGTGTAATTGTCATCGGCATAAAGGTAGAGTTTTAGAGCGGGTTTTTTTAAAAAAATTGTTATTTTATATTCCTATATACAATTTTCTTGAATTTACAATGCCGAAAATACGAATTAAGTCCCAAGATTTTTATTCGTTTTTAAATCGAATTAGTGATTCTGAGTTAAAACAAATTATTCGCCTACGAATATGAACTACGTTAATTCATATCGCCATTAGGTCTAAACCCAGAATTGTTATTCACATTTGGAAACAGGCAATCTACTATAAAATTACCTTCTAGAATCAAGCTAATACCTTAGTGTATCGAAAAAAACTTGATATTTTCCATATTTGTAACTTCTGAAAAAAATTAATTTGACTTCGCGGAATTATTAATATATGAAAAATGAGCGATCCTATAGCTGATGTCTACTAATACTTATACTAGAACTAGACCATTAGCAAAAATAACCTTTTAAAAAGAACTTATAGAAATAATATCATTCAATTATTAACGTCTAATTAATACCCAATTTACTGCAATATCGTGGCATCCTCGATATATATGATTAGACCCAGTCTTTTGACTAATTTACCCAAGATTTTGTTTCCTGTTAGAATACAAACTATCACATGTCCAAATTTTAAATTACATTCAGTAGCAAATCCATAATTATGAAATATATTTTAACTTGGGTTTAATGGCTTTCAGTTGGCAATACTCTATTATTTCAAGAATTTTGTAATTAAGATTGTGATCGATTTTGCTGGCAACTGAAATTTTAAATTTAAGATTGCCAAATTAAAAGTGAAAAATTCGTGCTTATGATTTTACTCTAGTGAGATCGAGTTCAGCGTCAAAAGCAAGTAAAATTCGTAGTTTTTGTAATTAAAAAGTTTTAATTAAAATTGGACATTATAATAAAATTAATTAAGGATGACATTTTAATCTACAAATTTATGTCAATGTTTTAATTAAAAGGATATTATAATTTTATGAAACTTTAATTTCACAGCGATTTCGATACTAATGTTAAGTTTGTTTGGCCTGCGGCTTTCAAAAGAATCTGTCAAAAAATGTTTTAATATAAAAAGCAAAGAAATTAATCTAAACTACTCAAAAACATTTTTAAATTTTGTATTAATTTTTATTATGGAGAGTTTTAGAAAAGACCCCAATACGATCACTTTTATTGAACTGTAGAATTTTGACATAATTTCCTCATATATCATCGTAAACCAACCTAGATTTGATGTGGTAATCTGATGTGTCTTATAATATAATTTATTAAATACTATCGTATTGTAGATTCACTATCTTCTTTCGTCACGAGTTAGATATTTATATTTACATTCTTAAAGTTTGAATTATGATTTCATAAATATATTATAATTTTTTTTTATATATAATTTTGCATTTTTAATAAGTAACTTTTTATCCATTTTGAATAAAGTTTCAATACACGTCAATTTTATATTTATTATAAAACAACGTTTTAATTTTAAACTTTCAAAACTTTCCAAACATTATGATAATAATTTCAATATAATTAAAAAAAATACATTTTCTTTTTTTTTGTAAATTATAAAAGATTTTAAATAATAAAAAAAAAAATTATTAAACAGAATTTTGCACATGACTAAATTTAATTTTTCTACTTCGTAGAATATAATTTTAAAATAAGAAAAAAAAAATTATATTTATTTTTATGAAATTTTAGCAAAATTATATCATAACATAAATTTCACTTACCATTTACCTCCTAAATGAGTTGTGCGATAAAATAAGCTTAAAATTATTAGTTGAAGTGCAACGATAAAAAAAAAAACTATAATTATTCAATTAAACTTATGCTGTTAGTTTTAATAGAATCCTTTTTGCATATATATTTATGTATAAGGATATTTATATTATTTTTGAAGGCAAAGTTTTCAATTAATTGCATTATCTAAGTTTTCTTCTCGTTTTTTTTACACTTGTCGTTCGTTTTTCTCTGTATCCTTTGTAATGTTATATCCTTTTTTTAAAAAGAAAATATTTTGGAAAAATTATGTATATATTTAATAAATAGACATTTTTTGCATCAATCTGCCAAAAAATAAAATGTTTTTATGCTAATATGGTAAAAAAAAAATTATCAAAAAATCTTTTATGATTTATTATTTTATATTTATAAGATAGAATCTAGCTAGCATATCCCCCCACCCCACAATGAAAGAAGTTTTTTTTTTAATTTAAACTCTTTTATATACAGAAATAAACTTCAGTTTTCCAAGAATTTAAATTAATTTTATTTACATAATTTCCGGAATATAAAATTTTTGGATAACTAAATTATAAAAACTTGAAAATTTGGGGTTTGTGTTCAGTCCACATTTTTTTCAAAATTAAATTATTTAATTGAAAAATCATCAACACAATTATTTATCCAAAGAGTTTAGTTAATTAACAAAGTCGCGACACCAAATAGTATAAGTTTTGCTTCCAAATTTAAGGATTTAACTGATTCAGTTCTTCGTCAGAAGAAAAAACCATTAAAATGAAATCTTAAAACTCTTTTAAACTAATTAATTATTCTTCCAGGCTATCATACCTAAGTTACTGTGTGGGAAAGCTATAGATTAAATTATATTTTATTTCATTTATTCTCCCATTACAGAAAATTTTTTGATATTTAAATAATCGCGAATTCAAGTTTTCATTTGAATGCATGTATAATTTTTTATAATTATTATTGATTTATAGCTAGAAAGTGCAGAAATATTTCGAATTAGCTAAAGAATATAGAAATATGACTTTTCATTATTAAAAGATTTTCTATTTAAATTCCTTGCAATTAAAGTATAGCTATAACATTAAACCATGAGGCCGCTTAGGTTTAAATTATTTTCTCTAATTCATGAGAAATTATAATTATGAAAATTCTACACTACTTCTACACATACGCCTAATAATTTGAATGTTTATAGATTATTTCAATAAAAGATTTATTAGAAAATTTCATAATATAACCAACTTTTAATTATAATATTTATTTGAATATTTATTAAACTCTAATAGGCACACATATTGACGACACCCTACAAACCATTAAAATGAAACCTAAAAACTCTTTTAAGCTAATTAATTATAATTTAATAGTAAATTTTTTAATATTTATTTCGAAGTTTGAAAACTTTATTTACAACTATCGTTTTGCTAAGTTTTCCTCATTTATCGTTGTCGTTGGCTGTAAAATTTTTACCAAACTAGCGGCAAATAGTTCATATACTCGTATGTGCATATAAATTTTTTAAAAATTTTCTAAAAAAAATATATTTTTAAATTAATTTGTGGAAAATAGTACTACAAAAAAAATATATAATTCCTTCCTCCTTGTGAATAATTAGTTATGGTAAATTTACATATTTTGTGTTGCTTCAACACAAATTATAAAAATTGAACCGTTGACAATTGGAAATCGTTTTTCATTGCAGATAATAATTATAGATACTATTTTTATTATTAATTTAATAAGGAAATCAATTTAAAATACGAAATTTTTTCAATCGAAATGAAGTTATTTAAAGAAATAATTTGCAAAATGTAATAATGATTATAGGTTTTAACTTTTTATGTAGTAATGAATTTCAGCCCTTCTTAGCCAATAGATGGCAGTACTAGAATGTAAAGATATTGTTTTATCAGTTCAGTTATTTATTAGTAAGTTAGTAAGTAGTGTTAAAATCGATAGATGACATTTGAAATTTAGTTTTTAAATAGAAGTTTGCGCAATTTCATTAAATTTTGAATTTTCCATAATATTTAATGTAGCTTGTTTTAATTTTTCGATAAAAAACGAGTTTGAAATTAATGAAAAAATTAAGACATTTCATATAGTAGGATTATGTCTGAAATGTATATGCAGAATTCTGCATGCATTGTGCAAAAATAACTCAGAACACGACTGAAATATAACCAGAACTACATGCACCCGATGCAATTCATATCGATTTATAATTTCATTGTGCAGCAACAATGTTACCACAACATAAAACGTTCAAACTGACAACTTACGAAAAGAGAAGTTACAATTCTTGACACATATGCTTCAGGCATTAACATTTCGAAATCAGTTTTTATTCTATGATTAGTATACATATAGCAGAGTACTTACTAACTACGACCTCGCTCATAATGTAGTCTTCGATGATTAAAGAAAACCGAATTAACTTCAGCTGTCTAGCATTTGATTTTGCTTTACTTTGAAATTTAAAAAAATAGTATCATGGCCAACATCATTTACTTGTAGTTCTAACATTTTATCTAAATTGATAATAATTTATTATCAAAATATGTTAACATATACAAAAAGTCATTAATTGAAGATCGAAATACCAATAGTTGATTCACCTGCTCAACGCACATGACATCTTTATTCTGTCTAGTGATAATTTATTGTTTGGTCGTGGAATTATTTGGATAGTGAAAATCCAATTTTTGTAAAAAACTTAATTAAAGAAACAAACAATTCGAGGATACCAAGATTAAATATCATATATTTTTATTTATCAGAAGAAGAATTAGTAAAAAAATAAAAATGAATTAACAAATCGTTTTCATAATGAGTGAGGCCAAAAATAGTGATTTTCCGGGTCAATATAACAACCTGACGAACAGCCGATGATTTAATAATAAATTAAAACAAAATATTTATTATTATATTAATATTTATAACTAATAAAATATAAATTTAAATTAGTTAATCTTTAATAGAACCAAAAAAAAATACTATATAAAAAATCTTTCTATGTGTTTAATTAAATTTTTATTATATACTTTTAAAAGAATTTCAATATTTAAATTTTCAAATTAATCAAACTTCTTTTTTTGTTTAGCTTTCATCGACGAATCCTTTTTATATTAAACTTTATTCAATTGTCATCAAAATTTTCAACTTTTTTTTAAGTAATTTCAGTAATTTTCTTGTATTAACTTTTTTTTATATATATAAATTTGTTTGCTATTGCAAATAAAATTTTCAATTGAAAACTTTTGTGAAAATTGTGCCATCAGTAAAAGGAAATGAAAATTATAAAGTCATTTAATCATTTTCCTATATATATCAAAACAAAAAAAATGACGATATGCTTTTCCTAAGTTGAGGTTTTTGTTTGTTTCGTTGTTTTGTGACTTTATTGCATAGATTTTTCTTCTTTTTTTTTTCAAATTCACACAAACAACTAAAAAAGTTTGTAATGATTTTTGAATATTATATAGTCACAAATGGGAACAGAGCAGAAATTTTTTGCATTAACTTTCGAAAAGACAAAAAAATACTGTACAAAAAAAAAAAAAGTAATAAAGTGAAGATCTGAGAGTTGATGATAATAGCTGGGAAACAAATATATGTTTTAAATTTCAATATTTTACTTTGTACACTAAAGTGTATGTACATACATATATATATATATATATACATATATATATATATATATATATATGGCAAATTTTACTTATGAAAAAATATTGGAACAAGGTGTCTCGTAACTACTCCTCGATGTGTATAAATCGATGTGTTCTCATGGCTTTTATAACATATAATTTAAATATAGAAAATAAAATAATATCAATGACAAAATATTTACACACTCTTCCTTACATGTAAATGAAGTTCCTGGAATCACAGCAAAAATGAATATACAAAGCTTTTTTAGTTGTAAAATGATATGGAATCAAATTTGGTAGTTAACATAACCTAAGAATATTAAGATAATTAAATAATTCAGTTTATTAACAAGACTTTAAAAGTAGATTTTAAAAATATCAGAAATTATTGATTTTTGAATCTTGAGGGAAGAAATTGTTAATCAACTGATGCTTTACATAGTTTACAATTCTTTACTTTAAAAGAATTTACACGTAAATTATGTTAATGACTAAATAGCAGAGAATAAGAAATTTAAGTACACAACGTATTTGAACATACAAACAATTCTTATCTTCATCACCAAACACATATTAAACAAATTTCAAAATTTTAAAGTTAGAGTAGTAAGAAAGTGATAAGTATATCGATAAAATATACAAAATCCTTCAGTTATTAAAGTTCAGGTCAAACGATTCCAATCGAATGAATTTGCTGTACGATGAGAACCACATAATTTTGTAAGATTATATATTTTAAACGCTGAAATACAATTTCAAATCAACTCAAACATTTTAAAGTCTAATTTCCAATTTGTGTTTTTACTTAAATTTAATTTTTCTACACCCTTTTAACTATTTATATTACACATATATTTAAACGAATGACTATGAACTCAATATCATCTAAACGAAGCAATGAATTCACTTTAAATTTAAATTTTTAGCTGCTGTGATTGATGGAATATATTGCAAATGATGTTGAACTGGTAATGTCATAATAATTTATCATATTTGACACGAAATAAAATTATTTCAAATGACATAAGCAATAGCTATAAATTTTTTAATAATTTTCGAACAAAACTCTATAGATTTGAACTATGTGGCCGACTTTCTTATATTAGTCCTTATTTTTATTATATCCGATTTTCTAATATTAGTCCTTATTTTTAAATAGCAACATTATTTACTGTTTAAACCACCAAAAAATGGTTTTATTACCATTAATTAATTAATCTTGATTTTATCAATTGTAACTATTTAATACAACCTGTCTTTTCAAAAAATCATAAATTCGAAATATATGCTGTGTTGAAGACAGCACAATATTTCGAAAATTAAAGAAGAAACTTTATTTTACGAGCCACAAAGTTTTCAACTATACTAAAACTGAAGTGAAATTACTTTAAAAAGTACAAACAAGCAGCAAATAAAAAAAAATTAGAAGTGTGTAAAGTTTTCAATTTTTTTTTACTTTATTTTGTTTTGTTAGCTTCCTTGTTTAATGGTTTTCATTGGAAAATGTTTTATACACAATGAAAAAGTTAGTCCGATTTAAAGAGGAAATTTATAACAAAATAGAAAATTTTCGTTATACTACTTTGATTTTTAACAATCCTTTTTTTTTTTTTTTGTCATGAAAATTTCTTTGTATTGGTTTCTTTTTTAAACAATTTCTAGTTCACTGGCATAAAATGACTTATATGTTTTGCACTACACAACACATTGTCACCATTAATTGAAAATTTTTAGGTTTTTCTATATGAATTTTCAAAACTTCATTAATTAAAATTCTAAAATCAATTAAATGTTTCTTTCGGGAATCATCTGTGAAGACGTTCTATTTAAAGTTTGATATTCATAAAATCGACGGAATAATCGTAGAAGATTTTTTTTATTTTTCCTAGTTCAGTTCGCACGCCTTGGGAGCATATAATCTCAATCCAGGTTTCATGACAATGGAACTCAAATTATTTTTGTTATGATAGATAGAATAAGGATTGGCGGGAAGTGCCTAAAAATAAATGAAAGTGTTAACATTCCGGCTATAATTGTTTCTCTCATTATCCAACTAATTATTAGGTTAGTTATTTGAAGAGGAAATAATTATTAGTTCTTGGTTTGAATGGAATAAATTGTATTCTTTGACTGAAGCTGTTCTAACTCTTTGATGGTTAAGCATTAATTTCTTTATGTGCAATATATAATTAACTTCTGTAAAGGTTTTTTTTTCGTTCTTTATAATTTATTTTAAATTAAAAGAGAAATATTGTTGGTAGTTATTGCATCCAGTTGCAACCTAAAAAACAGCTAATGTATGATGTATGTGAATGTTCTTAAATAGATAATTGTGTGATTTACAAATATACTTTGCTAAATGTAAAATCCAATAAATAATTCTTTATTGAAGAAAACTTCATGCTACCGAAATTTGGTAAATATTTTAATAAAAATCAATTTAAAAATTCTTCTGGGAAAAAATCAAAATATAGTAAACTATAGTAAACTATCAACTGAAAATCAACTATAAACTTTAACTACAATATCGTCCTTTAATGAAACAAAATATATAATATTTATTTTAAAAAAAAGAAAAACTAAATCATTTATTTTCCTCTGAATATTTTCATCTTTAGAATAAAAACTCGTTCTTTTAGTTTGCCAATTCGATCATAAAAAATACACAAAAGAAAAAAAAAATAAGACAAATTGAAAGACGAACTCGTATCTAGAAAACTTCCTTATCTAATTTGTATTCTTGCAACGATTTTACTTTGCTTTGCTTTTCAAAAGATATTTACCTTAAGTCCCAGCCTAGTATAAATATTCGATTAAATTTACTCATACAAAAAAAAAAAATTAAATTTACTCTTTCTACTTTACCATATAGTTAAGCAAATTTTATCTGAATTCTTAAATTGTTGTCTGCATATATTGATTATATAAGTGTGTGTATATGTAGAAATACATATATGATTTACAACTACTATACACACAACAGCAATGAAAAAAAAATTGAAGATTCAGGATGTGAATAGACAAATAGTTTGCCGTTGCGAAAAAAAAAATAGAAAAAAACGGAAATGAAAGACATAAGAGGAAAAAAATGGTGGAATTTAATTTTTGTTAGTTAGACCACGTTCACTACACTTTTAAAAGGAATTGTTTTAAAAAAGTTCACAAATTTGTCTTTAAAATAAATAATTTTTATTAACAAAATTATTTATAAGAAAATATAAAATAATTTTGTAAAAATTGTAGAAAAATTATACGAGACAATTATATTTTATTTTATTTTTGGAGTTAGACTAACTGTCTCTGAATAGACGGATTTTGTAATAGATATTCTGACAAGTCATTGTCTATTTGGATGAGATATCTAAGAGAGTAGAGTTGCATTCAGAGGAGTTTGGTATATGAAATCAGTAGTAATGTCTATCTAAATATGATTAGAAGATGGTTCGGCTATCCACCATTTCGATAACTACTATTTGGAATCGGAAACAAATTAACGTAATATATTTTTTATATTTCATATGTCGTTCCATTTTTTAATTACTTATTTAAAATATGGAATTTGTAGGCAATCCAAAAGAAATTGTGGTTCTAATAAACTAAAAAACAACACGAAGTTAATTATAGTTTCGTTTTTACTTGACCTAATCAAAAGAAACTTACATGACCGTATTTTTAATCGTTTGGAAAATTTCATTTTTGGACATATGGCATTAAAGAAAATACATTTTAGAGATTTTTTGATATCTAAAACGGATGGAAAACAGATTAAAATTTCAACTGTACGACTGAAGCTTCAAAATTCTTTTTTTTAGGTAAAGTTATTCTTTAACAATCCGTTCCGTATTCTCTTTCGAAAAATCATTTAATTAAAATAAATGCAAACAAAAGTACGACCACAAGTTATTAGTAATAATACAATACTGACTTAGATGTGGTTCTTATTAGTAATAGTTTATATTACTGATGGCTTTGTAAAACATATATTAATATTAAAATCAATGTTACCTACCCATTATACTAGTGAACTAAGAACCACGGTGGCGTCACATTTTGAAATCGAACTAATGACCTCTATGCCATTATTTCACTTGTTTTGATTAATATAACTCAAAAATATTTTTAAAAAAATTAATAAAAATATGATTTTACGTTTCAAACATTAAAATTTATGTTACTGAAATTATAACTAATCTGATTGAGAACTTTAAGTTCATAGTAAAATATAGTTCAGAATAATACGACTGTTAAAATTATTATTTTTATTATTATTACTTTCTACATTTTTATTGTTACCATTAGTTTTAAAAAAAAATTGTATATAATATTAATTTAATTTAGTATATAGGCAATTAAAATATACGATGCAAAACACTTAAACAATTGACTTACAAAATAATGAAAAACAAACTTTATTAAATAGTAAAAATGTTGCTCTTTAAAATGATGAAGATATATCTGAATACTATTTTAAATACATTAATTTTAACTTTTATGTACTATCATAAAAATTCATTTTATAACATTTTTTTTTATATTTATATTTAGTTTTAGTTTTGTGTCTGTTTATTTTCTTAACATTAAAACCATTTTTAATGTATCCACAGAGAACACTTAAAGTTCAAATAAGCAATTTTCACTTTAACTTAACTAAGTATTCTATTGTATTGGTACAATCCTGATGCTACAGGTTCAAACAATGAATCCTTATAGTGTTTTATTTTTTTTTATAAAGCTATTATAATGGACGGTTTCTCACTAATAGTTTCTTAGATGTGATAGTAAAATGAAATATGATGTGTGAATTTAATGTGAAACTTTAGAGGTATAAAAATTATGGAAAATTCTTTGATTTTGAAAATTTTATTATTATGACGGTTTTAAGTTCTAATAAAAATTTAAAATTGCTATTTATAGTTTAAAAAAAAAATTGCTTTAACAAAAATCTGATAACCTCGGGGAAGCAGAAAACTCGTAGTTATGTCAATAGCAATACTTTGTAAAAGAATTTCAGATGTTTATGAATGTATTTTATATAATTCGTAATTTTAATAGATAGCCACTGAAGCTACTGATCACAGATTTTACAAGAATGAACTATATCAAGACTTTACTATGAAAAAAATCTTTTATTAGATGAACTACAGGAAATAAATCTTGCAGAAACATGTTTTATAGAGCCATAAACATATTCGAGGATAAATCCATTCAGCATACAAAATCTCGAATAATAATTACTTTAACATGAAATATAATTCATTTAAATGGGTTAAGAACAACTCGTACTGTGAGATATTGCTGAGTAAAGCTCGCTTATGAATATGCGAACTCGGAATGATTTTTTTTTTGTTATTTTTGGATTCTCCAACATAGAAAACAAAAATGAATATAAATTTGATCAAAAACTACAATTTCGATTCTCAAGTCTATCACAATTCTCATAGTTATTCTAATTACTCGTAATTTAATTAAATCGTTATTGTTCATACAAAGTTATGAGAAAAACCTCTGAAAATTGAAGTCCATACGTTATACAAAGTCCAAAAACATTAAAAGCCTTTATTTTTATTTAACCAACTGCAATAAAATAATTACGACATTATTTCATCTGGTTTTATTCATAAAAATTGCAATTAAAATGTAACATTTTTTTATTATATATTGAAGTTTTGAAATTATATACATTTTATATAAAAATTAATAATAATTATGAAAATTTAATTTTCCAGGATATTGTTTTCAAGGTGATTGTCCAACATTAAGTATACAATGTGAAGGTATTTGGGGTTATGGTGGTTCAGCAGCTGATCGACAATGTTACGAACAATTCAATTCAAAAGGTTCAATTAGTGGACATTGTGGACGAGATCCTAATGGACAATATGTCAAATGTGATCCAGAGTAAGTTATAAAATATAAATAAACAATATAAAAAACAGTATTAAATAAATAAATAATTGTTTACAAACGAGTTTTTATTAACTTTTTATTGGTGAAACATGATAAATACGATAAAATTGAAATGTTGAAATACAAACCCAAGAAAATATACTACTCTACTTCTAAAACAGTCACATACCAAAATACAGAAAGAATAATATTATTTATTTTATTTGAAAATTCATTGCATGAAATATTTTTACTGAATTTTATTTTAATATAGGGTGATGTAAGCTTAAATTGTAATTTTAAACTATCAGATAATTTTTTTTATAAATTAAATTATCCAACAATATCAAAAGAAATTAGTTGCATTTGGGATTTGGCTACATTTATGTTACATTTATGACATCAGTAAAGTAAAATACTTTTCCAAAATGTAGAGTGGCTCATGGTAACAAACTCAAACCTCACAAGCATATTTGCCACATTAAATAACTTAACGTTTTATTTAAAGTAAAGATTGATTCTAAGACACTTTAATTAACATTTGGTTAAGATCTAATTAAAAATATCATAAATCATATTCACATGAATGTATTTCAAGTGGCATAGTTTAACTGCTTGTATATTCACTTTTTCAAATAAAGCTGAATTTTAACATGATTACGACTTGCCGAATTAATTAGGGTTTTTTGCCATTATTTATTTTCGTTCGTCTTCTTATTTTATGATCCATTTTTTTTATTTGTCTGTAATAAATCTGCTACTATTGTCAATCCTACAATTATTAATGTTAAATCTTCTTCAATTATTATCAATCTTTCTCTCTTCTTGTGATGTAATCCAAAATATTGGATGTTTTTAGCTACTTTTAGTTACTTTAATATCGACTTTCTAAATTATTAACCTTTCTACATTATTCACTTTAAAGTCGTCTTCGTAAATTATTATTATGTTTAGCTGGTCTTACCAGATCGCCAAAAGTATTTATACATGTTTTGATATTCATCATCCATTCATCCAGAGCATTTGTGGTTTTCTAGCAGCTCTTCTTCCTTCTACTCCTTGTTGTATAATAATTTTTAATATTTCATATTTGGAGTTTCTCAATCGTTAACGTAATTTAATTAGTGGTTTCAATTTGCACATGTATTTGATTTAATTTTCTTTCTTTACAATGGCGCTTCAGTCCAAATCAATCCTTGGCCTCCTGTTGACGTATCATAAAGTTAGCCATTTCAGGTGCTGCAGTGACTAATCAGGTCTCCGGTATCTGCTCAATTTTATATCTCCAGCTCATGCAATCTAGAATAATCTATACTCCTCATAAAAATTAATTTTATAAATTTTCGTACCCTGTACACATTTTCATTGCGTGTATTATATTTTATTTAGTGCAAAACATTTGTTGAAATAACATAAATCATGTTGAGGTTAACAACAACAGCAACAACAACAAAAAAGTGCTAACCATAATGGAAAATTATAAAATTCAATAAAAAAAAATATTCGAGAAAATATCAATTTATTTGATATTTTACTATGGTACGTGGAAATTGAAAAATGACATTTTTTTTTTGATAGATTTTTATTCTTGTTACTTTATTTTCGTATATACAAAGGTGCAAACACAATAACCAAATCAAATTATAATTTTTCCAGTTCTATAAATAATAATATTTTTTTTTAAAAAATCATAATAAAAAATTTGATAAATATTATTTTCTATTAGAAAATTCGAACTCCATTCAAAAATTATTTACAAAATTTAATTTTTCTGTCTTCTTGTGAAAATATTATTATATCAGTTTTTATTAATAGAAATTTATTTATTTGATATTATTTCACTTATTTTAGGAATGTACAATGTGGCACATTACAATGTAAAGAAGGTGAACGACAACCAGTTAACGATGGTATCGACCAATTATATTCTAGGACAATTATTTCAATTAAAGGAATCGAATACGAATGCAAGTAAGTAAAAACATTTAATGATATTTTTCGTGCACTATTTCCAAAATAACATAGAAATTAAGATTTATATATATTAGTCAGTATGAAATATAAAACTGATATGGAAATTATGATAAGAAATCTGTACAGGAACATAAACGAATTAGTCATTTGGGTCCACTAACAAATATAGCTTCCTTAAGCAGTTAAATACTGGCCTATTATTTAAGATTGTTTCATTAAATCATTACTATTTTAATAAATATATGATGCTGTTAAATAACATAAGCGTTCTTAACTAATCAATACTATGAACTGGTACACATAAACCGAATCGAATCGGTTCAACGTAGATTCATAAGGTTTGCTCTACAGGGTTACGATGTGTGGACAATAACATCTGGCTCCAATATACCCACCGACTCAACCTAATTAATCTTTTATCTATGCAGGGTAATCGCTGATTGATGTTGTATTCGTTCATCAGCTTTTCTCTGGATACATTGACTATTCTGTATTCTGCAGTGCATTACAGATACTGAATAATTTTTTCAGCATGTAGATAAAGTGCGTTCAGAAGGAATTTAAAAAAATTGATATACTCTTACCATACAAATAAATGGTTCATTCAAAACGTCTTATTTGAGCGATTTGACTAATATTCCAAATTTATGTTTTTTAAAACGAGATAGAACACAATTTAAAACGAGATAGAAAGTTTGTTACCAAATCTTTTTTGCCGAGCCAAAGTAAAAAGGTGGAATGCTTAAGATCTCGAGTATAGTCATAACGAATCTGTTTCGTTTAAAATTATATTGGAACAATAAACGTGGAGAAGTATTGATTTAAACCAAATTAATAATAAATATACGTAAGTTTTTTTACGTCGCCAGATGATTTAGGCTTTAGCAAAGAAGAGAACTAAATCGTTAAGGGAATTCTAAGTTGTTTGAATAATCTGTAAAAAAATTTAAATTTTACAAAAATATTTAAATTAAAAAGAGAGTTTTAGTTCTTTATGTTTATTGCAAAATCGTATTATGATATTTCTTGGACGAAACATTTTGAATTTGTTGTAAAGTACTTGAAGAAAAATGTTTCTTTTTGTATTTTAGTTTTCTCATCTAAAAAATACATCAAAAAATATATTTTTTAATTTATATTCTCCTTATTGTTGGACAATAAATAAAAAAAAAATATTTAGAATCGTATTACAATTGCTTTTCAATATTTCTGAAGCATAAACTTTTTACAAAATTCTTGAAATAAATGCAATGAAATTTAAAGTACCTATAAACTCAGTGGCGTAGCCTTTGTACGACCTGAATCGTTAATCATATAAGCGATGAATTTTTGAAGTAAAAAATCAAATTAAATTAATTCATTTAGAAATAAAAGTTGGTCATTTATCGCCTTATCGCCTCTTTTTTATTTGAACGCATTCTGCATTTTACAAACATTTCAACATTCTTAAAGAAATCCTGACATCCAAGTATTTCGCGTGCATAATTCTCTCCGAGTAAGATTTTTTACCTACAAAAATGTAGTCAAAAACACAAAGTTTGTTCACATGCAGCGAAAGAAATATGTTTGCCATTTTATTGTAAACTGAAAAGACGACGAAATTTTGTGATTACCGATCGAAATCGCCAGATTCAATACATTTTTCAGTTTTAGACATGTCATGATCTAGACCCGCTAGCCTTGAAGTGCAATTCTGTAATATATTAATTTTCCTTAAAAGTTCTTATTGTCAACTTTTTACAATAACTATACCAGTTGATTATATTTACTGACTACGCTACTGCAAAAAAAAACTCTTCAATTCCAATTCAAGTAAAAATTAATAAAAAAAAATATATTTATCTATATCTCTGTAATAGATTTCCTATATTTTCCGTATAGTTTTTCAAAAATTGGAATTAAAATGTTATTGATAAGTACCCCAGCATTGATAAGTACTCTACAAAGAAATAAATTGACTTTGTATATCAAGGAATCGTTTAATTTTATGGATAATACATTAAGTAGTTATAAATTGTATTTTAAGTAGATTTATATTTTTATTTGGTATTAATCAAAGTAGAAATTTTGGATATATATATTATATTAAACATTGTTTCATTAAAAATGGATAATTAAATTGGTATCAAAGAGATATTATTCAATTTTAATTTATTTTTAAGCTCTTTCCGAAATAATTACAAATATCAGGTAATATTTATATAAGAATTTAGTTCATTAATTTAAATTTAATTTTGTTAAAAATATTCAGATTTGAAAACACCAAACTTTACATCGTTATACTTAATTAACGAATTTCACGAACCTCCTCTCTTTTGCACATTTTCAATTCTATAATATATTTTATTAAAGTTATCAAGGATCAAAAACTTCTGTTCTATTATTTAATTTAATATTTATTTTTATAATAAATATAGTTAATTAATAATTTATTTTATTATTTATATTGTAATTTTTATATTATATATGAACATACTCAAAAAAGTTTATTTACCATTTTTACTATTAATTTATATTTATTCTATTATACTTATTTCCAGAGCAACTAGCGGTCAAGTGGGCACTAATGAATATCCAGAACATGGGCTTGTTAAAGATGGTACACCATGCGGAGATAATTTAATTTGTGTCAATCAAACTTGTGTTAGCCTATTTCCACATATTGACCAAACAAAATGCCCAACAAATAAAAATGGAATAGAATGTTCAAACCAAGGGGTAATTATTATTATTATTATTATTATTAAAACTTATTATATATATACATATACAATTTTGTTTACGTATAAAAGTTCATTTATGTATTACCTCTGTGTAAACATTTACTTTTATCGTTGCTTCATTACTTTAGTGTTGTATGCGTAATTTTATAATTGTTTATTATCAAATTAAATTATTTAATATGGAGCATAAAAAAGGCATTTATTCCTATGTATTTATGGAATACGCCTTACAAATACAAAAGTTTAAGAAATACTTATTTATAAAGACCTTTGAAAGATATTGTATCTACATATCCTCAGTAAATATCTTATTTTAAGGTATAAATTACTACATAAGAAACGTTTTAAAATAAAAATTTAACTCTGCGCGATCTTGATTTAACTCATTTACTATATTAAGTGGCATCTCTATAAAAACCGATGTTATTTATGAGTCATTTGCTTTGCCATTCCGATCTAACCGAACCATTATTATGTTTCTATGCACAAAGTTGAGTTAAGATTGAGTTGTCATTAATTTGAAACATAAAAAAATAAATTTAAATCTATATCATAACCGAGTTGAATTTAATTGACAGTTATGACAGATGTGCTTTTCATGTTTTAATATATGTAAATGTTAAAAAGTATATAAAAAAAATTTGTTCTGCAAAAATTAATAAATTTATATTTTGGAAATTATCTTAGCTTATCTTCTTCGGTTAAAATATTCTTAATACACAAGAAGACATAATTTGAAATTGCAACATTAACGTGAAGTTTAAATGGAATTTAATAAAAATACAATTCGTCTCGTCTTTACAATATTCGGTAATTTGATTTGTACATGAGTTCAACGCAATATTGAAAATAATAGTAATGTATTTATTTAGCTAAACTAAATAAGCTATAAAATTTCAAAAAAAATTTCATACTTAACAAATACTAATTCAGGTGACGAAATGTAAATACAAAAATCTATGAATTATATTATATTTTCTTTTTTATACATCTCCATATATTAATTATGTATAAAATAGAGAAGTTGAGTTCAGTATAGGATAAGTTCTTTATTAAGGAACTTTATTAAAATAGTTTTATGAACATGAAATACCATTTGTAAGAGATACAGAAATTTATATATAATATGTATTTATATTATTTCTAAAATAACCTATGTACAAAATTCACAAGATAGAAATGACTTCATAAAGATATATATAATTAAAACGAAAACAATTAATGACGAATATTATTATCCTAATTGAATATATTTTTATATATATACTTGTACTACAAACTACTATACAAAATATTATTTGAGTAGATTTTCGGGAAAAATTATATAAAAGGATATTACCAGGATATAAATATATATACAACGTATAAAAAAATAAATTAGAAACGAAATCGGGTAAAAGTATAGAATTCATTATAATAATCTTCTTCGAAATAAATTGTTTTTATACAAATTGAAGTGTTATATAATGAAATGGTAGAAAATTATATAATTTACAAAGAAAATAATAATTTCTTTCATTCATTCCAATTGTATTTTTATTTTATTTTATTTTTTTCATATATAATATTATTAATTTTTTATGCTACTTTTAAGATAGAAAAGATTTCATTTCATTTCATTTTTTTTTTCGTAATTTATTTATGTATATATTATTTTTCTGCTAAGTTTATTTGACTTTGTTAACAATTAATTAAAAAAATAATAATAATAATTCTAACAAAAAAAAAGAACCATTGACTGACTTCCTTTTGAACTTTTTAAGGACTAACCATTAGTATATAAAATTAAATATTTATTCAAAATAAATATGTAGCATAGTATTTAAAATGTATAACAACATTATGTATAAATATATATGTTAATAGAAATTATTATTTATTTGAATTTTGCCTCTAAGGAATTAGATAAATTGGATAAATTTAATAAAATGAATAATAAATTTATGAATTTGAATTATTGTTTTTGAAATATAATTTTATTGAAATGGAAATTATATTTGTGTATAAGTTTAATTAATTAGTGTTTAATAAAATTATATAAAACTTGTAAACTATATAATTATAAAACACTTTAATATTTATTATTTTCTATAAAAGGATAAAATATCCTTTAAACATATTTTATGTAATTTATTTAATTTTTAATTGTACTTTTCGATTTTTTGTTAATAAAATTTATAAGTTATCCTATTTTCTCCACGTTTTTTCCAAATTGCGACATAAACGATTTAATTTGTTTACATCACTATTAGATTATATTTTTAGTTATATTTATTGGGCATGGAAACTTAATAAAGCTTTGAAATGGTAACACTTTTCCTTCAACCTCTACTTCATATATAGAACGATTTTGGATGATCGCCAAATTCTTCCAAATGAATATATCCAGCGTGTAATTTCAAGCTTAACACATTTCGCGAAAAATATTTTTTCTTGGGAAATTGAAGTTTAAGTATCTCATAATATCTTTATCATGAAATTTTCTCTATGTCGAAATAAATCTATTTACCCGACAAGTTTGCACTGAAATTCATTTCTCTATATTGAAATTCTATATTTCAAATTTTCCTCTATGTCAAAAAATAATTCAATCAAAAATCGATGTAAAATAAATTCTCTATTTCAAAATGCGGAAAAGAAGTTTAAATATTTTAACTGTTCGCGAAATATTGAAAATTATTGGAGCAGTAGAAAATGGAATAGGGTAAAATAGATGTAACAGACTACTAACAACCCAAAATACTCCAAACAAGATATTTGATTGCTTTTCTAAAATTGACTGTTTTATAAACCAACAATAGTTTTTAATTAATTTTAACTACTAATTTTTAACTTTCAATTTTAACTACTAATTTTTAACTTTAATAAATTAAAAAAAAAAAAAAATTGTGCAATAAAATTACTTCAAGATACTAATTAATATATTTTTAAATATTTTGTAATGGTTATTTACTTTTTACTATTTACTTTCATTCACATTACAATTTTTAAACGATTCTCTATTTCGAAATGCTCTCTATATGGAAATTTTTTTGGGGTCCCTAGAGATTTTGAGATAGAGAGATTTAACTGTATTTAAAGAAAATTTTAGAATATATTTTTTTTAAATTTTATAATAAATTACGTAATTTAATTAAATATAATACAAAATTGATAAAACTTTACAAAAAAAAAAAAAAGTATTCAAAAATATTTAATAACTCGTTCCTGGTAAAAGTGTCAAACATATAATTTTATTATACCAATTTATGTACTAAAAAAAATATGTAATTTAATTTCAAAATACTTATTAAGTTTACCATGTATTTCCGTTTATTTTTCCTTTCATTTACAGCTGTAAATTTCTTTATTTTCCAAGAAATCATAAAATTTATGACAACATTTTTTTTTTTTTTTTATTTAATTTTTTTCTTCCTTTCGTTATTATTTTATATCACGTGACACCATCGTATACATACATAAAAATAAATAACAATCCAACTAAAAACTGTCAGAATATTTTTCGTTGTCGTGATCGTTGTCATGTCCTCATAAAAAAAAAAATATATAAAAAAAAAATTCTATAAATTTTTTCACATCATTGTTGTTTTCGCCCGCACATTTTAATTTTCACATTTCGTGTTGGTTATAATAATCCTGAGTGCGCGCCAAAAACACCATGTGTCCTTGCAATATATATAAAAGTAAATTCTTTTTTATTTGCCATATCTCTCTCCCGTACAAGGAAAAATATAAAAACAAAAAAAAAAGGATTTTTTTTTTATGAAAATGTGTCATTGTCACGTTCTGAGATTTTGTGCGAATTAAAATTTTTTTGAAATCATACCAACAAAATCATTCCATATATACAAAATAAAAAAAGGATAAACGCTTTTGTACCAAAAAAAAAAAAAATATAAAAGATTTTAATTTTTCGCACATTCAAGGATATTTTGTTAAAGTTAATATTTATAAAGTTTATTTTAATAACAAATCAAAATTATTTTCACGAACCGAAATTTAAATCCTTGTATATCAATTTTACTTTCTGGAAATCCAGAAACACGAAACTCGTCAGTATATTCAGCTCATGTGTTAAATCAGTACTGACATATGGTAGGAAAACCTAGCTAATTTCGAACAATATCATACAGAAATAGCAGGTATTCGTCAACAAATGTGATCGTATCATATGTGTAATATATCATCAGCAACGTGCATCTGTTACAAATTACAAAAGAGGAACCAATTGTGAAACAGATGAAGAGACACAAGTGGAAATGGATCGGACATACCATCAGGAAAAAAGCCGGCATTACTAGAATTGCGTTAGAGTGGAATCCTCAATGAAAAAGAGCAAGAGATCGTCCCAAGATCGTTAATCGTGGAACTAGGAAAATGTAATCTCACATGGAATAGTGTAAAGACAGTTGCAACTATTCTAGTGAGTTGAGAGTTGTAGATACCAAATGGAAACCCTATGCTCCCAGGATGAGTAATAAAGCGAAAAAAATATAAAGTTTACTTAATTTCCATTATAAATTTATACATACGTACACAACACAACACTGTAACATAAACATTAAAATCCAATTCCAATTAACACCACGACATCATAATGCGTGAAACATTTCAAAATATATTTTTGACATTTAACAAAAATATCGTTTTAGAGAAATATAAAAAAATTGTGGAACTCAAAAAATCTGTTTCTTTATGACTTTTTAAGATATTTCCGTATATCATAAATGCGGATTAAGTGGATATTACATAATAGTACGTTGTACGTTACGTACCTACCTTTAAAAAATTGGAAATATTTATTATATTTCTTTACAACTTTATCCCTTTCAAAGACGTAAAATTTTGACGATGACATTAAAAAAATTGTAATATCAAAATTATGAGCTTTTGCAATCCCCATAAATAAATTTTGTTGTATGTCAGAACAGAACTCAGAACATTAAAATAGTAGTACATAATAAAGCAAAACTATAGTAATTTTTTGTAGTTTCATGCTTGCTTTATTATACTTTTAAAAGTTCCACGGGAATTTTGTTTTTAAATTTTCAATAAATATAAAAACTTTACCTTAACTCGTTTTTCTGATATTTTTAATAGTTTTCATGCTTTTTTAATTAACACGGTGTGGTCACCAAGAACATTGCTGTACCCAATGAAAATGCAAAAAAATATATTTTGTTGCAACATTATTGAAACTTTTTGGTAATATTTTTTGTTTTGAGATTCTGAATTTTAAGCTTAAATTATTTTGCGGAATACACCTGAGGACACGTACGCAGTGAAGCCTATGAGCGATGCTGACGCTGTGCTATGCTGTAAGTTTGTTAAATGCATATATTTAAATGAGTATCAATAGAGTGCAGCACTGCAGCAAAGCTGTTTGCTGAGCCAAAACTCATTTTAAACTCAATGCTATTAAATTCTCTCGTACAGTGTTTGGTGCTGAGTAAATAGCAGCTTCTGATATGTAATCATATTTGTTTTTAAAGTTAAATAATACACATTATTGCGAAATATCTACACCTACACGTGAATGTTCGCAATTTCAAAATATATTTATAAAAATGGTGTTTCAAAGCGAAGATTTTATAACATTAGTTTTTACTGGAGCTTCTTTTTTTGGGACCAAAGAGATAAAATTAATCAACGACAACAGTGCAGAAGCACTACTCTGCATATTATAAGGTTTGCTCAAAACATGACAATGCATAGCGTCACTCCAATTGAACTATTGTACATTTTATACTGTTTATTATAATTCATATTGGTTAGAGTTATTTATCTCTATTTATTACCCAGAATTGCAAAATGTTATTTAAAAAGTAACTCTAAAACGAAATAACGAAATCAATTACCTTTATTTATCAAAATTACGTTATGTAACGATTTTGAAATTAAATTATGTTACAATAACGAAAAATGTAACCTATGTTTCGTTTTCGTTATACAAATTGGAAAATTTATTCAGAAAAAATCGAGCGCTTTGTAGAAAATATACGCTGCCTGAAGTTACACAGTTCTATAGTTTTGAGTAATTATCAATTTACCATTCTTTGAATATTTTCGGGAAATTTGTTGTGAAAGAAGCCAACTGAAGAATTTAATAAGATTAAGTATTAGTTTTGTAGATACTTACAATATCAAAGTTTATTAAATATAAATAAAATATCAAATTGTAACACTACACAGTTTTCTTTTCACGTAACCTATTATAACGTTACAACATAACGATATCCGAAATACTTTTGTTACATATTTGAATAAAGAAACGGAAAAAATATATTATGTATAAAAAGTAAAATTAAAATTAATTAAAATTTTATTACTTAAAGAATTTCATAAAAATATTATAAGCACTGATACGATAATTCGTGTTAACTGAAAACTTCTTCATTATAAAAAAAATTTTCATTCAATTTAATTAATATAAATAAAACTGCGTAAATAAATTCACCCAACAAGGTTTTTACAGTGTACATACACAATTAAAACTAAATTAAATTAAAAATATTTTCCTATATTTTAGGCCTGTACAAATGCAAACCGATGTCATTGTGATATGGGATGGGGAGGTATAGACTGTTCAATAACAATTTTATATACATCTACAGCACCACCACCACCAAATGCTGGACCAACAATAGATAATACCGTTATTAAAATGGAGAAAAAGGAAACGCCTTACGGTAAGATAATTAAAACAACAATAACAACAAAAAAAAATTAAATATTTTTTTTCAGTATAACCTAAAATATTTTTTTTTTTTATTTATTAATAATTTTTATTAGTTCATTTTTTATTTTATTTTTAAATGAGATTATTAATTTAAAACTTAAAAAAAAAAATCAATAATTTTATATTCTTTTGACATCAAAAAAGAATTTATTTAAAATAATAATTAAAAAAAGAAAAATATACCAAAATAAAAAATTATATATGACAATGGTAATCAATAAACTTAATAATATAATTAAAAAATCATCAATGAAATTAATTTAAAAAAAAATATATATATTTAATTTATTTTTATTTTTAATTAATTAATTTTCTTTTTATATAATTCTTTTTATTTATTTATTTTCTATATATTTACTAATCAATTTTTCCTATAGAGAATAGTTTTTTTTTAATTAGAAAGAAACTTAATTTTATTTTTAATTAAATTTTTTTCTTCTAATTCATTTTTATGATTATTGAAGAAATCAATTTAATAAAAATTTTCGAATATGCTCTGCATTTTTACATATTATTCTTAAAATAATTAATTACAATTTTAATGGCTTTTTTTTTGCATAAGTTTTGTTTTTTTTTTTGATTTTCTCTAGGAAAATAGCTAGAAATAAATTATATTTAATAATTTGTTGTTTTTTGTTGAATTTTGTTTTTAATCAATATTTTAGCATTAATCTGGATTTCGAGTTTAAAATTTTTTTTAATCAAAATGATTTATTCATTATAATTGATAAATTTAAAATTATAATCTGATTCTTACAGCGAAGATTGAGTAATTTAGACATGTTTTTAATTAGTCAGAGTTTATCCAAATATAAATAGGACATAGTTAATTACATATTTCATTATGTGAAAGAAATTAATGGACGAAAATAATATTTGCGAATGGCAACAAGGAAAATAGTGTTGCCATTAGAACAAATTATGTTATTTAAAAGCAATACAAAAGGTAGAAAATTTTAAAGAGAGTAACTTAAGTGGTTTTTCATTAAATTTGATTAAAACTTTTCTCGTTTCCAGTGATAATATGATTTTTTGATAACACCTTTTCGCAGTAGTGGTCAATTTTATTGGTACATTATTTCTTATTTCAATTAGTTCGTTTTCTAGATGAGAATTATAAATAGATGACAGGAAATATATTATACATTTTCGGTCTAAAATCGTGATAAAATTTAACTTACCATACAGTAGCTTAAAGAATTATTTAATGTTATAATTAACCCTCTGTTACTTTCGTTTATTTGTGTATCACGCTTACTAATGATGGGTGTAATCTACCCATTTTTTTAAATTTATTTCTGTGACGTATAAAGGATTTTGACAATCAAATTGGCAATCATTAAATTCTTAAATTTGAATCTAATTTTGGTTCATTAAACTCATTCTTTTTTTATAAAGATTTTATTTAAAGTACTTTATTTTGTAAAATAAAAATATTAAACCGGTCCACTTCCATCAGTAGAATGCATATCGGAAGCATATTTTTTAAATCATCACATCCTTGAGAATATAAATAAGTATGGATTAAAAATCTACTATATTTGTGTTACTATAATATAATATGTTGAAACGTTTTTTTACTACTTGGGTCAAATGTACCTACACGTCTGTAATTCTGTAATAGAGGGTTAATGGGAATAAATATAGAGTATAAAAATAAATCATTAAATTATATTAAACAATACTTAATTGAAGAAAAAAATATTCTTAATCTCATTTATATTACAGAATTTATAGGGCATTTTTGTGATAAACTCGAAAACCAGAATAATTCTAGAAATTTTGTATTTTTGATCAATATTAATTTTAATTGATCAATATTTTATAGATTTATTTTCACTTTTCTATAGCAAAATCATTTTCTATTTAATTATTTTACTTAATTTACATTTTTTTATGTTCTTTTTTGTTTTGTTATTTAAACTTTAACCATTAATAAATATTTATTAATCTCATTATATCATAAAACTAATTTCTTAATTATTAAAAATTATTATATTATATATTATATATTTCTCATGAAAATTTGTTTTACTTTTAACATTTCCAACACAAGCTATTCAAAAAAATTGGTTCATAAAAAATAAATAAAAAAAAAAACTTTTTTTTTACTAATTTTAAAACATATTTGCAACACTCATAATTTAACTAAAAAAAAATCTGCTTTCGCTAAATATTGAAAATTAATAATAAAAATTGACATTCTAACATTCCAATTTATTCCAATTTCAGTAGAATTTTTATTACTTAATTATCAGTTAGTTTAATTTTTAAGTTCTATAATTAAAATTTTGAAAATAAAAATTATTTGACGCTTGCAAAATTTTGCGAAATGTTATAATATTTATTTTAATTAATATTTTATATATAAATAGTGAATGTAATTTTCGTTAGAATATTAAAAATAATTTTCTATTTGTTTTTTTTTTTATTAATTTATAAATAAGCACATTTAATTTATTTAAAAGTTATATTTATAAAAAAAGAAAAAATATAATAAATCTGATGAAGATTTTATATTAATATTCTTTTTTCATTGTAAACTTAGATTTTCATATTATTGCAGTTAACATCATAAATATTTTTAATAATTCATAAAAATTGTTTAAACCATTTATTTATTTATGTTTAAAAGTTCATCGCGATTATCAAACTTAGATGTACATCTTTGTCAGTTGGTATTAAGCTCTTTTACAGACACATCCTTTGAAATTAATCATAATAACCTCTTCAGTAATTTTATTTGATCTGCGGTTATATTTATAACGTAGACATCTTTTCTCAACATATTCTGAAAACATAACTTTTAAACTGCTGTAAAGCTGGTTCGATGCTTGAGATTGCTATAACTAGAGTAAAATTACATGTTAAAATTGATGCAAACATGTTTCAGCAATAGTAAATGTTTCAGCATTGATAAATGTTGATCAACATTTTACATCATTCACACCTACTTAATGTTGCTGAAACATTTTTCAGAAATTATGTAAAATTACATTTTTACAACCTTAAAATCGCAAAGTACCTCTAGGAACTTTGATTATATAGCATTTTCACGTAAAAATAGTCATTTTCTAATTAAACTTAGTCATTTTCCAATTAAAATTATTCATTTTTCAAATCAAAATAGTCTTTTAATTTGTTATATGGACAAAATGTTTATAAGCAATGTTTATATTATCTTATATTACATTATATAATAGCCTTATAATCTAATATAAAATAAAAATTAAAATTATGTATAAAAATAATAATATTATAAATAAACTGAGACTGTTTTTATTTGAAAAAAGACTAATTTTATTTGGAAAATGACTATTTTTATTTGGAAAATGACTAATTTTAATTGGAAAATGACTATTTTGACCTGTAAATGCTATAATCGTAATTTTATTTATGCACTTCAGCTATGTAATCTAATCTTAAATAAACTGCAAACGTTTAAAAGAACAAAATATTAGAAAATATGAACTATCTATTTTAACAATTTAATAAAATCTAAATATTTTACATAACATGTAAAAACAGTACTGACGATTATTAGCCAGAGAAACTATTACCCAAAGATTTAATTTTCGAATAACCTTTTATATTTATTTTTAATTTAATTTCTAATATTTTTTAACTTTTTCAATACAATTAGTACGCATTTTAGCATTAATTTTATTTTAATGTAATAATTTATTTTATTTCTGAAACTGTAATAATAAATTTAGATCATTTAATGTGTTTTTCAAGTAAATGCAATTGAAAATCACAAATAAAATAAATTGAGACGCATACACAACAACAACCACCTTAAAAAATATGTATATTTATTAATATGATTTATTCCATAAAAAATAGCTCAGTTCATTCGATATTAGTAATTTAATTAAATTATTATAATAAATTTATGTGTTGCATTTTGACAAATTACTATAATTAAGAAGTTTATAAAAGTAAAGCAAATTTTCCATGAATATAAAATAAAAACAAATATTTATAGTATTATAACAAATAAACTTTTGACAGCTGTCATTTTTTTGTGGTGAAATATTGTACTAATTTGACAGTTGTATAATAGTTTATTTTTTAATCATGTATATCAAAAAAAAAATACAATTCTATATAAAAAATAATGAAAAAAAAAATTTATAAATTACAAAAATCTGGAAAATATTTGTAGGAGATAAAGATAAACATAAAATGAGTACAATCACAATGGTTATCATATTAGTCATCGTTGTCAAGTGTGTCTTCATTAGTTTCGCAACAATGGCTGTTTGTTACAGGTAGAGTACACCCTGTATTTCTTTCTATATTTAAACTAAAAACAAAATCCTTTAAAATAATTTTATCGGGTGGCTTTAATGTTGTCAAAAAAAAACCATCTATACTTCTCTATTCTCTCTATATTTACTATCTCTTTCACTAAAACTATACACTGTTTCAAAAAAAAAAAACATCCTTGACGTTTGTAATTGTAAATGTATTTGTTGTTATATGTTAATTGTAATTGCGATGTTGTTGGAAAGCTTTTATCCCTTTACGTTTTGTATTAAAATATTTGTATTCTATGTGTATGTCGTTATTTTTTTTTTTTTGCAATGTAAATGTATAAGATTGCATCAAATATTTTGATTTGCATATTTATCAATAAACATTTTTACTACAATAACTTAAAAATTACTTCTTTAACAATTTTACGTAACACATGACAGAAATTGAAAATTAAAATAAAAAAAAAATGTAAGTACATTTGTGTAAAAGGACATTCATCACAATAGCAAAGGAATCATACATTTATCATAAATTTTGAAATTATAGTGTTGTTGTTGAGTATTGCGTCCGATATATTGTTTAGTTATGCTTTTTAGATTCAATTCAAATTTATTTCTTATATTTTATTAAATATTTTTTTTTAAAAGCTTATAAAAAGTATTTTAATTTAAATTTTTTTAAAAATCAAATATTTGGTATAAAATTAAATTTATTATAATTTCTATATTCTTACATATAAATTTTGGTCAAAATTTTAATTTTAATTAATAATTATATTTAAATATTATTTCTTTATAGAATAATTACTTGTAATTATATGAAAAATTATAATTATATGAATCGCCTATAAATAGATAAATTTCCGTTAAACTGCCTATAATTAATATCAAAAAGCATATATAGTAAGAGATCAAAACTTATATAAAAAATTTTATAGAGAATGAAAGCTTATTTTCAAATATACTTCTATAAAACTAAAAAGTATATAATAAACTTATAACCAGTTTTTTATTTAATACAATTTGTGTATTTGAAATACTTTATGCTTCTGGGTTGTGAGATTAAATTCCACTGTAAAAACTTTTATATTAGTTTTGTTTTCTTTATACATATGCATACTTTTTGGGATACAATAAATTAACTACAATTAAAAATTATTAAAGAATTTTATAAAAATTTATAGTAATACAAATTAAGTCAAAATTATCCTTCCAATTCGAAATATTTTAATCAAATGCAATATTACTGATTTATACAATTTAAAAGCATTTTTAAAAAACAATCAATTTGGCGGACAAAACTGGCTAAATAATTTCTAATAAATAACTTAAACTTTCTTCACAATGGTGTCATTTTTTAAGCCGAGCTAATTTTACACGTAACAGATCTTTCAACCAAGAAGTTTTTGACACAAAAAAATATATTTAGATTTTCTGGCCTGCGGTTTCGTTTGATTTTGACAAAAGTACGAAAGGTCTATTGATAGTTAAATACAAATTATGAAAAAGGTCACAATTTGTGATAATTCGTGATAACTAATTTAACAAATCATTTTGCATAATTTCACTAAACGATATGCTATATTAAATATTGGCACCCACTTTGTTTTGTAAAATTTACGATTATTTATTTTAAAATCCATAAATTTCAATTCTCAAAGAATTCAGCTGTAAATATGTCAAAAATTTGTTGATAATTTTGAACGATATAGCTAAAGCCTATATAATCTTACCGCAACTATGAATACTGGTTATTAATTTGTATTTTTGAATTCTGCAAAATTATAAAAAAACAATTATTTTTTTTTTACACATGAAGCTTCAAATCGATATTGATATCTTTATTTCACACACTATAATTTTGTTTAATCAAATATTATTTATAAAAATAAAAAAAATTAGGGTAATCCCTAATTATAATTCTATTTTTATCTAATATTATTGATTTTGTGCATGTTTTGATTGGATTTAATTGAAATTATTTCAATTATAGTATTTTTTAATTCAATAACTTTTTTTTACATTTTTTTATTATTTGATTTTGCAGCTGCTTTTACTACTCTTTTATTTGCAAAGTTTTATAAATAAATATAAACCTAAGCTGCAAATATTAATAATTAAAAAAATAATAATAATATGTGAAAAAATTATATAAATGAAAATTTCAAAAAAAAAAAAGCTAATAAAAACCAAATTTTAAATACCATTTTTACTAATTGAATGATAAACACATTTAAATATTGCATTTATGATTTTATCCTTTTTTCAAGCACTAATCAAATAAATTTATGTTTTTTTTTTTATAAGTATTTAAAGTTTTTCCATTAATGAAATCAATCAATCAAATATTAATTTTTAATGTTAATATTATTTATAATTTCATTTTCATATGGAGATAACACCAATAAAAAAACACCAAATTAAAGATTACCATTGTCATAACAAAAATTTGACATGAGTAATTAAAGTGAAAATAGTAAATTTTATTAGCTTTATTTTATTTTATTTTTTATTTAATAAAATATATTTTTGAAAAGTATAAAATCAAAAAAAAATATATACGAATTCTTTATAAATCGGGTTCGAATAATAACTATGTACCGGAATTTGTTTCGAATTTGTTAAATTTCGGCAAGTTAATGACAATATCGATTAGTTATGTACGATTTATGTCCGCATCATAATGCTATATTTCCACGCAATGGAATTTTAAAACAATGTACTCAGATTTCATTGGGAAATGTTTTAAATGGAAGTACAATTGTTTTCCTATATTTTAACTTATTCTATGTTGCTTTGCATTGTGTTTTAGTAGCATTCTAAATACGACATGATATAGCACAATGGACTGCTTCTAACAGCTCGAATGCCTTTCTATACTGAACTATTATATTATCTGGAATTATTATTCTAACTGTAGATGGAGCAGGAATTTATTTTAGTTATCTGCATTTCACACAACGCTTCGTTTTTTCAGCATTATATGTGATTAATTATGAATACTTTTATACTTATGAATGATACCGAATTATAATGGAGTGAATTACTTTTCGTTATTCTGACTACCCGTAACAACTACACTGCTACAATTCTTCTGAACGGCGAGACAAATGACTTAATCACAAAGCTTAGTCTACATTTTGTAAGCATCCGATAAATTTTAGACATTTTGGAAGCATCCGTACTATAAACTGTTCACAGCGTGAATTTTTGTTATAAAAATATGCATTTAATTTTTCGTGTGCACTAAGCTTTATAAAGAAAGAGGCAGGTTGTGACAGCTGATGTTTTCCTGATTCCCTATGCATAAATAATAACTTTGAGCTTTGTATACCCACGAAACAATGGTGTAGAGCGGTGGAGACATAGTGGTAGTGTGCTATAATATAAAGACCGACGAAGGCAAAATGATATTGTGCTATTTTGTGATGCATTCGTTCCCGGCTTTAACTCCTAACCAAGGTATCGATATCGCTCTAAGTCGACTCAGCTTTAAATGAGTACCAGTAATAAAAATTTACAACATGTAATAGCAATTTTAAAACTGGAAAATGCTATCAGTTAAGACCATTAGCATTTGAAACGTTTATCATATGAGGCCCTATGCAGAGTGAACAAGGGAAAACTAAACTAATTATATAATAATAAATATTACTATACTTTGGCGCGAAGAATTCATTCGTATATATTTTTTTTGAATATTTAATTTTTTTTTATTTTTAAATTTTATTTCATTAATTCACTTATTTGTATATTTATATTATTTTTTTTTTGTATCCATGCTGATTGGATTTCCATCTTTATATGAATTTTAAATCATAAAAACAAATATTATATAAATATTTTAAAATTCAACATTATCTCAGTTTAATAAAATAATTAAATATAATTTATTTTTTTAAAATATAAATAATTTTTAAAAACTTTTTTTTTCAAATATTTTTAGTATATAGTATAAAAATTAAAAAAGAGAAAATTTAATTAATAAATACATAAAAATTAAAATTATTAATTTTAATTTTTATTTTTTATTTTATTTTTTTTTTATTTAATTGTAAATATTATTATAAATATATTATATTTTTTTTATATATATATATATATATGTATTTTATTTTTATTATCGGACGCTTCTCTACAATTACTTGATCATCGCCGATAAATATCACAAAACTGATTTTTTTATTTTATATAAAAAAATTTATATATAAATATAAATAAATAATAAAATTACCTGTGCGAATATCCTGGACAACACTCTTCAAAATAATTCTACTACAATTCTACTATACTACTCTACAACTACTGCTAAATGAATAACGACATCTATTGTTGTTATTTGTCGTCAAATCGAAATAAATAAATAAAATAAACTACAAAATCCGGAAAAATCTATATGAAAACATAAAAAATATTGAAATATCCTTTGGTTTTGTATATGTGTATATAAAAATATAAAATCTTATCTATTATTATATAATAATATAAATGTTTTGATGTTTAAATGTTTTAATGTCTAATCATTTATTTTTATGTGTGTGCTCCATTTTTTCTAAATTTTTTCATTTTTTCTCTGACGTTTAATTTCATTTACATTTCTTAATTTTTCTGTTTTTTTTTTTTTTTTAATTTTTCCAATTATTTTTCATTATATACTACTAATTTTTTTGAAAATATTATATATCATTTATGCAAAAAAAAAAAAAAAACATAACTTAAAAAAAAAATTATACAAAAAAAAAAATTACAAAAAATAAAAAAAACAAACATTTGTAGAGAATTACCATGGGTCAAATACAGTGTTTTTAGTTGGTATACTAATGTCAGTTGTTGGGTTCGTTTTTGTAACATTCACCTTAATGGCACTGTGCTACAGGTCAGTTGTAGTACATAGAAACTTCTCCCTGTGTCTGAGGTTAGTTGAAAAGAAATAATTAAAAAAAAAAAAGAAAAAAAAAATTAATCATATTAAATGAAAAAAACAAAACAAAATATAAAAAATAATATGAACGATTAACAGCGCACTCTGTAAAATAAAACTACTATAATTAAAAAAGCTAAATTTTTATTTGTACTATTATATAAAAACAGAAATTTATTGCCAAAATAATGAAAAAATTTGAAATTTATTTTAATCTTTTGGCAAGAAACGTTAATTTTAAATAATTCCTTTAAAAAAAAAATTTGAATAAATTTTAATTTTAATAATTTTTTATTTTTTGTTAATATTTCTAAAATTTTATTTAGTATATTTTTTTTACAAATTTTGTTTTTATTTGCTATAAACTTGAATTATTCAAATCAATTTAAATATACATTTCTAAATAATACTATCTACAACAATTACAAATATTATATAAAATTTAATTATTTATTCTATTATTTACTGGCGCTGTTTAATTTCTAAAGACAAAACGAATTAACTTAAATTTAATATTCCATAATAAAATTTGAGATTAATTTCGTTATACTAAAATTTATAACGTTATTGCAAATTTCATTACAAAATGTTACTTTATAACGTTATTCTTAAACATTATTCTAAAACGTTATTACAAAATTTTAATCTTCAATATAACGTTATAACGTAACTTTATATTGTTAAATCCATGTAGACAACGATGTATAACGTTATAATCCTAATTGGTTGGTTTGTTTTAATCCCAATTGGGTTGATTACCTTTGTATGTAACAAATAAATTACATTATTAATTTTATATTATACAAAAAGGGAATTTCTGTGCACAACGTAATTAAAATAAATCCGTTTTCGTTATGTAACCAATTTAGAATGTAATAATTAAATCGTTTCTCTATTTAAATTGAATTATATCGTTACATTATACTGACAATTAATTACTATTTAAAGGGATATTTAAAAGAAAAAGAAATTATGATTTTAGATGCCATCTATCTGTAATTTGTTCAATGGCTAATATGGATATATACAAACTATATATTGCTAGTGTTCTTATATATATTTCTATTATATATATTAGAACACTTTTAATATAATTTGATAATTTTTTTTAATACATCCAATAAGTCTTATTACAATATCATTATCACAATAAATTTTCATAATTTACTATTTTTATATAGCAATTAATTTAGTTAAGTAATAGACTTTTTTAGATAACATTTTCTTAATCTTTACCATTGTTTTTTTTTTCTCTCTGATATTATAATTCCTAATAATTAATTTATTTATTTCAATAATCTTCAATAATATTTTAGTAGTATAGAAAGTACACAATAAAATTAAACTTAATTTTTATTTGCAATAAATAAAATGGAGGATTAATTTAAGATGTTAGAGAAGATATCAAGACGTCTTACATACTGCAGTAATTAGTATTAAACCATTACTGAAAAATAGTGATACCTAATAATATATTTATCAAGGACGCGGATTCGTTGACACATTTTAGCTACAAAGTATTTTTCGACTCACCATATTTAATTAATTAATTGAATACGAATTAATTGAGTACTATATCTATTATAATGCATATCAATATCTGACATTATAAGTAACTTTCCTGTTACCTAGAAAATTTGAACTAACGAAAGAAACTAATTAATAGTTTCTAGCATAAAGAGAGATATTGTAAGTAAGTCCATCCTCAAAAGAGAATTACACATAACAGGAAACAGATATTTCTAGATTCTTGAAAATTCATCACTTACTATACGCAATGGACTAATTAAACTATTTCTTCTTTCACTGAAAACAATAATATCTTCAGAGTTATGTATTTTGTCTCTTTTAACTGGCCATTGGCTTAAGTTCAGGATGCTGGAATAAATTTTTCTTCTTCCATATTTATCAAACTGGGAAAAACACATAAGCCAATTATTTTCCAAAATGTTTAAAAAGAACTGAATAAATATTTCTTTTTATTAACCTTAATTTATATGGCGAAATTTGTCTAAAGACATAAAAAATACCACTGAAATTCTCTCCAATGGAGTTACGTGATTAAACCGGAAAAAATATCTTTTTCGAAATTGATTGGAAATTACCTTGTAACTTGTAAGTCTCTGTAATCGCTGTTCAAATACTATTTAAGTCAATGACTTGGTTATCCAGCAATATGGTAATTCGTTGGTCATAAGAAGGATCAACAACCTCTAGCGACTAGACTTACATCTTACCTGCCTGCTGTATCTAAAAGATATTTTAGTAAATATCATTCTAAGTTCAGTAATCACATAGACTGTAATCACATCAAAGTTTCATAGATGTCAGTATCTGGGATACCCATAATAATTTCATGGTTAATTGCTTAAAGTAATACTAGTCCATTCATTTGTAAGTGCCCGGCGCTGGCTAGGGCCATGTTTTTCGCTTGCTAGCTTTATCTTCAACGATCTTGCCAATGTCCCACGGAAACCGTCAAGTTTCTGAACGCCACTAAAACTACCTCACCGCTACTTAATAAATACCTGTACTCACGGGAGTGAGTGGTAATTGGTACTCTATGTCAACTGATGTGTGGTTCTTCACGTTTACCAACCGACACCAGTCCAAGAACTTCAATTATTGCTTTAGCAGCATTTTGACATTCTGGAAATGTCAGTAAAGAGAAGTTACTAGGTGTTATTTAGATCCACCTCGTCACGTTCTGTAAATGTAATGTTTCCGTATACTCTTTGCTGTCTAGATCGTTTAGTTCGTAGATTCCAATATCTGGACTTGACCAGTGCTGTACCATTTCCCTCAAGTGCTTATCCAACAGTATCCATTCCATTCACGAGCTTATTAACCTGTCATTCTCTTCTTGTCGGTGCAGTATTTCAGAATATTTATTCAAAACGAATAACATTAAACAAAGTACTTTTCAACACAGTCCATTAATTATCCAATTTGAAAAAAATATAAAACTAGCTTCCTTAATTTCCACTACTGCAGTAGATTATACGATGTCATCTTATTCCTCCATCGACAATAAGTTTATTATATTCAAATCTGCATTTGAAAATTAATGAATTCATCAGAGACAGTGACGTCTGAAGGGCCATGAGTGATATTTTACATATCATTGGCTAGGTGGGTACTCCAGATCAAGACGTAAATGAGACCATGTAGTATCAATTATTGAAGATATATGAACTTTACATTGCTAAGCCATAGATAGAATAAAAATGATATCTAAATTTATTATTTTAACATCTCTGTAAAATTAAAAAAAAAAAAAAATTATAAAAGTTACTTCGTTTTGTCATCCAGTCTAAAATACAGTAAATTTTTAAACTATTCTATTATATAAACATATAAATTCAAAGCTTACAAAATATTTGTTTAGTTTTATAAGCACATTTTTTCTAATTTTAGCACAAATTATTCTCGAAACAAATACATAAAACAAAACCAAGAAACAAAAATTATTTTAAATCGTAAATTTTTTTTTATAATTTATAAAATTTATAATTTTTTTTTTTATAAAATCGATTATTTTAAATGTAATGAATCCACGACAATTGTTCCCGTAACAATTATTCCCCAGACATTTGTTCCCCACAATAAATAATGTTTCAGCGACAAATGTTCCCCGAAACAAATGTTCCTCGTAACACTGAAATTGAATAAAGATATTTAAAGAAAATTAATATATAAATTATAATTAATTATTTAAAGTATTAATTATATTTTTCAAGAAATAATGTGAAAATGTGCAACATTTGTAATGAGGTAAATTTGTCGCTGGGAACATTTATCCGGCAACAAATGTCTGAAGAAGAATTGTAATGGAACAAATTGTCAGGTCATAAATATATTTAAAATACCCAAAATAATTAATTATTTTTTAAATATTTATTAAATTTAAATATACATAAAAATATAATTTCAAGTTTTCAAACTTTTGTACATAAAAAAAATATGTTCTTGTCATTTTTAATTTAAAATCTTTATAATATTTATTTTTTATTTACATTTTTATCTTTAATTCTTCTTTTTTTATTTTCTTATATATATTTCAAATAATTTTTTTTATTAATTCTTAAATATACTCTATAAAAATTTTGGAAATAATACCCAAAACAAAAAGCTTTAAATGAAAATCATACGAAAATGATACAAATAAAATATAAAAATTAAACTAATAAATTATAAAAATAATAAAAAATATATTTTTTTTTTACTTAAAAAAAATATATTTAAAAATTATTTAAAAATCTAAGAATTTTTTTTCTTTTTTTTTTTACTATTTCTTTTACGTTTTGGTTGTGTTAGTTAGGCAAATATGAAATACATTAAAACAAATTAGTTTACATTATATTTAATTATATACTATTATTATTGTTTATATATATATTCTTAAAATACACACATACATACAAAAAAATTACATATTTAATTTATTTACATCTTGTTTTTATGTAGCTATAGATAGTTTGATATCTGCAAGATCCACAAAATAAGTAGAAGCTAGCAAAACAAAAAAAAAACAAAAAAAAATTTTAGTTTATGCTTTTGAAAATTTTTATTATATTTAATTTTAGTTTTTTAGTTTCTTTTTATTATATAATTTTTTCCTCATTTTAATGTATTATAAAATTATGCACTTTTTATATTAGAAATAAAAAAATTTTATTTTGGATAAAAACTTGTAAATTATATTTAAAATTATAATTTGTCTATGTTGAATTGATGTTATATTGCTTTTTTACATAATTTTAAATTAATGTTGTCAATCTCAAGTTAAACGGTTTTTCTTTTTTATAGTAAATGGTTCTCTGTGTACCTTTAAGATATTTTCATTGGTTTTTTTGTCTGTTGATGGTATTTTTAGTAAACCATTTCAATAAATTGGAGTAGGTATAATTTTTATATACGTACTTAAATATTTGTATCAGAAAACATAAAAATATATCTACAAATATTAATTCAATTTATAAAAATCTAAATCATGAAAATTTACCATTCGTTTTCCAAAAATGTCTAGCTAGGTTGTTTAGATTATCGGTTTTAAAGTTAAAGTGGAAAATATTTGCGATAACATCTTTCTGAATCATATTTAGTGATATAGTTTTATTAGATTGATTTAGAGCCGAATCTTAAATAAGCAACTAATGAATAATCATGAGAATAATTGTTTTAGATAATTAATTATATTAAACACTAATCCGATACGAGTTGTCGAAACTCAGCTAATTCAATAATAATAATAATAATGAAATACATTATTTGGTAAATTAATATTGAAATAAAAGCCGAATTCAAATAATATTGTATTAACAAATATAATTATATTTGACGTACTTTTAAAGTTATTTATATCCATAAATTTTAATCATTTTTCAATAAATAATATTGTTATTATTCATTTGCTTTTTACATAAGCATTTCCTTTTTTATACATAAGAAATGTTCACCACAAATTTTTATAAAATTAAGAAAATTGAAATGTATCGAACTTTAATTTGTAATTTTACATGCTTTTGATCATCAATAAAATATAATAAATTAATGTAAATTAATAAATAAATGCAGAATAACTCAACCAAATTAAGTAGCAAATATACTTTTCTGCCAACATTGTATGTTAAATGATTTTCATAAACAACTTCATACCAAATTCCATTATGAAAAGTTTAAAATATTATATAAACTATTTTACATATATATTTTAAATATCAAATTTTCTAAAATATAATTAATGAAACAAAATGATTAGTAAAAATCACTTCTAATACTCGATTAAAATTAATTACAAATAACAAAATGGGATCGAAAAATATTTCCATGTCACTTGCGATCTTAAAGTTTCAAGTGACATGACTTCCTGACATTCATATTTTTGTTGCCAATTCATTTACTAATAAATAATTAAAAAAAAATTATATTAATCATTTTAAAAATTTAATTTAATTGATTTTTTATTAAAATATGGAGTTTATTGTAATAACATTACTTAAATGAAAATTCTACACTTCAAATTTACCAAAAAACAATTTTTATTCAAATCCATTTTATATATCCTTTTAATAGCTCGCAATTCTTATATTTACGAATTTTTCAACATTTTAATGTTAATCGAAATAAAATAATGTATTTTATTAAATTATTGATGTACCTACATTTTTTTCAAGCGATTGATTCTTTTTGGTATATTTAAAGCGTATTTTTCCCTTGAAGCATAACAGTTTTAAAATTTCAATTAAACGCTATTAAATTTTAATTAATCTCACTTTATATTGATGAAATTGATTATAAAAACTTGCATTAGTCAATACATAAATTAATCAACCAAAATAAATGTGTCACCTAAAATACAAATTTGTCTTGTCATGTTACGAATCTACTTCTTACGATTTCCCTACAACATAATCTCCTTTTTTTTCGAGAAAAAAAATTATAATCATTTTGTCATTTGTCATTTTGTTAACCAGAAACCAGGCCCAGATAATTTGATTAACTCTAATTAGTTTATAATAGATTCGGCCCTAAGAACATTTTATGATTTTATTATTTGTATTTTTATAGAAAATTTCCCTTAATAATATTTTTTTTATTTAAAAACATTTAATGCTACAATAAATCAAAATTAGTTTTAAGTTACATAAATATTGAATATCACAACTATAAAAGTATATATAAAACAAGAAAATTTTCGTCCTACAAAAAACTTTAAAAAAAAGGTTTTTTGAACACAAATTACTCTTAATTATTTTATCATTATCCCAATTCCAATTCCTAAATATAATAAATCACTTAGAATTTATTTTAAAAAAAATACTTATTTAGTCACTTTAAATGTAGTCTATTTTTAATAAATAGGCTAAATTATATAAGTGACTGAATAAATAAAACGAAAAAATAAAAAAATATTTTTTATATATTAAAAATTGAAAATATATAATTAATAATATTAATACAAAACAAAAAATGAACAACAAACGACCAGAAAGCAAATCAGCTGAAAATCTGTTTGGCCTTATATATAATTCTGACAGTGTAGTTTTTTTCATATCAAATATAGAAGAAAATACTTCATATCATTTACTTCAGTCGATTTATAACCTTCAAAATTTAATAATATATCAAAAAAAAAAATTAATTATTAATTATTATACACTCATTAAAAATAATTTCATTATTGGCCATTTTTTTTTTTACAATCAAATTCAAAAATATTACCACAAAATTTAAAATCAAAATTCATCTTATATCAAATTTGTAATTTAAACTAAGTGAGTGATATGAATGAAAACTTTTAAAATAATAATAATAATAAAAATATAATAAAGAATAAATTTTAAGTAATTACTTAATTTAATTAAGTATTTGCTTAATTTATTACTTTTTTAATTATTAAAATTGGATTTATAAATTCTTAAATAACAAAATAACAAAAAAAAAATGTTTGTATTTAATTAAATATACATTCTAAAAAACAACGAATTTTCTACTTTTTATAATGTATATTTAATTAATTAAAAATCAACAAAAATATTTTTAATTATTTAAATTCTTCAATTAATTAAATTGAAGTATTTACTTATTACTTACTATATATTCTAATTAAAATGCTTTTAAAAATCACAATAAAAATAGAAATTAAAACAATTTTTGGGGTTAAAAATTCAATAATTAAAATTTGACTCGCGAAATAACTTTATTCATATTACTCATTACTCAACTTTATTCATATTAATGGCAAAAAAAAAACAAAAATATACACAAATTTACCCCATTTAACCCTTTCGGACTGGCGGTACATAAATGCACCGCAGATCACGTAACTATTTTTTCAGCTATAATTATTGTTGAATAACGTGAATAATTTAGTGACACGAAAGGGTTAACGTTTTTTTTATTTAATATCAATCATTAATATTTATGTAAATTGTACAAAAGCAAAGGTTTCAATATTTTCTATATACGTCTACGTACGCGACGAGATGATGATTAAAAATCAAATGGGCGATAATTATTTACAAATTACAAGCAAGTACATTAAATATTTATTTAATTAATTTAATTGATAGTTTTCAGGATTTTTAATAATTACAATTATATATAGCTAATAATATATAGGTAATTAAATGATACTGCGATATTGATGAACAGTTTGATGGAACGGTAATTTTTAATTAAGATGTGATTGAATTTCAGGTATGTCTTTAATGTTCGATACTAATAATAAAAAAATATCAAGTTCTCAACTTATTAATTAAATATTTCACTTAACAAAAAATGCTCTGAAATAAATTCATTCCAATTTTCCCCATTATTCTAACAACTCATTCATTTTTACATAAATTAATATTTTAATTTAGCTTTCAATTTATCAGATTTTTTTTATTAAAACTTTGTTATCTGAATACCTTCAGATTGTGTAGTCAAGGCATTCAAGATAAATTTTATCCGTCTTGTACTCAAAAATTAAAAAATTCAAATTTATATTATATTTTAATTAATTTGTTTAAATTAAGGTAAGTTTAAAGGACATGCTTTACGACTTTTAGAATTTACGGCAACTTTTTTTGCATGATCTAATTTCCGTCGATAGATGTCGCCGTATCTTTAATTTTGAAAAAAATATGATAGTTATCATCTATTATTCATAATAACTAACGATTTTTATGGTAAAAATTGCAACCCTTTATGAAATTTATGAAGTTTTTATGAAATTTTAATGAGAAAATAACACATTTCGAAGGAATTTTCAGGTTATGTAAATCCGGATTGTTCGGAATATATTCTATACATTTTATTTCAATATGTCTAATAATTTTTTGATGCTATCTATTCTCGCACCATTGGTGAAAAAAACTCATACTAAAAAAGAAATTAATCGAAACCTTACATTTGTAATATTGTAACACTTTTTTGCCAATCACAAGTTCAATTTTCTATGACTCACTCAATGGCCCTTATGATTGAAGTCGACGCGACTTTCGCTAGTTCGGTAAGATTGACTGCGTTAAAACAATCATTGAATATATTCGGTGTCAACACCATTGACTACAGTCGACTATTTGTTCATTCAAAAAGCAGAACGTGAGGTATGAAAGAAATTAATTTAAAAATTGATTTTCTCATTATAGTTTTTATAAAAAAATTCGTATTATAATTAAATATTATTAAAAAATGTAAATATATAAATAGTTAATTGAAAATAGTAAATTGAAAAATATATAAAAAAAATATAATTATAGTGTCAAGAAAATACTTCTCAAAGTTATGTTAATTCTGAAATAATTTTATTTATGATTTCTTTAAAAAGCACTGAACACAAATTTTTTAACAACTTTTTTATAAAGCAATTCTTTTAATTTCAATTTAAACCTGTCAAGATAAAAATAAAAATACAAATTTTAAATAAAACCTTCAAAATTAATGTAAAAAAGAACTGTGTTCCAATTGAAAAAATATAAAAAGCAACGTGATGACGTTTCATCTAATATTCATTCGACTCTTCTAATAGCGAATAGACTTCAGTCATACCAAACTTTTGCTACGTCGAGGCGAAAGTAGGATCGAATAGAGAATAGCTACGGGAATGTCGAATCGACTTCAATCATATGTGCCAATTTTTGCCAATTGTATTAAATATTTGAATATAACTTTGTAATTTTTCTGTGTCTTTTCGTTTATAAATAATTAGGCTTATCAATAGAAATCTGTATTTTTAGTATTGTTGCTAATACTATAAATTTAACTTAGCTGAATCAAAGCGGTACAGAACTCTAGAACTCCTAGGACAGACTGTCAATGTCTAAGATCTAAATTAGTCGCCAAAGCTCTGTATGTGTATTTGAAACGATTCGAATCACTATTTCAAGTATCGTAATTCAGCAAATTTATTAAATATTTATATTTTGCTTATACTTTAGTCTTTAACCACATTTATCAACAGAATATATGAAATTCCAATTGTTATGTAATCCCTAAAAATACCAATTTCTTATCACAAGAAGCCATAAAATCTAATTCTGTAGCTGATTAATTAATTTTCCAAATATTTATTAATATTGTTAAAAAATAGCTTTCATTCCAGCCATAAGAACTCTTTTTGGCCCGAAGATCCTCTGATAAGTGTTGAAATAGTCGTTGGCTATAAAAAATTGACCAGCACTGTCATAGACAACTGATTTGACATAGTTAATACCAACATTTCAAAATGCTTAAAAATAAAATTATATAATTTATTATAGTATCCGATCAATTGATCGAATTTACAATTGGTTAAAAATACAATTGGCCGAATACGTAATGATTATATCAATTATGATATAATTGCTTATGGTCGATTATGCTTACATTCAGTAAATTTACCTTTGGTCAATGGCCAACACAATTACTGAAATATAATGTATCAAAAAAATAAAATTAATTATCAATAAAATGGAAAGAAATGCAATTTTTAATAAAATAATCCTCTTTTTGGATTATATATATAATTTCTATAATAAATGTCAATAATTTTCTATAAAATCGTTTTTATTATTTTTAAAATAACTCATCGAAAATTTCTTTCTTTTTTAAAATTTTAATTAATTTTTTCATATATACAACTGGATAAAATATTTAAATATTATTGGATTCAATCCCCTTACATTTCCTTTGGCAATTAATCCCTTTTTAACCAACAAAATATTATATTCAATCTTTATTAAAAGCATCACCAGCAGAGCAATAATTAATATTATTTAATATTTAAATAATTAACACGTCAAATGAGTAAAATTTATAATAAAACAAAAAATATATTATATTTACGAAACAAAAAGAAAAACAGATAAAATAATAATTAAATTAAATTTGATATTTAAAAAAAAAAATTGTATATTTTTTATATAAATATAAACTTAATGACTATAAAAAATCACGAATTTCCCAACCTGGAAATAATATTAAATTGTATTTTCAATGTCATAATTCATATTTTTAAAGTACATTTAGATACTGAACACTTTTTTTGCGGAAATTTAAAATTTTTCAATCCTTTTTCATGTAATATTCAGTCGGTCTGTTGTATTTTTTGAAAATCTTCATTTCAGAAAGTAAATGCTAATAGGCTCATAAATGGCTTGTACGCTATTCAATCATAATGTCCGAAATATAATTTTAAATCACAAAAAACTTAAATTTAAATATTGGTTACAAAATATTTTGGTCGTTTTTGCGTTGGAAATGTAGCTCCGTTTTGGTATAATTAAAATCAAATGAGCAATTACAATAATCTAATCAGTCAGGTTCATGATTTTTTTTGTGGGGAAATTTTAAAGTTCACTGCCAAAAAAATTTCCATCAATTCTGAAAATTTAATATCTAGGGTTCGGTGTTCATTAGGATATTTAACAGTAATGTATGAACGACGGTAAAATATTACAATGTTTGTTATTAACTTATCACTTTTTGTTTTTACAAAAAGTAGCTCAACATTATCTAAATTTAAATAAACTTTGAATATTGCACGAATATAAGCACGCATATAATTTTAAATTTTGACTTTGAACCAAACTGCTTCTTCATATCTTTTTAAAACTGTTCGACTTTGAACTAAACTGCTTTTTAATAACCAAACTAATGCTTGTATAATGTCAAAATTTGCTCTATTGAACACTGAAGAAATGGGGTGACGTTTTATCTATTGAACTACGAAATATAACTTAACATACTGATGCATTTTACAAAAAATTATATTGGAAAGAAACTGGTGATAACCTGATAACATGTTTCGTGTTCTAAATACAGCGCCATCTAATGTACTAAATAGTAAATAACATTTTGTCTGATAGCTGGCCTGCAAGAATATATTTATGTTTAAAATTGATCGTATTTTTTAAAAAAATTAGTAGAGAACAAAATTATATAACTGATAACTGTGGTACCTACTTTTTAAAACTCATACGTATGAAACTATTATACATTGGCTAAGTTACGCGTCCTTTTTTATTTACATACCGACAAAATATGAAACATAAAGTTGAACGATATTAATTGAAATTAATTATATCTTTTAGAATTAACAAAAATATATTCATATATATTTAAAAAATCAATTAAATTTAAAATAAAAACCAATGAAAAAACAAAATATTTTATTTTTAATTTGGTTTGTAATTAAATTTAATTATTTTGAAATTATGATTAAAAGTTTTTTTTTTTATTTAAATGTTCCTGGCTATGTTTGTTGCATAATGATAATTGGTTTTATGTTTTATACTTTAATTATTATTATTATAATAAAAGATATTTGTGCATGAAATATTTGATTTTTTTTTTTGGTTTTGTAATATCTAAAATTAATTTTAATAATTGCGGTTACCTAAGTTAATAATAATTATCTATCTATGAATATGAATTTAATTGATAATATTTCCAATGAAATTAATTATTTATCCTAAAAAGACAAATTAATTGAAATATACTAATTTGTATGTATATACATATTTATGTTTTATGTAACAAAAGGATTTAATATAACATTTTACAAAAATGTTTAATTGATTTTCCTGGCACGTGTACTTCCGTTTTCAGTTTATAATTTCCAATGTAATTTGAAAATTATTTTGTCAAAGGAGAAACAAAAAATATTTAAATTAAAAATCAATAATTGAGAGTAATTAATTAAAAAGGGTTTTTCAATTAAAAATTAATTAAATCTATAAATATTTCATTTGTCAAATATTTAATTATGAAAGAATTTTTATATTAAAGCTAAATTTACCAAGTTATGTTCAAGGAACTTAGTTTCTTTTTGTATGTTTATCAATATTTTCTTAATTTAAATATAATTTTAGAGCATGTCCATAATATTAATATAAACTCAATTTTTTTTTTTTCAAATAAATTTTCCTTTATACAAAATTGTATTCATATTTCATGTTACCTGAAACGCAATGCCACAATCTACGCAACCTTGGCTTTCGCGTTGAATTTTGATAGCGTTGCTGCACTGTTCATTATATAATATTAAAGAACAGGGTGTCTTCACACCATCATTTCATAATAAGCTATGTTGTTTGTAGATATTTAAAAAAAATTGCTTGATTTAGTTTTGTTTTCGTAATAGAAATTTCAAACATAAAAGTCAATTATTTTTGTTATATTCTTGAAATTTAAATATTATATCCATTTATACCGATTAATTCGAATTTTTAAATTCTAAAAAAAATACCCAAATGTGAAAGTGTTTCTAAACATTTTTGATACAACGCAAAGTTAATTTCGAAGTAGTCGGCTACCATATTCTGTGTTAGTTGATTCTTCTTTCTGTACAACTACGATTAAGTGTTTCTTGTAAAAAAATCGCTTAAGAAATATTGATTCAGGATAACAATGATTAAATAGATATATTGATTTTGCAGTTTTATGAAGCATACATTTACAGGTTTATTGTCATATGAATTTAAAAAGCATAATTATTATGTAGCTACACAATAATCTAAATTCCCCACAGAATCAATCAATTTACATTATTAACTATAAATAAAAATTTCAATAACGTATTAATGAGAATTTTTCATTATTTGAATCCATCGAACTATTTGTAAAAAAATAATCGATACTTAGACCAGATAAACTCTCCAAACTGTTAATAATGTCATATTTTTTAATGTTTAATGTTTTAATTTTATTGTTATGTATTACAAATTGTAATTTTTATATAACGACAGTCGAGTTTTCCCAAAACTCTTTTTTCAGAATTATTGGTTTTCAAAGAAATCATTAAATAAAAGGAACCTCTGTATATTTCTACCTACAAGGACTAAGTTATTTGAACAATCTCTAAATATTTACTTTAAAAAAAAAATTTAAATTTTCTTTCATATTGTTGATTTTCATGAAAATAACTTCTTTTTTGTAAATATATAATTCTTATGTAACAAATAAACTATTTTAATTTATGTACTAAATTATTGCTTTCCTTGCTTGTTTCCTTGCTTGTTTCCTTGCTTGTTATATATTACAATTTTAATTTTTTTATTTTATAATATTTTCATATTATTCACATTTTCATAAAAACACTACTATTTATTTTTTATTGAAATATTAAAATTATAAATAAAATTCACTAGTATATATAAAAAATTAAAATTCGCTAGATATTTGAGTGTGTGTGAGTGAGTTGGGCTTAAAACCAAAATTATTTTTATAATCTTTATTATATAAATAAATATATTTTTTTATAAATTTACCAAAAATTCCTATGTCAATAAATATATAAGCTAATTTTGTGTATGTGTGTGTCAATTAGAGTAAAACTATATAAATTTAAAATATTGAATATCCTTTTTATTACATATAAAACTATATATTTAAATATTTTGTAAAATATATTTCAATAACCTTTTATTCATCCAATTACATATTTTTAAATAATTTATAGAAATATTAATGAAAATCGCAATTAATTAAATATCATATTGTAAAGAATTAGTTATGTGTATAATGTCGTATGTGCATATTTGTAATTTTTCGGGGAATTGAGGTTTAAGTTTAAAAAGTTATGTTTCGTTAAATTAATATTTTAAGACGAAATTTTCAGAAATGTTGTAATCATGTATTCAACATTTTTAATAAAATTTGTTAAATTTTGCAATAATTAAATTAAACAATAAATTAAATTAAAATATTGTTGTATATTTTGTCGTATATACTTCAAAATTAATTTTCAAATAAGAAAAAATTACTATGTCATAAATTCATAAGGCAAATATACGTATTATCATTCGAAAGCTGACTTTTTTTATACTTTTAATTCACAAATGTTGAATTCTTTAATTTAATCAATTTATTAATATTTCTATAAATTACAATTAAATCACATTCTCCTATGCAACACAAAATTGAAAAAAAAAAATTATTCAAACAAAAATTATTATAATAAATCAAAAAATAAAATCTTCCAAAAAAAAAATATCATAAAATACTAAACAAATTCATTTTTGTATCTTTCTTTTTTTTTTTATTTATTTATTTTTATTCATGATAACATCTGAAAATATTTTATGAAATCAAAAAAAAAAAAAAAAAATATTTAACTAACACAATATTCCAAATCAAAAATAAACATAAACAAAAACTATCTCATCACTTTAATCAAAAATCATAAAATCTGAAAAAAAAATATATAAAACCAAAATAAAAAAAAATATTGGAAATTCAAAATCTGTAAAAAAAAAAAAAATATTGAAAATTTTGAAAAAATAAAAATAAAAAACATAGAAGGAAGACGACTCGACTAAAATATGATCCACCATATTCGAAAAAACCAATTGCTAAAGCATATGGAGCTGGTAATGCACCAAATCATCATCAATCAGTTGAAGAAGTTTCATTGGATGGTTCTAGCAAATTGATTTTTGGAAATCAAACTGGATACAGGTAAATTTAATTTGATTTTATACAAATATTATTTTTTGAAAGGGAATTCGTTATATTAATTTAAAAAACTGAAAAGAATCAGGAATAAGCCGAGTGGTAGTGCCTATAAAATTAGAAAACTTATTATCGTCAAATAAATTTTGTATAGAGTTTACAGAACCATTGGCTTTGTAGACGGTGATATTGTCTGCGTCGCTGGTTTAAAATCTATTTGTAATTTAGCTGTTAGGTTGTAATTTAACCTAACTAAGGTTAAAATGGGTCGCGCTGAACAGTTGTCTCCACACAAAGCTGTTCTGGAGTAACCAACGCTAAACAGGAATAGTTAGGGGCATTTACTATTACTTAAACATGCTGTGCGGATAAGACTGGCAATGAAAACCGCTTGTAGAGGCTGTGCTGAGGATGACGAGACAATTGAACATCTTTTATTTCACTGTCCTTCTCTGTGTAATAAAAGATTCAAATTTTTGAAGTAAAGGGTCAATCCCACCAAAAACAGAAACAGAAACTTTTTTTTTTATTATTTTTTAAACTTACGATATTTTCCAATTTACAGGGGTTTTCAGCTAAAAATATTTGTAAAATAATATAAAATAACAAACAATATTTGTCTAATTTATTTTTATTGCTTGAAATCGCTTTATTTTTATAAAAAACGATTTTATATTTTTTCTGTTCCAGAATTCGAATTTTTCATTTTTCTGTTTTTCAATTTATCGGACAGAAAATGAAACTTTTTTTTTCAAAGTTTCAATTTCTGTTTGCAGAAGTTTGCAGACGCACATTTCTATCAAATTTCGTTTGCAGCCATGACATTATGAAAAAAATTTGCTGTTTTGGTTGTCAAGAAAGATAGTTTTTCTGTTTCTGTTTCGGTTTTTGGTGGGTGTGCAATGTTAAAACTTGAACAGAAAAGTAAAAAAACAAAAAAAAGTTTCTGTTTCTGTTTTTGGTGGGATTGACACTTAAGCTAGGAAAAGCCTGCTTACTTGATAAACATTATAACAGAAGTGGTATGGCAGGATTCATGGTAAGGGGGTATTAATGATTCGTAAGGAGGTATAACGGACCGTATGGTCTATCTAGGTAGAAGATTTGGCCGCTTTTATCCCCCCGTTCTCAAATCAACCAACCAATTAAGTTTTGTTATGGTTGAGTTGGGAAAATCTGTATTATTATAAATAAGAATCTAGATTTACATCAGATCTGTCGTGACAGTTACGTACTATAAGTTCAGTATGTCGTGCCAGTTACGTACTATAAGTTCAAATAATAACGCTGTATCTCAGAGGTTGTTGAAGAGGTTTCTTAAAATGAACCACTGAATCATCTCTTAAACAATTTGCACCCTAAACTGGATTACCCTGAATTTAATATTTTAAATAATTTTTCATTTAATTTAAGTATAAAAAAAATCAATTACAAAAAATTTAATCAGCACCAAACAAAGAGTACTAGCTATTTCCGTCCACATAAAAATGTCCAGTATCAAAAAATTATTTTTCCACTTTTTAATTATTCTATAAAATGTTGTTGTTTTTTTCTACTGAAAAACAATAATTACCGAAGCTTAATTTAATTATTATATCATTGCGAAATATTCAATATATTATTCAAAGTATATACGTACATATATATATTAAACACGTAATTCGTTCTACGAAAATTTAATTTAAATTCAAATTGATTTTTATCCTTTGCACGAGCAAAAATCATTTATAAAATGACTTGATGATTATATAAACGTATAAATATCATATAGCATAGACGATGCTGATACGACGAAATACACATGGATTTCCATAATGTTTAAATACAATACAAAATTACTCGACTCTTTTGAATTTAAAACATACAATTTTGGTTTTTGTCACAGTAGCTTTGTGTAGGTTAGCTTGTAGTTAACATGTGGAGGGCACGAATTAAATTATACTGAGTAAGGTGCCGTGAATATCATTGGTTTTTAACCATATTCGATTTACTAGTGTACTTGTTTATCTCTTTGTCATCATGGTAATCTGCTTTTTGAATTTGGATAGACCCCACTCCATATCATGTACTCCATAAGTAACCCAACTTGTAGTAATAAGCATCGTATAAGAAAATAGTTATTACTATAACAATTATGACTTCAAGGTTTTCGTATAATTTCATCTATTGACAATTAAGCTGAAGTTTAAGAAAAAAATCTAATTTTGCGGATTAATTTATTTCACAAATAAAGCTAGTTTGACTGCCTCACATTAACCCTTTAAATACAACTGCTTAAATATCGGACTTTTTTATCCATGTAGTTGTTGTCCTAGAAACACTAATATAATGCTGAAGTACTAATTAATATCATATCTTCTTGGAGTTTGGTAAATATTAATTTTTATAGTGCCTTTTACAATTAGCACATAATTTTAGTATAGAAGACCGTATCTTTTGAGTGAGTACTAATGCGTTTTCCTTTTGCAGTCGTACCAAATGAATTATTTTATATAGTCGCAATGAATATTTTCTCAATTTATCTACTTCTTTGTGCTAAAAAACCTCAACAACACAATTATTCGCAGTATTTTTGGTTGTAGTTGTTTACAAAGGATGAAATTAAAACCACTCTCTATTGCGAAGCAGTTTGAATTGAATTCGTAGTTTGAATAGTGTTTAACAATTCTACTTTTTGTATTGCAAATTAAAATTATTTTTATATTTGCTCAGCTTCTAAATATTGCCATAATATAATATGACCTAATTTCACTTACAAGTGTTATTTCAGAAAAATTTATCGTGTCGTCAGGAGTCAGCAGAGTATCTAATAAATCCTATATTTTTTTAATAACATTAATTTTAACATTAATTTTGGCTTCTAGATCCGTAAAATGTTTTCGATTGATTTTTCTCATTCTGAATAAAGGTAGGAGTACAAGAAGTATACGAGTTTGTAATTTTAGGCTATTTATTGAATTGAATACAAAGTAATTTTTCAACTATGTATTCTCCAATGGCATCACCTCTAAAATTTGATTTGTTTAAAAATATTACATTTTCAATTAAATTTTAATGTTTATCACATGTATTAATTCCACAATCATAAATATTAATTTGATCCTCTACAATGTCTACATTCTTAACTTTATTTCCAAAATTATCAAATTTTATAAACATGAAGCTCCATTTACATTAAATTTTTCATAAATATCAATATAAATATTGATTTATTTTATTAATTATTTTAATTTTCATTCATTTTTATGATACTATAATATATAATTATTATATAAGTTACAAAAATTATATTATTATTATTATTATGTAAATATTAATTATAAATTTTTAATGCTTTCTCATAAAATTTTATGTATATATAAATTATTTATATTTTTTTTTATAACTCATTGTAAGTGAAGTATAAATATAAACATAAATTTTTATTTCAACCATGTTAAAATCATTGGTTAACATATTAAAATAAAAATAATAAAAAAAAAATGTTTTTAAGAAAAATGATTTTTTTTTTGCTAATAAACTTTTCACCGTCAACCATTTTAACTGTACTGACATTAACATAAAATCAATTTTAATATTTTAATTAACGTCAAAATCTACATAAGAAAAGACTATTTTACATGTTTTTGTTTTGATATTATAATGTTGTATATACAAGGTTCATATTATATATACATATATATACATACATAAATATTGTGTTAATATATGGGAAAAAAGGATTTTACAAAATTACAATTTAATACTTTGAAATTACAGAGGCAAAAAGTATTTTAGTGAATTTTAACATGTTTTCATGTTATTTTATTATATCCGAATAAAATGAGTTTCGAAAATATTTAATTATAATATGTGGTTAACAAAAACAACATGCAAGATTATATTTGATAAAGTTGACATTAAATGAATATTAAATTAAAACTTCCAGGTAACATACAGAAAACAGAGTGATAAGTTTTATTTTTTTTAAAAAAAATTAAATTTTATAATATTTTTAAAAGTTTACATTTAAGCCCATAACGTTTAATTAGGTAGCAAATAGTATTTCAAGGATTCTTTAGTTCCTTTAGATGTGAGCTTATAAATATAAATAAATTTTACATTGGAAACGGTCTCGACATGCAGAGGTTGTGAAGAGGAAGAGGAATCCCTGGAGCATCTCCTATGTCATTGCCCTGCAGCCTGCAGAGTGCAACAACGGAGATTAAGACATTTAGATAGTTATTTTCTAAACAAGCTGTTAGAGGCGGGTGAAAAGAAATCTGCCGACCTGATTAGGTTCATTAAGGAGGTGTGATGGGTTGATGCGTTATAGCAAAGTTTCAGCCATCAACTGCGGTGTACAACGGGCCAAAATTGTGGCTTCAGTGCGTGAGGTTTTCCGATCCTCCTCCTTACAAACCAACCAACCAACCAAGATTTATCAATGGTCGGTACATATTTTCGTTTTGCGTTTTAGGATAAATAAAAAAGATTTTTCGATTTTATATAAATACAGATATGTATATAAAAGTTATAAAAAGTTATAATTTTTTATAGGTAATTATAAAAAGGACGAAACATAATACGAGTATAAGAGTGGAAACCAAATAAAACATAATAAGAAAATTTGATTAGCGTTTCCTACCAATAAAACATTTTTCAAAGGAAATTTAAGTTTTAAGAAATTTAAGTGAGAAAAAATCTGTAGAAATATTGTCCCCCAATGGTGGGAAATAACTTCAGTTTATTGAACTGAAGGTGGATTTAATTTCCAATGTGTTTATGAGTCTTAATTTGTAATTAATTATTTCCCACTACGTTTATTTTTAGTATGAAATTTTTCATTCCAGTATTAAAGAAAGTCTTAGAGAAATCGGTGAATATGAGGTATTAGAAAAACAATAACAATGAGATAAAAGTTTTAATTAGCACTATTTTTTAATTATAATGAAAACAAATATTTGATTTATAATAATTACGAAGAACAAATATTATTAATATAAATATATATTATACTTTAAAACCACAACTAAATAATACAATTTTTAATTAGGAATTGGGGTATATCCACAATACATCATAAAGTATATACCAAGAACTCGCTTTGCATCGTTGATACATTCCACAATAACGCGACTCAAATTAAAACGACACAAAGTGAATTTTATATAGTTTCCTTTTCCTATATACGATTTTCTATATCAAAAATAGGTTACAGAGTTATAGCACTTAGTCATTAGATTTGAAAAAATGAGAAAATTTAAATAACCAAAATAAAATGAAACCTTATTTAAAAACATTAAAAAAACTAAAAATTTAATTAAAATAAAAGAAAAATAAATAAATAAATATAAAATTATTCTGAATCTCTTTTTCAAAAAATTGTCCAAAGTTAACTGAAAAGTATTTATTTCAATGTAAATTTCCTTGTAGAAATTATTACCGGTGCTACCAGAGTAGTTAATAATGCATTATGAAATTAATGCAGTTGAATTATCGAATAATTCTTAATATATACTGCAATACATTCCAGAAAGTAATTATTACTTAAATATTTTATTTATACTCATTCCAATACTGGTAATGAAGTAATGCATTACACCAAATGTAATGAAATTTTTAAATTACTTTACTACATTTACAAATAAGTATTTTGAAGACTTTTTGAAGAATTTGAAGTGTTTGGAAGAATTACCTAAAAATACTTTAAAGTATTTTATACTTGAATCAATTTGAATTATTTGGTTCTGCTGTACTGGTTCGCTAATGAAATAAAAAAATAATGCATAACAAATTAGCAGCACTAAACACTTTAAAACTTATTCGATGTCAGGATCTCTTTTTTTCCGAAGAATTATAATGATAAAATAAAAATTAAGAAGTCCTTAAATATTAATGATTTTAAATTATTGAAAACATTTGATGGTCTGTTTAGAAAGTAAATTAAAACTCAATTAACAAACTATTTTCAAACCGCACGAATTTTGAAATGTGGTAAAATATATTCTCGCTGCACAATCATAAAATCATAAATATATTCATCAATTTAATAAAATATTTATATTTCGTAATTTTCAAATAGTACATTTATATATAGATATATTCGTATTGAAAAATAAATAAATTAATATACAAAAAGGATACCATAATGTTAAGTGTAGCGGAAATTTACAACATAGTTCGAATAATATTCTATACGCATGATATGCTATATAAATACGAATATATTTATGTGAATGACATAAATTAATTTAAACCATTTCATGTGAAAATTTATGTTCAAGAGGTCATAGAATTTGAATTTTGATTAAGTTACTATGGATATTTAAAATGATATTATATAATAGAAAATATTTTATGCTTTAAAAACTCAATAAATTAATAAAAAAAAATTAATTGAATGTGGTTTTCATGTTTATTAATTTATATTTTCAATATAATTATGTCATTTAATTTAATAATTAATTTAAAATTATAAGTTTAATCTTATTTTTTTCCTAATTTAATAGAAAATAAAAAAAAAATACTTATAAATATATTGAAATGACATTTTGTGACCAATAATTTCTATAATTGGAGAGTTTTTTATTTGTTCTGCTTTCTGCACTACATAATATATGGAACAGTTATGATAAGGGCAAACGATCCAGGGCAAACTTAAATAACATTTTCCATAAATATAAATTATAAAATTAAATAACATAATAAATTAGTAATCGAGTATGTAATTAACCAAGAAAATGGGAACTGAGTAGGAGGTCGATTATTTGTTTGGATCAATGAAAACCAGTGGCGGAACTAGTGGACGCAGGACCATGCGTTCCGGGGGGCCACCAGCTATAGGGGGCCCAAAATTATTATTAAAAAAAAATTACAATCATTTTTTTATATACATACACTGAAACTTTTTTACCGCAGTAATAGTGTTGTTCACAAATATAAAACTCATTGAATACTTACTGCTGCTGTGAATCGCTATTACACTTTAAACCAAATATTTAAAGAAATATTTTTTAATTAACATTCTTTGTCTTTTTAAAATTACATGTGCAATAGAAAAAGTGGTGTGGCATTTTTCAATTTAATTAGATTGTATTAGACAAAAGTTATAATTTGTTGCACTTTAAATTTCATAAATTAACTTTTAAGTGTAAGTTCTCCTTATCAATTTCATAAGCTAAAGTTTCAGTTCTATAAGAAATTTTTTTATTTCTTATTTTTTCTGCATTACTATAGTATTGTAAGTCTTCAATATATTTATTCAACAAATATCTTGGTAATAAAATATCGAATCTCATTTATTTACGTGATACAAGTATTAATATAAAGTTGATTTAATTTTTAATTAAGAAAAGGTAATTATTTATTACTTTATAGTAATTTAGGATTTAGACCAGTGATGGTAAATCAACGGCACGCGTGCCAAACTTGGCACGCTACACAATTTTTGCTGGCACATTCGAGTTTTGATGTTTAATTTTATCTATTAATCTTAAAATTAAAGTTTAACAAGTTTTCTAAATTATTTTAGCATCATTATTATTTTATCTTTAAAATATATATTTTTCAAATGCTGACACCACTTATTGAATATTAGTTTTCATTAGTTTACTTTGAAAGTCAGTTAGCGTTGAAGCATGCAATATTTTAAAAAATATTAAAGAAAGACCCTATAAAAGAGTGTTTCAATCTTCTTGGACAGAATTACATGATTGTATTTTGAAATCATTTTCGAAAATAATGTTTTCGCAAATTCGTTTTTTTTCAATTGATATGTTTTGAAGATTTTTTTTAAATTATTTTCAAATTCAATACTTTTATGAAAAAATATATTTTATTTTTGTCTTAATATTTTTTTTATTATAATTTCAATACCTTTTTCTAATTTTCAAATTGAGGCACACTAAAATATTTATATTTGAAATTTGTATAATTTTGGCACGCGAAATATTTTGGATTTGCCATCACTGATTTAGACTATTAAAATGAAAAAAAAAAACTTAGTAGCACAAACGGTGTAGCAAAAAGAAAAAAATTAAAAGAAACAAAAGCCAGTTTAGCTAAATTACCGATGCTAACGAAGGTTTTGAAACAAACCGAAACGCAAACGGTAATGACGATGGAAAGTCAAGAATCTGAAAATGTGGTATTGGTATGTTTAAATCAGTTAGTACAACAGTATTATATCGAAGAAACTACGGCAAGAATCTACCGAAATGAAGAAAACGAAGCTTCAAACGCAGATACGTATAACGATATTGACCAAATTAATTTAACAAAATCAAGCGGATTGTTTTCCAAATTTTCATGGTAAAACACTAACAAAAGATATTAAGAAAATGATTGTATTATCTGAACGATTGGTAAACACCGTTTAAGCGATCTTGTAATGCTTTCCATTGAAGCAAAAGTGGCTGGAAAAAGGAAATAAAAAGAGCATCAGTACTGATTTTGCCAATATTAAGTTAAGGAGGAATATTTAAGGTCCTTAATGGCCCTTAATATTTTAGGTCCATTAAGTTTAAGTTTCGTTCTTATATTATTGATATACATATATAAAATAAATATCTAACATGATTTTCTTTAAAAAAATTTGGGACAATATTTTAATTTAACGGGAGGGGGTCCAAATTTTGAAGTTCCGCCACTGATGAAAACTCAACATTTGAATTATTTAACTGTCCTTAAAAGTAATACTGAATAAAAAAAATAATTATTATTATAAAATCGGATGAGTCGGTACAGAGAAGATGGAGCTTGTAACTGAGATTGATGATGATTACATACTCGATTACCAATTTAAAAAAAAAAAAATCAATGTTAACTGCCAGTGAATTTATGATAGTTTGAAATGAAATACCATATCATTAAGGTTCTTGGTAAATAAGTGGCACTAGATAGTAAACCTTGAATTGTTTTGAATGTTAAGAACTAAAGTTATATATCAGTTTCGCTTTGTTCATTACTTAAATGATACTTACAAAGTTTACATGGTACCGTCTGCCGTAAAGTTAAGGGTATTATTTTTAATTATTTCTTGTACTATTTTTAAATTTCATATTTACTGCCACCATTGAAATTTTTAACAAATAAAAAATAGCAAAAACTGTGGAAATTTTTTAATACATTTAATACAAATCCTCTTTAAACCTTTGCCTTAAAGTATAAATTTAATTAATATTTAATATTAATCTCTTTTTAAATGAAATTTCACAGGATTTATTTATGTTTTGTAAAAATATTTTTCATTAATTTTCTTTTATTTTTTTGTGACATAATTTTAATAATATCCTTTGCTAGAAAATGACTTTTTAATAAAAAAAAAATATACATACATATTCGGTCCTTTTGATTATAATATCATTGCTTTTTTATTTTATAATATGATTTTATGTTTACAAATATGTAAAATACATTAAAATATTTAAAAATATATTAATTCATTATTTTTATTTTTATTAAGGGACATTCGTAAACGGATTTTTAACAAATATATATGTACCATACTACAGAGATTATCCTCTTTAAAGGAAGAACTTATAATTTTAAAGATTTATTATCATATTTATTGGCAATTTTGTGTACAAAATATTTGAAGGTTTATTGTTTCCTTCTGTATGTCCGTTTGTTGTCGTTTCTCTCCGGATCCGTAGTTTGGACTATCTTAATTTATCTCTGCAGCTGATACGCGAAACAGAGACTCCAATTTTTGTCCAAGCTACAACAGATCACTAGCTAGAAGTACTATGGTTGTAATCTTTTTAAAAATGGTCCCGAAAATCCGATACAAATTTTTCATATAACTACATGAAAAACATTCCATTTTTGGGCCCAAAAAAATAAAATAAACTTAACCATTTTATGAGTCAAAAATTGGAGCGTTTCTTTAATTTTGTTTTCGTTTCCGTGTATGTAACTTTTTAAATTTCTATATAAATTTTGTTCAAAAATATTCTAACTAACTCTGTTCATTCTGTTATTTAAATATTATTTGTATCCTTTATTCTGGTCACTAAAGATAAGAATTAATTGCAAGAATTCAGGATTATAGGACACTTAACAAAACAATAAATTATATTTTGTTAGCTTATTTTTGTCTATATACATAATAAATTTGTGCGATATTAAAATATATACAAAAATTGAACCTGATACAAAACACTTCATCATAACAACAATAAAAAACATCCTTTACATTTTCCTATTATTGAAGAAATAATCCTCTGATTATACTGGGGGAAAAATGTATTAATCTGAATTTATTTTAAAATGTTGATACTATTAAGTAAAATTATTGGTTTTAGTTGTCGTATAAAGATCATAGCTTCAATTTTATTTTAAATTTGTTTAATTCTAAGAAATAATCATTTAAATAATAAAATATTAAATATGAAATTAAAATTGTTTGTATAAAATTTTCTAGTTAAATTTTCAGTTATGAAAATAGTCGCTAATTATAATTTGATTTTAATATGAATTTTAATAATTTAACTTTAATTTGATTGTAAAATTTCAAGATATTTCAATTAAAATAAAAATAGAAAATATTCTTTTCAATATCAGTTAACTGACATATGAGATAAGATCTGACAGTTTCTGAATTTTTTATGCTACACAATATCTATTTATTATGATTTTCATATAACCGAACCAATTGTTAATAATAACTTCCAGGTAACATACAGAAAACAGAGTGATAAGTTTTATTTTTATTTTAAAAAATTAAATTTTATAATATTTTTAAAAGTTTACGTTTGAGCCCATAATGTTTAATTAGGTAGCAAATAGTATTTTAAAGAGAACCTTAAAAATAGTATTTTAAGGAGAGCCTTTAGTTGTGAGCTTATAAATATAAACTAATAACCACTCGGTACAGCCAGCGTTGATACTGGGGATAGCCGAATGATAATAGAAATTGTATTTTTATTCATCTAAAGGACCCTGGAATAGCTTGTTAATGTAACATTTATTTTAATATACCAATACACAATAATTTGCTTCGTGGTAACATAATCATATTTCTTTGTGAATCGTATTTACAATTTTATTTTTTTGATCAAAATTTTGAATTCTTATCCAAATTTAAATTTATTCTATGTAAATTTTATAACATATTTTTTTATATTTTAATTCATTTTTAGGGATCATAAAATGCAACAAATTAGACGAATTGGTTCCGGAAGTGAAGAAGACCAAGCCCATTCTGGTAAGAATTAAAAGAAAAAATAATAATATTTAAATATATATTTGAACTAAATACTTAAATATAGAAAAATAAAGTTGCATTTTTATTTAAAGTGGCCATAAAAATTTGTTAATTGTAATTTGTAAAAAGTTACACTTTATAATTAGTAAAATGTAAAAAAGTAAATTTAAATAACAATTTAAGATTTTAATTATGTGGCACATTTTAATTAAAAATGTAAATTTCAGTAAATGGTTTTATGGAAAAATATTTTTTATTTTAAATGCACAATTTTTTATTTAATTTCCTTTTATTTTTATTAGATAATCCAATCTTTAATTTAGGTTTCCCACTACTATGAATAATTGTAGATTTTAAATTAATTCCCTTATAACTATAACAAATCTTTAATGAGTTTATTATAGGGAATGTATATGAAAGATTTTGTGTTTTTGCTTGTAATTAGTTAAATATAAAATAAAACTTTTTAACCCTTGTTTTTATTTCTTAATGCAATTTATCAATTTCCAAAAACCTTTCCTTTTATTAGGGATCAATGTCATTAAAAGTCACAAGATATTAAATGATATGAAAAATAAGTAAAACCAACTCATATAATAATAGTTTCCACATAATTTTGTTTAGCTTTAATAGTTTTAATTTAAAATCTATATTAGTTTTCAATAGGACAAGTTTTCTAATGAAAATTGTTTTTTAAAACTTGTTTCAATCTCAATAAATCTAAAATTTATGATTTACATCAAATATTTTGATCTTCATAATAAAGTTATAGACACTTTTTAACACTTTTACGAACACTTTGAATTTAATCGGGCTGCATTCCATTTCTATGCTCCTGGAATAGCATTATCTCCACTATTATGGAAGCTTATATAAAGGCTAATCATGGTTTAGGTAATGATGCGTAGTGTAAAATGTATTTTATTTCAATTCTGGAGATTAAGAAAGCGTAAAAACCAATATAATTTGAAAGTTTAAAGTCTCTAGTTTAAACTCTAGATTTTGGTTCCAGAATCCTTCGTACTTTTTAAATGAAGTACAAACGTGTCTGAATTATTATAAATTCACCCGTCATTATAATCTCACATTTCTATCGCAATCGCAACTGAAGACCTATTGGTATTCTGATAAAAAATCAGTTTGTATTTGAAAATTACGACAGTAATCAAACGACACGACTTTAATCCGTAAATTAGTATTTATAACTAAAAATATATAATCGCGAAAGTGTTAAAAAATCATATATAGTTAAAAAAAAAATGTAAACAAATTACATATTAAAATCACAAGTTTCTATCATAATTTTCTCCCCTGTAATTATAAAGCACATTAAATAAATTACACCATAATTTGCCATCAATTAATTTTAAAAATTAGATCCCTATTAAGGAATTTCCTAAAGTATATACTCATACTCAAAATTGGTGACATAGGTTACAAAAATAATCATCTATTATTAAGTGAAAATGATTTTTTTTCTTTATAATTATTATGATTACATTTCCTAATATCATTAATATTTATAATATCAAAGTGACATCTGTTCTTCACAATATATTCCGCATAAATGTGTCGTTATCCTTTTTATACGCACTCCCAAAAAAACAGCACAAAAAAAAGGAACAATTTTCTATTTAACATTTATCTATATTAGTCTATAACAGAGCACACCGTATAAGAAGCACATAATAATGAACGCACCATATTTTTTTTGTTGTTATTTATTTGGTTCTTATTTCAAAAATAATAATAATAATAACAATAATAATAAAATTTTAATGAAAAAAATTATATTCTCCAAAATACAAAAAAAAAACAATTTAACATCGAAATTTCGAAAACCTACCAAAAAAAAAAACATCAACATAAAACCAGAAAAAGGAATCCTTAAAAAACATGGATACGGTTTAGTATTAGGTGAACAAATTAAAGATAAATGGGGTGAAGATGGTCAATCAGATAATTTAGAATTAATAACACAACAAGATGGCACTTTAGCATCAGCAACATCAGGTGGTGGTGTATCAGATGTTGAACGTACATTAAAAAGTTTAAATGGTTATCATGAAGATATCTTAGAAGCTCTACGAAATGCAGCTTCACATCGTGGTACTGGTGCTGGTAATACACCAGTTGGAAGTGGTAGTATTAGTGAAGAAATGTTACGTAAAACATTACAAGAATGTACATCTGGTGGTCAATTTAATTATGGTGGTGATTATAAGCGTAGCTCAAAATCAAGTTCAAAAGAAAATATTTGTGATTTAAATCAATCACATATAATTATTGATAGTAGCGGTGGTATTTGTTCAGCTGGTTCTGGTGGTGGTGGTGGTGGTGTTGGACAATCTGGTGGTACATTATTACATCATCATCGTCAGCCATCAACACAACAACAACAACAACATTTACAAGATGTTGAAGATGATGCACCATCAACTGGTCCATTACGTATAAGAAATTTAGAAGATCTAATTAGACAATTAGAACATCATTCCTCTAGACATATGAGTCCCAGTGGTTCCGAAGACATTCGAATGTCCGAAACGGAAGCTGATCGTCACTATAGATTAGATAGTTCTGCTGCTTGTAGTGAATCCTCGCAAGGGTTAGTTTATCTTTAAGTAACAAAATAATTAAAATTAATTATTATTATTAATCATTTTATTATTATATAATTAATAATTTTCATTTAATATAATACTAATATAGTTTTATAATAATTTTAAGCTTTATTTATTATTTTGTTATTAATTATATTTTTAAAAATTACAAAAAAAATTATTATAAAAATAAAAATATATTTTAATTGCTTATATTTTATTTCGTTTGTATTTATTTTTATTTATAGATTAGATGAAAAATTTTAGGTACGAAACAGAGGGTTTGAAAATTTTTCGCAATTTATTTATTCAAATTGCTTTAATATTTGTAATACATAATAATAATAATAATAAAAAAAAAATGTTTGATTAGTTTTTCCATTTGGTTGAATATTCTTGTAATAAATAAATTTGTATTTTAACCAATTATACGGTAAATATTTTCAGGATGGCGTGCTTCCGATGAAATCAAGGAACTTTATGTAAGTAAATGTTCGAACCCAAATAATAACTCCAGTAGTAGAAAATCCTAATATAAATAAATCATTTTATTTAGAGTATGGTTCCATGATGTTGTTATACACTTTAAAATGTTCTAAAATTACGTGGTAGTTTTCCTCGGTATAGTTTTCCTAAAAACTAAAAACCTTTTCAAATCCACATAATTTAGATACTCCATCCATAAATAGGTTCTATCATGAAAACTTCAATATTATTTGCATTATGATCTTCCACATTACAAAATTCGAATTATATTATGCTTCCTATAGATAAATTATTCTACAATACTATTGGTATACGACGACGACTATGTGTTCGGAACAAAATTCCGCCAGTTTAAATTTCCAGCTGTTTCGTACTATCAAATGTTTTCATCAATTAATATTTTCCAAAATCTATAGTTAACTAAAATAATTTTAATTATAATTATATTTTTACAGCTCTAATCAACAATTAGCACAATCACAAAAAACCGCAACAATACATCCGTCTTATTCTACTCGATGTCGTCCCCGTTCAGACGAAGAAAGCCGTTTTGTATATGGAAGGTATAGGCATCCAACAACTAGTAGACATCCGCATCAATCACATTCACCTCATGCTTTTGGTCATCACACGCATCATTCGCATGCGCACGGTCATACAACACATGGATCGCATACGCATCTTCATGATTCGCATACGCATCTACATGATGAGGGCATCTACGAAACTGCTGATAGAACTGTAGATGCCCGAATTGATCGTGAAACACCGGATAGTGAAAGGTATGTTTAAAAATTTCTGTTTCTATTTATTGCAACCCAAAAAAAAAAAAAAAAAAGAACGTCAGGACATTAAATTTCTGTTGTTAGATGATTATTTGTTTTTGTTTGTTGGTTAATTTAAATTCAATATTTTTTTTTTCGATTTTAGCTTTTTATTATTTTCGTCTTTATTAGCTTTTTTTCCTTGTTTTTTATATATATTTTCTTTTTTTTTTTTTTTGGTTTTTTTGTTTAAATTTTATTTTATTACTAAATACTCTCTAATGAAAGAATATCTTTTGCTGCTAATTTGCTATGCCACAATTTCAATGCTAATGCCAAAATTTCAGTATTTAAGGCGCTTTTAAGGTATCTATTCACAAATATAATAAAATTTTGATTTTACAATTACTTGAAAATATAATATTTCATATTAGATAGATTCATATTAATATCATTTACCATTGCATTTCCTATAATTTTCTTAAAATATTTAAATATTTTAATAAATTAATATCAATATAATTAATGGTTTTGTATTATCAATTTCGGTCTTTTAATCAATTTGGAATTTTTACTTCATTTAAGATTTATAATAATTTCATTGCATCATTGCACATGCACACCATTACAACATTTTAATGTGATGAAAATTAAAACGAATCCCTTAAAAAAACTCATTTTATATTAACATTATTTTTAAAAAAATGTAATTGCTAAGAAAAATTTATTTTATCCAACAATTTAACGCATTGAATGCCATGTTATCTGAATATATTTGATGATATGACCAGGCATTTCAGTTGCTGTATGAGATATAATACTTGGAAAATTTATTTGGTTTTGGTAATCCTTTACGAAAATGAATATTTACAAAATTATTAAAAATTATATCAATTATTATTGTGAAACCAATTATGGTTACAATAAGAATTACATTATTTATCGTGCTAGTGCATATTTTGTCATTTGTCATTCAATGCAGCCGAATTGTCAAATCTTTTTTCATCTTATGAATCTAATTTATAAAGGCCAGACAAGGCTTAAAAAAATAAAAAACACAATTGCATGACAGTCAAACAATTTCATATTAAATTGGATTAGATTTAAAGTTTCTTCTATCATGATAGTGCCTCCATAAACCGCGACCCAAATATTTATTGTAAATACTCTGTTCGTTTAGAGTCGGTCCTATGTACATGCTTCTATAGGAACCTATAACTTTCTTGGACGCTGTATTATCACTTCGTAAAATGCAAAAAATCCTTTAGCTTTTTCCAGACAACAGTTTCATGCTCTACTATTTCTTCATCTTGGGAGCAAAATCCACAGTTCTTAAAACCTCCAAATCTTTTTCAAGATGACTTTCTTATGTGGAGGTACTTTTAATAAGCTTGGCAATCAACATATATTTTAAATCATTCATTTGTAATTATCACTTTTCCATTTGCAAAACTATTTTTTCTCTGAACATTCTTTTAAAATCTATTAAATATTTTAATATTTCTTATAAATCTTTATTAAAATACAAAATATTTCATTCTAAATTCAATAGAACTGAGAATAAATTCATTTCATCTCCTTAAATAAATTCTAAGGTAATTTATCTTTTTAATTTTTCTATACTATATTTAAGTTTATCTAAAAAAAAAAATTTTCTGATTTTTTAATTTTATTTTTATAATTTCTATTCATTTTTAATTAATTTTTGGTTTTTCGTTATCGTATATCGTGTTCTTGTTATGATTATTATTTTCTAGTGATGAATTTATTCAAGCTCAACAACAATTAGCCCGATGGGCGAGTGAGGATGTAGTTTCCGTGGTGGTATTGGATCAACAACAACATCAAAATATTTCACCGGGCCAACAACAACAAATCGTCGGCATTACAGATCCAACAGTTATACAACAACATCAACACCATCAACAACAACAACAGCTGCAATCGGGTATTGTACACCATCACGGCGTAGGCGAAACATCATCAATGAGTGGAACTATAATTACCCATACGAATGGTATAAATGTAAATCAGAGGGACTATTACCCATCACCACCATCAACGGAAACGGAAAGCAGCGGAAGTGTTATACAACCAATTACACAAATCCAGAGACGAAATCATATTATCGGAGGTACAACATCAACAACAACAACAACACTTGGACAGGGACAATCGGTAATGGATACAAATCAAGAAGGCGAACAATTAATGGAGAATGGCAGATATCCCGAATATAAACACTGATAATAACTATTGGGGTATAGTGATCTCTGACCCCCCACCAGCCCCCATCATCCCATTTTACATTTTAATCATTCCATAAAAAATATAATGTGATTTTATATAAATGATATTTGAAAAAAAAAATAAAAAAATTGAAAATTATTAAAAAATTAAATTAAAATTTTATTTTTAAAAAAAAAAATTGATTATTAAATATTAATTAATGTTTTTTTCTTATTTTTAGTTATTAATTAATGGATTTTAAGGAAATTATTAGAAAAAATGTATTTTTTTTTTTATATAAATATAAAATATTACAAAAATTTTCATATACACTGAAACGTACTTAAAAATAAATAAAAATTAAAAAACAAATATTTATTTATAATAAAAAAATTATTAAAAATCAAAGAAAATTATATAAAATAAGTTTAAAAAAAAATATATATAATAATTAAAATATACATACTGTGTATTTAACAAACAGCAACAAAAAAAAACAAAAATATTATTGAATAAAATTTTAAATTAGTCAAAAAAAATATAAATAAATAAATAAATAACTTGTAAATTTAAGTAGGTATTTTTATTATTAAAAAAAAAAAAAATTGAAAACAAAACAAATAAAACATAAAATTATACATAAAAATATAACAAAAATAAAATCAAATATTAAAAATATTCGAAAAAAAAAATAAACCCAAAATAAAATATATATATACAAATTCTATGAAAACTAAATATATATAGATAACAAAAAAAAATTAATTATATTAAGAAATTATTAAAAATTGCTGATAAAAATTATTTTTAAAAATTTAACACAAAAATAAAAAATTAAAACATATAAAAAAAAAATTTTTAGTTAACTAAATTATAAAAAATAAATCAAAAGTCAATTTTATAAAAATATATGAAAAAATATAAATAAAAAAATTTAAAAAAAACTTTTTGATTAAATAAAAACAAAACAAAAAAAAAATTAAGAAAAATTGTAAAAATTAAAAATAACAAAAAAAAAAAAACCCAAAAATTGATTCTAAATAAAATTAAAAGTAATTATTTAATAAAATAAAGAAAATTATGCACATAATAAATAAAATATTCTACAATTAAAATAATTTAAATTAAATTAGGAATATTTAAATATATATAAAAAATAAAAGTAATTCGGTAAAAAATAAATGCATCTCAGTTGTTTATCGGCGTTAACATTTATAAAAAACAAAAATATTATAGTAATATTACATAAATTTTGAATAGCCAAATTTTATTTGATCCAAAAAATACACACAATATAGAAATACTAAAATTAAATAAATTAATAATAAAAAATAAAATACACACACAAAACAAATTACATAAAACATTAAAAAAAAAATCAAATCAAATTAATAATAATTGAAAATATCTGCCATTACATAAAGATACATTTATAGGATATCTTAGATAAACTATCTTTTAATTAACTATATAAATAATAACTAAATATTATTTTTTCATTTTTTTTTTTTTTTGGGAGAACTATAGGGATATTTATATAAGATATTTTAATGAATAAAAATAAATATAAATAATTGAAAACAGAAATCCATAAGAAAACAAACCAAAATATATTTAGAAAGTATTAACTATATAAATAAATAAATAAATTAACTGCTAATTAATTAGTGTTGACAATGCTAATATTATTTTAAGTGTATTGCCGAAATGTGATTTTTTTTTTTAGCTAGGTCATGTTAATTTTTATATTTTATTTCTTTTTAAGTCAAGGGTGTGCCGAATAACGTTATAATAATGCACTATAATTTGTAATTAGTTAACATTTTATTGATTAATGTAATATTTTACATAATTATGATCTATATTGTTGATATATCTAAAGTTCTGTCAAAACAAGAATTATATTTATTATACACATTGCAAGGATAAGGTTGTGAGTTCGATTCCGGGATAAAATGTATATTAAAATATTTTATTTTTGCCATATATTTTCTCATTAGTACTCTCTCGCCATCAAGATGAAAAAGTTACAAGTTACAAGCCATAACGCCAGTACGTTACATTATCTTAGTTCTAGTTTACATGTGTAGAAGGTTCTATCGTTCTATCGTAAAAAAAAATATAATGTAGAGGTATCATCATAAAATCTTGACTTAGCCGATTTGTTTTATTATCAAAAATCTTAAAATTCCCGACGAAATAATGTTTTGTGTCTCGAGCAACGTACCACTTCAATAAAATTTGAAGATAATATCAAATGTCATTAAAAGTCGAGTTAAATTGTATATGATAATCTTACCCAAGTTGAATCTAGTTATTCATTAGTGTTGACAATGCTAAAACAATTTATATTTGCAGAATTTGTATTTGTTTTGAATATTTTTTATAACTCAATTACTCGATTCAGTTTAAAAAGATCAAAAAACAAAATATTTAATTTTCAACCATTTACAAATAATTTCACATTAATAATTCAATTACTTTTTTTGTAAAAAGTATTGCCATAGTCGATAAATGTTCCATATGTCATATTTATATTCAGTTGTGTTTAGAAAATTTCCGTAATATTTTAATATTAAGGACCCAAATATCTACTATTTTGGAAGAAGCATTAAGATTATTATAAACAATATTATTAATTATTCTGTAAAGGTATTTCAAAGAAAATTTCGTATTTCTCAATAATTTTATACTTGATAGTTTGTTTGATGGTAACCTCTACGTAAGCTTGAAAATTATTTTTATTTTTAATTCAATAATAATCAAAAACAAACATTATCAATTTTAAACGTTATTACATCCTTGATTTAAATTCCGATCTTTAAATGATCTTCTCTTTGCCACAACTTGCTTGCTTATTATTCAATTTTAAAATATTGTTTTAAGGACATTTATTTGTAAATTATTATTTGTGAACATATTAAATATACATCCAAACAAAAATTATAAAATAATATTACACATAAAAATTTAAGAAAATTTACGATATTTAAATATATACATAAAAAATAGCTGAAAAATTATCAACTATTAAAATTAAAATCTACACATCATTACAACAACAACAACAAAACTAACCAATTCCTAAAACAGATGACAAGAAAATTATTAAATTTAAAATATAATTATACTATTAACAATAATTTATAATTAAAAAATTAAAAAAAGTTATATTAAAAATTTGTTTAAATAAAAATAATTTCTATTTAATTATAATTTATGGTGGATCGCAATCTTGTATATTGTTAACGAACGTAACGAATTGGAAATATTAAATGTTTCTAATTATTGATCAACACGTATTTTTATTTCTTTTTAACCTATACACGCTGCTTACGCGATGTAACAAATTATGAATTAGAGGCTATATTCATCATTATTATATTCCTACCAGCTATCCGTTGATGACATAGTCGACTTCTTATAAGCTTACAACGGATTTGAATTGATTAATTTCTGAAACCGATGTTGGCAGTCATTCTATGGACATAACCTAATAACAATATTTTTTAACTAAATAATATAAGCAATGGTACGATACGTTATTGTTTTCAAATTTATAAGCTATGCTTCAAATAAAATAATATCAAATGAACTTTGCCACAATTATGCCTTTTACTACAAGTTTCGTGTAATTGAAGACTAAACCCTTAAAATTATTATTCAACTGTTTCATTCCAAATTATTACAATTTCTATGATAACTTGCTTTGAAATTTAATATAAATATTTATCAATTTGACATATTCACTAAATATTTTGCAAACGCTTAATTGAACGCAACCAGATTTCCAATTCGTCACCGTACAAAAAAAAAATTATATATTTTTATATACGCTGCTGATAAATCAAATTAAATTAATTAATATAATTTTTATTATATATATTTTAATTGTTAATTGTTATTTTTAATTCAAAATGATTATATATTTTAATGTATATATAAATTTACTAAATGAATTTTTTATTGTAAATAAATTAAATAAAAATAATTATTTTAAATTCTCACTGGAACTATAATATTATAAATAAATTAGAAAAAAAATATTTATATTAAATTATTTGTAATTTGTGTCTCTGTTTTATACTATAATTATATAATAATTGTTCTAAAAGTCGAATAAAAATAAAAATTAAAAAAAATATTAAATATTTATAAATACACATAATAATAATAATTAGGAAAATTTAAAAAATTTAAAACATAAAATTAGTTATAAATAAATTATCAAAAATATTAAATTCAAAATTAAATCAAATTTTCTTTAAAAAAAAAAACATTTACACAATTTTTAAATAAAAAAAAAAAAACAACAAAAAAACTGCCATTTATATTTTGAACAACATGAAAAATAATAAAAATTAATTAAATTAAAAAATTTCATTAAATTTTCATTATATATAATTAAAAATTAATTTATTTGAAGAAAAAAAAATTAAAACCGATAATACCTAAAAATAAAAAAATATTTAATTTTCTGTATAAATGATAGTAATTTTAATTAATCAAAAAAAAAAAAAAAAAAAAATTAAATTGTTCGTAAAAAAATATTAGTAAAACCGAAATTACAAATAAAAAATACAAAAATTATTAATTTAAATACGAAAAATACAATTTATTATGTTTAATATCAAAATTACAGCACATTTTTAAACCCTTGTAAATATCAGGATAAAAAAAAAATAATTTAAAAATCATATTTAAAGAAATAAAAAAATTGAAATATAATAAAAAAAAAATTAAAAACAAAACAACATTTTTAATCAATTTATTTCATCGTTGTTTTATTCTAAATCTGTGAGCACAATGTATTGATCAGCTAAGTATTGATTCCTTAAGTTATGTTTAGACATTCGATTTATTAAGTATAAGAGAATAGTTATTCTAAGATCTGTACTGATCAAATTTATTCAGCTGATGAATGGACATCAAATTGATCTTCCGGATTCTTGAATACTATGGCATGGTATAGAAAATAATAAATATAAAAATGGATGGAATAAAAATTCATAAAATTTTCTTAATTTTTATTAGATTTTTTCTGTTAAATAAAATTTATTATATAAAATTTATTACAAAAATTTGGTTATAAAATATTAATAAAATTAGTTATTTAAATTTAATATAATTTAATTAAAATTGTCTATATAATTCAAATATTTTTTGATAGTTGTTCTTGTATTGCCTTATCAAATTAGATAGATAAGTTAAAGGCAATTGAACCTTTTCGATTACTTTTAATTCTTAGGTTTTAATCGCACTGTCCAATGAAGTGCAGTACAATGAAGTATATATAGACAGAGATCAAAACTTACATAATAGTTTTTGTATGGAAGCTAATTTAGAGATTAATTGCACAAGCATTAAAGCTTTTTTTCAAATACTCATACTTCCATAAAACGAATAAGTATATTTGTATATATAATATACATATATTTAAATACATATATACACTTTTTGGTTTCATGCTTGTATGTGTATTTGAAAAAAAATGTAAGTTTGTGAGTTGTGAGATTTAATCTTAAAATAAAAAATTTTATATGAATTTTTATCTCTATGTATACAAACTTTTTGATAGTGCACAAGGCAAAAAATATATGAAGACGTTAAATTTTCTACGCTACTAAACGAATCGACACTTAACTGAACGATACATTGTGCACACTTATTTAACTAAAAAATTTGATATTATAAAATATCAAAGTTAACAGAAAAAAATATTATATTTATACATACATAACATACATATATACATATATATGACATTTTAACTCATCATTTACAATTAAATTTTCTCATCAATATTTTACTGGCAAAATATACAACAAAATAAATAAAAACAAAACTTTAACAATTTTCCATTAACCAAAACAAAAAAAAAATTAATAATAAAATTTTTATTTAATATTTACAATAATTTTTAATAAAAATATTCTTTAGAAAAATAAAATTAAAGAAAATTTTTATTACAAATTATAATCCATTAACATTATTAATAATTACCACCCAATAATAACATTTTAGTCATTTCAGTTTTAACAAAAACATAGAATTTTATGTTGGGTAGACAGCAGTTACAGTAAAAAAAAAATAGAAAATTTCTTTAAGTTGAACCTCAGACACCCCAATTTTAAAATTATAATAAATATTTATAGAAAATTTTTGCTATTTTTATTTTTGCATTAATTTTTATTTTTATTTTTTATTTTTTTTTTTTTTTTTGTAAAAATTTTTAAAATTATATTATTAATTTAATCAATTTTAATATCAATTTCCCTCATTTCAGATGCTAAAAATTATAAATGGGGGATTAACCAACTATAAAATTACCCAATTAAAAAAATATAAATAATAAAAACCAATTTACCTTCACTACCTAAATTACAAAATTGAGAAAAATAAAAAACATTGAAATTTTAAACTGAAACTTGTAAAGTTATTATTATTTTAAAATAAAGATTTTTTATTTATTTTAGTTATTAATTTAAAAATATTATATATAATTAATTTAAGTATAATATTGTTGTAAAAAAAAAAAGAAATTAATTAAATCTTAATATATAAAATAAATAAGTTTTTAGAAACTTTTGTAAATATAAATATAATATTTTTGTTTTGTATATACATATTTATATAAAAAATATATAATTTTACTGGTTTTTATGATACCATTTTTTTTTTTTTGCATGAATTATTTCATTACACTTTTTTTGAAAACCGAAATAATTAATAAAAATATTCATAAATTATTATTTTTTTTTCGAAAATTTTATAGATTACGGATGTAAATGGAAATTTACTAAATATTTGTAATAAATTTGATGTAACATAAATATGCCTAGGAACTTCACCACAAACGCAATAGCAAACAGATTTGTATAATGACACTTGATGCACGATTTTGGGTCATTCTTTGATAAGAATGAATTTTAATAAATTTTGATGCGATCTTTACGATTTTTTAAACCATTTATTTTATCTATTTCCGTCCTCTGAATGCACAGTATTATTTTATTCCGTATCCAGCATTTATTGCATATCCACCAAATAGTGTAGTATATTTGTAGTAGAATGGATTTTTTTATTATTATAATAGTCAATAAGCAAAATAATTTAGGCTAATTCCTACATAGCAAAATCCCTAAACAAACAAAATCCCAATTTATAATATGATCTAAACCTAAAGTCAGCATTACGAAACCCAAACTTCCAAATTTCATTTAGAATTGAAATTGATCTATTGAGGCTACATTTTAAAATATTTCAAATGAAATATTATAAATGAATTAATTGTCTCTATTATTAGTAAAATGAAGTAGGGACAAAGATAATTTAAATTCAAAAATCATTACATAAAGTGTAGTTTCATTTCTAATTACTTGGACTTGTAACTTGTAAACAAATGAAAACAATAACATAACTATAATTATATATAATGACAGTGTCAAATAATCATTGCTTTCGTAAATTGACAGAACAATATTTTGTTTATTATATATTCACCTAATTTTACCAGTTTTGTAAGCGTTAAAATTATTCTATAGCGTTAAAATTATTCAAAGATTAAGTTGCAAGTCATCACGAACATTACAAATGCACAAAATATATAACAAAAATTAATAGAATTAAAGTTTTTTTAGTAAATCATTATATCTATTAAAATTAAAACTATTATTTTATCATAAATGTAAAGCTCCCCACATGGAAGATAGTTACATATATACTAATTAATTTATCAACTCCTAAATTGTAAATTTTAAGTTATTTTTCAACCAATTTTATCTTTGGTATTCTGTAATATTCGTTAAAATCTAATAATATTATCACCTACTGTAAAGCAGTTGTGTACCAAATGTTGACAATGGTGTTCGGTGTACAAAAAGATAAGAATTCAAGTTTAACCTATCGGTTAATTTTAAGAGTACTGTGAGAGGTCACTTACAATTCATTAAATTTGCAATATAAATCGACTACATTAAAAAAGAATAGAAAAAGTTACTTTCATTAAAAATTTAATATTTTGTGATTTCTATATTTTTTTCAGTAAAATTTTATTTAAATATTAAGAAATTTATATTATGTATTAATATGTTAATAACATATAAATAAAATAAAATATTTAAAAATTAAATTTTAAATAAAAATAATATTTTGAAGCTGTAACTTCAGTCTACCTATAATAAATATTCTTCTAATTCTTGTAAAAAATGCAATTCTATCCCAAACTTAAAATTTTATTAAATAATTAACTTTATTTCAAATTAATTTTATTGTAAATATTTCCTAAATTATTTTCATATTTTAATTTATTTTGATTTATACAATCAATAAATATTTTTCTTTCGAATTTATGAAAGTGCATAAAATTAAATCAATAATTTAAAAAAAAAAAAAAAATTCAAAACTTTTAATTATCATTTTATATAAAAAAAATTAATTATACTACCAAAAACATTGTATTTATTAGAAATGAAATTAAATACAAATTATTAAATGTGTCTTGAAAATAATTAAGTTTTTGGAAAATGAAAAATCATTATTATTGTATTAATATACGAATAGTTTTATTATTATAAATTTAAAAATAAAAAATAATAAAAGATAAGAAAAAGAATAAATAAAAAAATAAAAAACTTAAAATAACAATTTTTATGCACCTATATACAATTTTCTATCATGATATAACACACTTTTACCAAAATATATAAAATTATTGTATTAAAAATCTTAATAATAAATAAAAAATATTTGAAAACAAGCGTAAAAATAGTTAAAATATAATTAAGTAAATCGAAATTCTTAAAAAAAAATATATAAAAAACAACAAAATTTTATTTTTGATTTACAGAAAATTAATGGTAAATAAAATTTAATTGTTAGAAAATTAATTTACGACTGTCAAAATGATTAAAAACACATTTTCATTAATAAGAATTTACAAAAAAAATGGTTATTTATTTTTTTAATTAAATTTATTGTAAAATTAGATTTTCCATAATGGATTAAGAAATGCCACCAACCCAAACGATGAACAGTCGGCGCCGAAGCACTAATCGATGGTGCTGAACTACAGCGGGCCGATTTTAAATACTATATAGAAAAACTTTTCTTGTGTCGCTTTCCATTATAATGAAATGGTTTATATTTTAAATATTGAATATATTATTCTATTTTAAGGCTAAAACAAGATCAAAAACCATCTGTAGTCTAAAGTCTCTAGTACCCCAAATACAAGCGAATGCTTAGCTAGGTGAATTTATAATAGACTATTATTTGCTTATATCTTAACTAAATAAAAAAAAATTATATCGTAATAAATTAACTTTGCGAAATTTAGTGAAAGTCCGATTATCGATCAAGTCCGCCGTTATTTCCAACTAATTCAAAATGGTGTTAATAATCGATTTGGCAGCACTCGAATTTTTTCTTTGGGGTTATCTCAAAGAGTGCGAATATGTAAACGAACCCGAGGAAAGAGCCTCTTGCTTTTGAAATTACAGTCCAACAATTACATCATTTTGTTTACAAATAAATCGAGTTTATACTGCATTACAAAAATAAAATTAGGTGGTTAATAATAATAAATATTAATAAATCATACACATTGACACAACACAACATAGAACATTAAATTAACATAATAATTACAATATTCCGTATCAAATATGACATGAGTAAACATGAGATAAATCCGTATTATTATTATTATTTTAAATTATTTATAATAAATAAAATGTGAAAATATTAAATTACAATAAATCTAATAAACAAAATATTTCAATAAAATTAAATTTTAAAATTTAGATCAACAAAAAAATATTAACATAATATAAAAAAATTAAAAAATTAAATTTAAATTAGGATATAAAATTGAGCTTAAAGATATTAAAAATAAATGAAATAATTTTAAATGTAAAAAATAAATTTAAAAAAATATTAAAATTTCAATTTAATTTTCCAATAAAAAATTAATTTAGTTAGATAACTTAATTTTTATTTTTAAATAAAAATTAACTTAATTAAAAACAAAAAACAAAAATTAAATTTTAATAAAATTTACTATATTTTTAAACAAGCACTTTATAATATAAAAAGTTAAATACCCACCCCAATTTTTAATCATCATCCCTTATTTTTTAAAATAATTTTTTTTAAAAAAAATTGTTATTTGAGAGCGCTGTGAATTCGCCCTCTGATAAATTACAAAAAAAATAATGTATTAAAATATAAATTAACTTGTTTTATTATGGCCTATATAACAAATTCACGCAGTTATCGATATTGATAAGTAATTTTACTGCCAAACATAATTTTAAAAAAAACCTTTCAAAAATGATGTACAATTTCTGTAATTTAAATGGTTTTTGATATTATTATAACTAGTTATATTATAATTTTGTTAAGAGGGTCTTTTTAGGTTATAAAGAGAATACATCGATATCACATTGGAGCAACATCAACAATCATACAAGAAATTGTTATTAATCTATTAACCGCTGAACCCTAAAAAATGTGTATTATTTTGATGACTTTTTATATTTTCTGTAGTTGGGTTGTAATATTCAAAATTTAATAAGAAACATATTTTATGTCAACAAATTTATTTCAAATTTGTGATAAAATAAAAATAATATGTATAAATTTCAAAAATTAAAGAGTGAAATTAAATATAAAAAATAAGTAGCAAAAAAAATGTAAAATTACAAAATATAAATAAATAAAATAAATTAAGTAAAAAAATTAACTTCGTGTGATTTTGTGCTCATTTTAACCAATTTTTCTCTTTTTTTATTATTAATTTTTTGTTAAATAATTTTACAATATTTTATATTATTTAATCATCAAACTGAATTCTTAACAAAAACAAAAATCAGTTTACTTGTCCATTCTTAAAAACACACGAAAAAAACAAACAGCAAATTAAATAAACATAAAAACATTTTTTTTTGTTTTATAAAACAAAAACAGCAAATAAAGAAATTATTTATAGAAAATTAAAAAACAAATTAAATTAAAAATATGATAAATAAAGACAGGTGTAAATTAAATGTGTAATTTACGTGTACAAATTAAAAAGCAAAAGTTATATATTAAATAATTAAAAATTATTTAGAAAATAAGAGAATAAATATTAAAAACATAAAATAAATATATAAAAAAAAATCGATAATTTTTTTTTTGTATTATCACAGAAAACAAAAAAAAATAACTTAAAAAAAATATCAACAAAAAAAAAATAATAATTATAAACCGAAAATTATTAAATACAAAAATAAATAAAATCAATTAGATTATAAAATGTATAATTTTGTAAATAAAATAAATAAATATAAATTAGATAATGAGTAAGTTTTATATTTACATAAATTAATAAAAATAATAATAAAAAAAAAATAAAAAACAAACTCACAATATGTAAAATTATTATTAAAAAAAAAAATATTTGTTGAATTTATTTGTATTTTAATTAAAAAAATAATAGAAAAAAAAACAGTATTTAAAATAAAATAATTTTAAATCAAAAAACATAAAAAATGTACTAAACAAAAAAAATTATGTATGAAAATGGAAGTTATTTATATATTAACAAAAAAAAACTGACTTACGAGATATTCTAAAATGAGTTTAAATTTATAGTAAAAAAAAATAAAAAAAAAATAATAAATTATAAAAATTAAAATAAATTATTAATAATGAAATTATTTAAAAAAAAAAAACAAACACTGATAAATACTTGTAAAAATATTATATTTCAATGAAATTTATGATATATAAAGAAATGAAAAAAAGTTATACTATTTAGTGGAATTTCTTGTTTTGTTTTTTACATATTTATTTACCATTTAATGGCTATCTTTGCGTCCCTTAATTGAAGCCGATTGTATTTGAGCAAGAAATATTAATCAAAAATATTTTACTTACAGGAATTAAAGTAAAAAAAACCAATCCAACTAAAATGTCAGTTAAAAATGTAAGTTTTTTCAAGAAGGATTTTCAAATTATTATAATTGTGTGATTCATAAATTTTTTGTGACAATTTTTTTTCCTTTTTTGGCTGTATTTCCGGAACCTATGACATAACTTAGTTGAATATAGGGGTATATATAGATAGAGATACCCTGCTGAATGCTACTAATATACATATTCTGCTAATACTACTGAATTTTCACCGTTTAAATTCCTAATCATGTTTTATCTGCCTTCATAATTACTGTTCCGCCAAGACTGAGACACTTGGTAATAAACTGTAGAATGTCTTCTACGTAATTTAGCTGGGCTGCATGCAAATTGTTTATTCTGCATTGTAAAGTATTGCTCAATATCAATATTGCTCCTCAAAATTAATGAAGGATTTATACTAAATGTGGGCGACTATTATGATCTAGCTAGAACATATGAAATATTAATCGTGTGCTAATTACTATATGATGTAGACGTAGAGCATATAGAACTTATGAAATATAATTAAAAAATTTAACATAGACCCACTGAACTACCGACTTTAAATTTTGCACACAGTAAGTACATAAGGAAGCTATCGTGTGTGTCGAATTTCATTTAAATTAGATAATAATTACTATATGCTCTAGTCTAGAACATATGAATTTTTAATCGAAATTTTTATTATAGGGTCCATAAAGGTAATACCTGTACCTGGGTATCCTTGTGCACAATCATGATACCATCCTATGTACCAAATTTTATCAAATCTGAGATATGAAATTTTTTGGAAATTTTTCCGTAGAGCAAAAACACAGAGGTCGGTCTCAACATAAACAGGAAAATCTAAAATATTTGATGAAAAATATTATTGAAATCTGGTAGGCGGCTTTATGTGTAAAAAATTTGAAATCTAGTAACAATTACTATATACACGCTAGAATACATGAAATAGAAATAATATAAATCGGAAATTTAATAAAAGGGATTGTTTTGTTTTCCTTCAGCAATAAGAATTAATAATACAAGAAAATTTCTCTTCTAAGAAATTTCTCGCTATGGTGTATCGCGAAGAGAAATACTATAGGTATTCAACAGATTTTTCATATTTTTTCCCACATTTTATTTTATTAAAATTATGAACATAAGGGTAGTTACTACTACCAACCTAACCCGTTTTTAGTCATAAAATATGGGTTCATTAAGTAACTAATAATTCAAATTCAAACAGATTTACAATGTGTAACTAAATCAACTCAATTCAAATTCAATAAAACCTACTACATGCTCGATGAATTAATTCAATAGATAAAATATTTTCTTGATTTTCAGTTCACACAGGCTAATTAAACCGATCAGATAATGGCTCCTAAGCCAGAGTTCTGCAATTCCATTCAGCATTTCAAAAATACCACGATCAACGTCTGTTCCTCCATACAACAATTGCAAAAATAAAGGAAACGGAAACTAGAATTTATTAATCAATCAAAATGCAAAATTTAACCGATAATATAAGCGAAATTAGCACAGATGGGTCAAGTAGTGATAATCATTTAATTTGCAATTCCTGGTACGCCCCTGTTATATTACATTAGCACTTATTCTTATACCGAAATATACTAAATAATATATGTATATATAGCTCGTAAGTGTTGCGCCAAGATGTTTAATTTGAATATAAAATAAATTGTAACCCGGCTGGACGCACTTTGGTCTTTGTGGAGTCTTTTCGGGCTCTACGTTGGTTTTGTGGATTCCTTTTTCGGAGCATAAGTTGGACACATTTGTAATAAGGAAAATACCTTCGTCGCAAATAAATGGGGGTCGCAAACAAATGAACACGGAAGAGCAATCTGTAATAAAAGTAAATATAACTTGGTGACAGTTGATGATTGCTCTCATCAGTTTTTTTTAAACCAACCCGTTGGCCTAGCTACCTTTCCGCATATAGTTTGCTAAATTTAGAAATACATTTTATGATGGGCTCATGTTGGCCGTAACTGGTTATATGATGAGGTGGATAAAAAATAGAAACAATACTTAGACTAAATGGTTTATATAATATGTATATTTAGCGCTTCTTATGTTGCTATTAAATTGCTATTATTACATAAACTATAACATCCCGAACAAAAGTAACACAAACACATTACGCCTTTAGCCTCGAATGTACGGAGACGAGGGAGACCTATAAGTACCTAAACATCTCGACCTGTAACATAGCAATGACAAGGCACAATTAAATAATATTTTTAATGCAAATCTAGTATAAAAGCTTTTTACAATAATTGCCGAATAGAAAACCAAAAATTTTAGAGCCAATATCCGCAAAGCACTATTTTTTTTGCTTAACATGGAGTATTTTTAGATTAAAATATTAACATTTTAATTAATTAATATTATAATACTTTAGATCAGTGTTTTAAAAGTGGGGTACGCGTACCCTGAAGGGTACGCCTAAAAATATAAAGGGTACTCCAATAAAATATATATTTGAAAAAATATAGTTGATGAGAAAATTGTGAATTCATGCAAAAACGGTACAATCTAATATGCAATGGGTAGGTGCAAAGGGATGCAACGTTAAGTTACAACCTATTTCTAAAATAAGAAATAGGTTGTGTCCCGAAAAAAATATAATTCTAGCTTGCAGCAACATTAAGCCAAGAATAGACCTTTTAGTTGCAGCCAAACAGGCTCATTGCAGCCATTAATATTTTTATTTTTTATTATATAACAAAAACTAATAAAAACTTATTGTTATTTGTCAAAATTTTACTGGGCTACTTAAAAATTAAGTAAATAACGAAAGGGTACTTTACACCAAAAGTTTGAGTAACACTGCTTTAGAAGATGATTTGTTAATCCTTTTGTATTGAGACTAGGTAACATGACTCCTAGCGGAATTTTGTGAAACCCGAATAACTAGATTGAATATGTCAAATTCTTTAATTTTGTATTGAAAAATTGATAGAGATATCTAAATAAATAAATTAATAATATTATTTGCGCCAAATATTGGCATTTTTTAATAATTTTGATAAAAATAAATATCAAATTAAATATATACTGGTCTAAATACTTGGTAAGTGGTAAACTTATACTAAAAAAATATATATATTATAATCAAAATATTTTTATATCCAAATTTAGAATTTCCAAAAAGATGGAAAAAATAAAAACACAATATTGCGGAGTGCCACATTGTCGGAGTTATAAAAATCCATCAATATAGCTTCATCAATATTTTTTATTTAATTTATTTTCAAATTTGGACTTTATAGATTCATCTTCATCCAAATATTTCTTCATAAAAGGAACAAATTGTTTTAAATATTCATTTTCAGAAAATAACATTTCGTAAAATTCTTTATTATCATTATTTTGTGTGGTCAATATAATATCCGATCTATAACGATTTTTCATGCGTGCTAATTCTGATTTAGGGGCACCTACAAATTAAAAAGTAATGAAATATAATAATAATTGTTGTTTTTTATTTTTACCTTGAAGCAATTTTGCAAAAATTTGATGATTCATTTCATCAGATACGGTTTCTGGATTAGAGTATTTTTTCTGGACGTGACACATATTCTTTATTTTTATACCACTATATGCAGAGGCAATCCATTTTCCAATTTTTCCCCAATTTTGCTTTAAATCTGTGCAGCTCAGTGGGTACAAAATTGGATTTCTAATGGATACGATAATATGTCACATAAGAGTTATTATTCATTACAACAGATTGATTTAAAAAAAAATAAGTACCTATGAATAAAAATCAATCACGCTGCAATATGCTTGCATTTTTCGCCGATGCCAACCTTGCATGAACAAGTACAAATCCATTCTGAAACTTGCGACAAAAGGTTATCAAGTTTAACTTCATGCGGCTTTTTGGTCATTTCAGATGTTTGGATGACATAACCCAAAACTCTGTTTTTGGCAGGTAAAGGTGCAACACCTAACAAATAAATCCAACCAGCATCTACAATATTCTCTTCTTCTCGTAGCGGTCGTACCGTTCCTTTAAAATATTCTGCGATGCTGTCCAAATACAATTTCATTAATATTCCGCCATCGATATTATTATTTAATAAACTTGAAAAAGAATTATATTTAAATTAGTATTATTGCCTGGCTCTATTTATAATACATTAACTAATTAATTAAACTAAAACAATTACCTCCTAAAAATCAAAACTAAGAACATATATGCAGTTCATTAAATTAAAAATATAATTGGATTGTTAATCTTATGTACTATTTGTTTACATTTTTAATTAAGATTTTTAGAAGAAATTTGGCTGTGTCACACTAAACATGTATTTATTTAATATACTTACATGTTTTTGGAAGCCATTCCACTTATTTTTACCACTCTACCAAAACTTAAAACAAATATTTACTTAATTAAATGCTTATGGTTTTTTAAATATCTCCATATAAATTAATATACAACGATCGGTTGTCAAAATTCTATCTCTGAATTTGAGTGCTAATTTTTTCCGCTTGGAGCGTGGAAATCACTTTACCTAGTCCCAATAAACAAAATAATAACTTTCCGAAATTGTATCTAGACTACCTTTAGTTTTTCCCACCAGAGCACACAGAATATTTGCCAATAAATTAAATTTTTATCTGTGGCCACAAATAATTTTTAGTTCATGTAGTAATGGACAAGTTGGGTAATTTTTTCTGTGGTGAAATGTATCTAGAAATATTTCACCCTTTTTGTAATGAAAATTTACCCAATCCATAATGTGAACCATTTACATTACACTTTGTAACAATAATTTAGGTAGATACGTATTATGTTAAATAATGAGAATGACGTTGTCCTGATCTTTATACTTGAAACAGACGTGCGTTTTTTTGCCGCACGGCAACGCATGCGTTGACTGATAGTCAATTAGATGTGCATATTTCTTGCGCGTCCGGCGATGCAGCGAATTATGACATTTTTAAATTTGTTGTGAAATAAAACAAAATATTAGTGTTTATTGTATTTATAAAATTGTGATAATAATAAACACAAAATATTAATATCAATAATAGACACAAAATATGATGATACAATACAATTAAAAAAAAATATGTTGACATAACAGCAAAAATCTATTGTCAAATTGTTTTTTTTTTATTTTCAAGTTGGTGAATTTAACTCCTGTGTTGTGGCAACATTGCCGCCGCACGGCAAAATTAGAATTATGCTTGAAACAGACGTGCGTTTTTTTGCTGCACGGCAACGCATGCGTTGACTGATAGTCAATTAGATGTGCATATTTCTTGCGCGTCCGGCGATGCAGCAAATTATGACATTTTTAAATTTGTTGTGAAATAAAACAAAATATTAGTGTTTATTGTATTTATAAAATTGTGATAATAATAAACACAAAATATTAATATCAATAATAGACACAAAATCTGATGATACAATACAATTAAAAAAAAATATGTTGACAAAACAGCAAAAATCTATTGTCAAATTGTTTTTTTTTTTTATTTTCAAGTTGGTGAATTTAACTCCTGTGTTGTGGCAACATTGCCGCCGCACGGCAAAATTAGAATTAGAGATATCATGCGGCAACGCACCGCATGCGTTAACGTAGTGCGTTGTCATCTAATCGGTTACATAAGAATCAATGGTTTCTAATTTTGCCGCACATAAGAATCAATGGTTTCTAATTTTGCCGCACGGCAAAACGCACTAAAAAACGCACGTCTGTTTCGAGCATTAGATATATCATACGGCAACGCACCGCATGCGTTAACGTAGTGCGTTGTCATCTAATCGGTTACATAAGAATCTATGGTTTCTAATTTTGCCGCACGGCAAACGCACTAAAAAACGCACGTCTGTTTCGAGCATAAGATATTCAAGATATTCAATGTTATAGCAAATGTTTATATTCATGGTTATTCGTATTAAACACAGCTTAGTTTACAATGGTAATGGACCGAAATTGTATAGACAAGACACTAACTAAAACAATGAAGAAAATGTGTGCTAATTTTAAGAATGTACAATATATTATTGTTATTATTAAAACCTTTATTTAACCTTATTGTTAATTTATAATTCAAAATTCCATTATACATTTATGTTAACATATAATGCTTAACACTTAAAATATAATTCGAAAATTTAAGAATGAACTCAATGAAGTACCCGATCCGTATAGAATCTTCACCTTCGCTAACGTAAAGAAAAATTGAAAAAAAAAGGAAAAACAATTTTTACGATTATTTCTTCAAGCTCAACAGTAATAAGCCATGCTTCAGGCAGGTTCGTAGTTTTATTTAATGAAACATGTCCATTTACGGCTGTCATTTTGAAATCTTTTAATATTATTCTTTAATTTAGCATAAAGTGTTACTTAAAATTAAACCCTCAACATATATAGGTTGATTAAAATCAGCTGTGTTATGTCATTTACGCAATAACTGAACTTTGAGATTATCTGTTACGCCGTTGTGAATGTTGCGCTGTAGCGCGTTGTCGTTGCGTATGTTGAGACTATATCTACCAAAGTTTACAAAATTTAAAAAATAGATGCTATTCTATCTATAGCGGTATAAATTGTAAAAATAATCTATCAAAATTAGCGTGACTGAAGTTTCCATTACCTATCATTGCGAACTGTTATAAATGAACCATTAAAATTTATCATGAAAAATCAGTAGAAGTCGATTTCAAATGATAATAATCTGTAAATCAAATTTATTTTCGTAACTGACTTTCAAATAGATCATATGTTTTAATCTTGACTTAAATCCTAGCTTAAAATACTACTAATATAATTCGAAAATGCTTGTATATTAGCAAATAAGAATTATTTTATTTGGCTGTAAAAGCAAGAATAATTTAATAATAACATAAAAAAGGATTGCATAATAACAGTCTAATGACTACAATAGCAATATTTGGATATTATTGGCACTAATCATCGATATTTTTCACCGACTCTATGGTACTTTCCACCGACTTTATGGCAGGAACCCCGCTAAAAAAAGTCGGCGATGATTCATCTCCCTTTCGCACTAATGCAAATTTGTATTTGCTCGCTACACTCTAAAAGTTGGAAAAATATATCGGCTACATGAAAATCATCCTCAAAACTTTTTTAATGATACACTTTCAAATGTTTCTAAATTAAAACTGAACGAAAACTTTTCGAATATGTATGTTACTTTAAAATGTTTGTAGGTAAAATCTTATCTATGACATCGTATAAACGAGATAAAATTGATAAAATGTGTGAGACGTCACGTCAACAATAAATTAAAATGTCAACATGACATATAAAGTTATAAAAAATTCTCATCATATCAAATAAATTTACAACATGAGCGAAAATCCACATCGAGGTAATTTTGACTATTATAAAATATTGTTAAATAAAACATGCAATTAAATGTAACAATAACTTCCCAGGACAATATGAGCCGGGCTGGAATGATCCACCAAAATTACAGTATCAAGCAAATTCTGGTGGCAAGAGTAAATTAAATTTAAATAAAAGAGTAGCATTTCCATTACAACAAGGTTCTGCTGTTATTACAACATCCAAACCAACAGCAATTGTACAACCTAGCCCATCAGTTTTACCATTTGCTACAATTTCTCAACAACCACCAGTAGCTATAGTACAACCATTAATGTCACAAACACCGCCGCCACCAATGCGTGTACCAACTATACCAGTTGATGGTGATGAACAATCTGGTAATATTGCAGATATAAGTAATCAGGAGGATATAAGAGATTATTGTTTAAATACATTTCAAACATATTTATCGCATGTCGAAGAAACACCAACAGTACGTAGAGATGATGTACAAAGACGAATAAATTTATTAAGTCAAATGTGGCTAAATAATACTTTAAATTTTTCGATACACAGGAAACTTTTAAATATAGCAAAAGGTGAACTAATTTAATATTGTTGACCGAGAAAATTGATTTTTTAAAGATAGGACTATAATAATCGTATTTGCCAACGTGTATAATGAAACTGTTCAGATATACATGTTACTTATATTTATTTTTTGTTTATATTTTTTTTTTAGCATTGGATTCAAGAGATTTCAATGAAGCAATGGAAAATCACAGGGCACTAGTTGTTGATCATTCAAATATTTGTATTTCATGGGCACCAGCATTACGTCAAATTATTTTAACAATACAGGTACCAACAATAACACCCACTGAATTAACATCTACTATACCAGTTACATCAACTCAAACCGTTGTGATAAATCCATTTAATAGTATTTTAATTCCAACAACAACCAGCAATAGTATTAGTGATAATAATTCTGGAATTGAAGAGACTCAAAGAGAAAGTGCAACATCTAATGTGCAACATTTATAGAATGACAAAATATTTCTTTAAATAAAGTTTTTTTTTTTTTTAATAAATTTTAATTGTAATTTTAAATTTTCTTTTTTTAAAAGGAACATTTCCAAAAAAAAAAAAATTAAACAAAAGTATTGAATATAAAAAAGAGGTTAAAAATTGTTCAAAAAAGAAATCGAGATTTTAACGAATGAATATTTATTATAAATATAAAAACTAATAATTTAAATTTAAAAACAAAAAATTAAATATATTTTTGGTTCAAAAGATTTAAATCTGGTTTTATATTTCCAGTTATAATTACCATGGTAACTTTTCTCCATCATATTGATAAAATCCACCATTATGGTTTTCATTTAAATTTTGTAAAAGCTCAACTATTTTATTACAAGATGTTTCAGGAATTAGTGGTGCTTTCGTACCACCCATTCTTGTTCGAACCCAACCTGGATGAATAGATACACATAAAATTTTATGATCTTTTAAATCAATACTCATAGATTTTGTAGCCGCATTTAAACCAGCCTTTTTTTTAAAAAAAAAAAATAATTTGTTATTATTAAAATGAAAAAAAAAATCCATTTACCTTCGAAACCCTGTACGCATACATACCACCTTGTATATTATCATTTATTGAACCTAAACTTGAACTCATATTTATTATTGCTGCACGTTTAATACCAAATGGTTCGCAATCATTATTATTAGAAGCTATTTTCAACAATGGTAAACAAGCCTACAATAACCAATGTTAAAGAATTTATATTATTATATTAAGGAATTTTTATATATTTCTTTTACCTTTGTTAACATTATAGGAACTATAGTGTTGGCGGTAAATGTTTCCAATATATCTGTTTCTTTAACAAAATTAATTCGAGCAGATTTTGGTGCTACACCAGCATTATTAAAAAGAACATTAAGTCCATTATCTTTTACAATATCAGAAATATTTTTAATTAAATTATCATAACAATGATATTCTCGTAATTCTACAACGAAAAAGAAATTAGTTATTAATTATATACAAATTTATTTAGTGAATTACCAATTTCAAATATATGAATGTTTTTATGCTCTTCTGCCAAGCATCTTAATTCCTGCAAAAAAAAACAATCAAATTACATTATTAAAAAAGAAATTAAGGTAACAATTAATTCCTAATTTATTGTATATGCGATTACAAAATAAAACCATTAATTTTGAATACAAAATATTACCGTAAATGAATGCAATATGTATGAGTAATGAGTCATGCAATCATTATAGTTTATAATATACATAATAATCTAACAATTATTTAATTTGCACAATTCTCTTGAAAAATTTTTTTTTTTATTAATATATTAAATTTGAAAAATTAATAATTTATAAGTACTTTGTTAATAAGTATATACGTTAAAGTTGAGTTACAAAAACAAAAGTATTTCCATTATTCCAATATTAATATACCTAAACAGTTAATTATTAAATGAAAACGGTAATTAGAAATTAGATCGCTATCAGTATCACATATCTAATGAATCTAATTTTATTTTAATTAGACATGAGGAATCCCAACAAAATCACAATAGAAATCCAATACTCAGTAAGAAGACAACAGAGACCTTCCTATTTAAAATGATATTACACCGATATATTGATAGATAGAAATCTTAAAGTTCAGAATACCTAGTTTTAAAATAACTATCTCTATTAATTTTTAAAATTTTATAGTTTGAAGAATAATTTTTCAGTATTGGCAAATTTTTATTATTCGTTTATTGAATTTTCAGAATACCTTTCATAGATTAATAATTATAAAATAAAATAATAAATACGTTAATAAAGAATTAAAGACAATTTTAAAGATAATTCAAAACTTGGTGCGTTTTCCAAACCAAAACATTGATTATGTTTGACTATTTTAATGACTATTTTGATTTGGAAAATGACTAAGTTTAATTGGAAAATGACTATTTTGACCTGGAAATTGGAAATGCTATATTATGTACTATAAATAAAACATAATAGGCGTAAATTAAATTATAAGTGATGAAACCTGAGGCCATAGTACGTTTGGCGCAACATATTTTAAAACTTTTTTGTAACAAAATGTTGTGTAGTTGGGTGGGGCATACGCATACATCATCATCTACATCTCATCTTGTCTTTCTACAGCAATTTTCTCATACCTAATACTACATTTTATTTTATTTTTTTTTAAATTTATATTGCCATTAAATTTCTTAATTCCAATTACTTTATTTGTTACCATAATCAATTTAAATAATTTCCCTAAAATTTATCTTAGCATATGGAATATGGATAGAAAACTAGATAATTTGATAATTTCAATGACAAGACAAGATGTATACTGTAATAACAAAATGTATTGAAATTGAATGACTATAACTGCATTGGAGTCTTGAGCATCTATACTCTAAGATTGGAGTACATACGATACAGCACAGAAAATAAATAACGAGGCTAATATTGTATGTGCTCACCGTAATCGCATTTTGCTACAATGGCACACCTTTAGGATAAATTATATAATATACACATATATTATGTAAAATTATTAAATATTAAACTAAACCAATTGCAAAAAAAATCGCTCAAGATAACAAAATATTAAAACTCCATATTTATCATATACGTAAAATATTCGCAATTTTCAATTATATTATACATATAAAAATATGTTACATATATTTTAAGTATGATATGCTAGTTATTAAATTTAAAATGTATGATCATAGATACTTGTATCCTTGTATGGTATATGTTATATGTATCTCTTTGAATTACCAATATAATTGAGTACCTACGCTATTTTTCCGAAATTTCTTATTCTTAGAGTAACGTTTATTGTTCGTTTTTTAACAGCCGCATGAGTCAAACCAGTAGGTGGAAATGCAAAATGATAATAATCTACACCTTTTCCAATTTTAATTCGCAAATTATCAATGATAATTTAGAAAAGTATCAATTGTTTGTAATTCAGATTAGTCAGTTGTAATTCAGATTATTCAATTGTAATTCAGTTTAGTCAATTGTAATTCAGAAATTATCTAATGTAATTCAGAAAGTATCAGGCTTCCCCAAACCGACGCGTTTTTTTTTTGCGGTAGCGGCGCGAATAAAAAACCGCGCGGAAATCGCGCGAATTTCTCATAGTAGGCCACACCGAAGCGGCGAAAATTCGCTCTTAAACTTCAAAAAAATATGTAATAATCTCAAATAAAATCAAAACAAAAAAGTATGTTGAAAGTGTGTTGTGGTTTTTTACAATAAATATTAATATTAATCAAAAATATTTTTGACTTTTATTGCGATTCTCACAAAATAACGCTACCTACCTCGTTTTTTTTTGCGGAAAAAATTTGTATGGATAAAAAACGCTGTAAAACCGCGCGGAAATTGCGTTGGTATGGGCACATTCATAAGCCACGGAAAAAACACGCCGCGGTTGCTGAACATGTGGTTTAGCGGTATAAATAAATGTCAAAATTTTGCAATTACTACATTACAACAACTTTTTTATTGACCTCATCGTTATAACTCACTGCACTGGAAATAAAACAATAAAAGCTCTTTTCATTTTCACATATCCATCCACCAGGAATTAACAGAACATAGGAAAAAAACCAGTAGTAAAATTATAGAATATAGATTTTAAAATTTACTCAAAAAATCTATTAAATTTAGTTTATCCAAACCTCTTCATCAGAAAAGTTGCTTTAGTTCAATTAAACTAACACAACATAAACCATTTTTATAAATTTTGCATTACACAAATAGCTTTTTTTAATATGGCACCAATTGGAGATCGTAAGTATATAGAATAGACATAAAATTTTAACTTGAAAATGAATTTTAAACTCACCTCAGCTTGTTGAACATTCCGACATGTTGCAAAAAGATGTTCTGGTGGTTTTGGTAAATTAATAAATTGTTTTACAAGTCCTAAACCAATACCTCGATTACATCCAGTTATTAAAATTGAATTCATTTTACCGCGTAAAATCGATATTAATTCAATTCAAAATATAAAAAAAAAATATTTCACCACTTGCCACTAAAGTGTCAAACCGAATTTAACCTAAAAAAAGTGATAGGAAATAAGAAATTTATAGATGTTGGAATCTTATAGGAAATAATTTATTTCATCTAAGTTTGGAAGTGTTTTAACCATAATCATCTTAATATATATAGAAATTTTCCAATATATAAAACCAACTTAAGTTTATAAAAAAAAGTTTATTATTTGTCAATCTCGAACAGCTGTCACGGAATTATTGCTACCGCGGTTTGCATAAAGTCAATAAATTTTTTATATTGTCGTTTGTCCTTTCCAAATTATATTACATTTCTTACATTTTACAAATGTCTATCTTAACAATTTGGAATAGAAATGCAGCCATAACAGTTATACGATATAGTGAAAACTTATTATTGAACAGGAATTTCTGCCGTTCAAAATCAAGTGAGTTTTGTTTTAATTTCAATTTTTTATAGTTATCGGCATGAAAGATGAAAATGTATTGTGAAATTCCACTACACAGAAATAATTATGTACTACATGGCTACGAACTACGTCATTTCAATTTAAAAATTCTTAAATTATTTTATTAATCTTGATTCTTGAAAAATAAATTGTATTAAAATGATTAATGATTAACCACAGGAATTACGTAATTTTCTGGAAGAGTGATTATATTATAATAATTATTGAAACTAAATGTTAACTTTGTCCTAAATGCTAACTTAACTATTTTCAAAATATATAATGTATATGTATAAAAAAACTATCCATATATGTACATATATTATTTTATCTTGGAATTTATGACTGATTTTATTATGGTGAACATTATAAAATGTTAATACTTAGCTATGATTTATTTATGTTTGACAAGTGTAGTGTGCAAAAAATTACACAAAGCTTTTCACCATATACCATTTCATTTCGATTTAGATTCTCATTTTCTCAATATTAAATTTTCAATCAAATATTTGCAATACTCTTTGGATTGGTGATGGCGAGTGGTTTCCCAGACTACACGAACCACGAACACCATTACACAGATCTTTCCTTTTGGTTTTAATTTTACGTGTGGTTATGGAATAACTATGAAATTTTGTATTGGATTCGATGGTCAAAAAATGTATTTTGCTGAAACTTTTTTTAGGTGTTTTCGAGGTTGACTATAAAATTTAGTGTCGAGTTTCACTGCGTCCCTATCAAAATTTCGAATTCTATAAAATACATTATAAGGTGTCTTCAAGACAACTACGAGTTATCTGCTTAGGTACCCCTAATTAGCAGTTTTTTTATGGTTGCATTAGTCAATATGTATTTATAAAAATTTAGTTATTTCATAGCAATTACTATTTATGTAAAAAAAAATATATTTTAGATATGAATATAACTTTTCACATAATTTATAATTCGTTTTAAATTACAATAATATATAAATATATTCTTCCAACTTTCTGATCATAAATTGTTATATACATAATTTCTAATAGATTTGATACCGTAATCTATAATTTAAAATAAAAAAAATCTTAATTATACTAACAAAAAATTATATTAGCTGTTTTATAGTAAAACGTTAGATATTAATTATTGCATTATAAGATGTGATAATGACCAATACCAATTACATACTTATTTGCAGTGTATTGCAAATAAAACTTTTTATTTAACTATTAAATCTTTACTTTTATGGCATATTAAAAAATCAATACTATAGCAATATGTAAGAGTAACTTAAGTCGGGTTAAGTGAAAATTTTTATTTTTCATTATTCTTCTCTTTCTAATCTATTAATATTCGCTGTACTTTGATAATTATAATTAAATCATTTTAGTTTAAGTAATTTTTTAATTAGAAAAAGAATGTTATGGTGTAATATAGTTTATGTCTAGGTAAGCTCTAAGCTCTTGCTTGGGTCCCAATTGTTTTTTTTTTTTTGTAAAATTATTCTTATTAGTTAATTCACGGAAAGTTACTGGTTTTGGTTTTAATAACTTTTATCCTAGTTCAAAGTACTGTAAATAAATTCAACATATTTTGCCCCAAATATATACGAAAGTTGGTTGGTATATAATAGCATTTTAAACTTTTTCAGAACAATTTTTACATTTTGTAAATTCCAGGAGTAAATATTAAGATTCCTTCTTTTTAGCTTGAATATTAGGATCTTTTACATATTTGCTACTGGGGCACATGATATGAAAATGAAACACTTCTAAGAATTATAATAAATAATAATATTAAATAAAAAATTAATTAAAAATCATTATTGATTTATGTTTGATTGAATAATTGATACACGACTTACTTGAAGAGTAATCATGTATGTAAAGCTAAACATCGTAACTTTTTAATAATGTCCTAAAAATAAACTTAAATGTGCAAATCGTGTAGAATATACATACATATATGATTTTTAATATAAATTAATGTATACAAAGATATATGTATAATTATTAATCAATTTGATTTAATCTAACGATTCCTTTGCAATTTTTATAAATATATTTATTCAATTATTTATTCATAAATTCACATAAGCCGCAGAATGAACGCTATCGTTTTAAATAATTTAAGATTTGTCACATATTTTAAATAACTCGATGCAGGCAATAACATTATTGCATCATTTTTAATTATGTTAGTATAATTTTTTTTTTTTATAAATTTAACATTTAAAAAAATTAATTATAATTCTCAGAAAAATGCTTCCAATTTGTAATGTGTTCATATAAAAAATCCCCTGGACTTAATGTTGGTATTATTTGCCTATGTCCATACAATTCATAATTATCAGTTAATTTCCCTAAATTTACCCCTTCTTGTAGCAGCATTCGAGCTCCATTCAATTGTTCTGATGTTGGAAGTATTTTCATAAAATTTCCAATTAAACTAATACAAATTACATCTTTATTGAATTGTTTAACACATGCTGGTACTTCATCCCAACCACGACCTTCATAAATTGCACCATCACCACCAATCAAAAAATTATATGATATATCACTAAAATTTCTATCCTTCATATGATAATTTTGTATTGCATTTATTAGATGTGAACAGTTATTCTATAAAATATAATATCAATACAATTTTTATTTAAAATAAAATTATGTGTATATAATTTAAATGAATTTTCTATAATTTATACCTTATTCATACAATTTGCTGTCGCTGTATGAGCAATCACAACTTTTTTAACTGGTAAATGTATTTTTATCATATCATTTTTTGGTTTAACAGCTAACCAAATATTTCTTGAATAAAAATTACTAGAATTAAAATTATTTTCGATAATTTTGGGAATTACATTTTTATTCAAATGTATTGGAATATTTGTAACAACATGATTATTTTCATTTTCGTGTTTATAAATTTCTCTAGTATGACCACAGCTACAATCACATATTATGTCTGAAAATTATTAAAAAAATAAATTATTATTAAAATTTTTAGTTTTAATTAACAACCAACCAAATTTCCATTTGTATATAAAATATGAAAAACTTAAAGTTACTAATGAATTAAGTATTATAGATATTCCAAAAATTATTATTATATTATATTTATTTTGTTTATTTTGAGAAAACATATTTTTTATTCTTATTTTCAAAAAGGTGTTCTGTATTAATTTATACAGTTCAGTATTTAAATAACAAATGAACAATATTATTAGATTTTTTTACAGATTTCAATTTTATAAACTTTACGTAATCAAAGAATTGAACATAATATAAAATAAATTAATTTATTTAATAATGCGGGGATTTTTTTACCAGTTTATTTATTTTAATATGTTAACAATAACCGGATACTTAAGAGGTGATAAAAGTACGCATAATCTTATTTTATAATTATATACATTTAAATATATCATACATTTTTGGTACACTTATAAAATAGAAATAAGTTAATTATGATGTGATTTCAATATAAATATGTACATTTTTTTTGGTTAATTGTTTTAAATAACATATTAGTTAACGCTTTTGGGTCGAAAACATTAAACCGTCGTCAACAAAAGAAGATTTAGTATAAATTTCTGCTTCTTGAGAATTCAATCAGAAAATACGTAAAATTATTTATTTTATTAAAATTGGTTGATTTAATTGCAACGATTTCGTCATAAACATTTCTTCCCTTTTTTGCTAATTTTAAATAAAAATAAAATATATCGCGCCAGAAAATTAAAAATATTCAATTTATTGGAAGTACATTTTCACTGATGTTAAAATTTCCTAAATATTTACTTAGAACAGTCCTATAAATTAAAATTTACACTATTCTAAAACAAATATTTCTTCTTTTCCTTAATGTTCATCTTCTGTCAGGAACTTGGACAATATTTGTAGCGTTATTTAATTTGTCAAGCGAATAAATATTTAGGTATCATAGGCTTAGTTGCAATTACGCACAAGTAATATTTTTTTTACTAAATTAGAATTATTAGCAATTTGTCTACAATAACGTAAATACTCTTAAAAAAGGATAATATCGTTCGTTGTTTTGGGTTAATTTCATATCACCAGTCCCAAAATAGTTCTCAAAAACAATTTACAATTGTTGATCTCAAAAGACTTGAACTTCTTCAAATTTCAATTTTATATTTTTTCATTTTTTTAGTTCCTTATTAATTTTAACTGTGCAAATAATTTTTAAGTTTTCATATTAAAGTCATTATATCAAAACAATAAATTTCTACTTTGTTTCCGATGATTGATCAATAAAATAATATCATTATTTTTTTTTTTTACATTTTCTTCAGTATAAAATTGTTTGTTTATTTTATTTACTTCAGTTTTCAAATAAATATTTACATATTTTTCTAAAAACAACATGATTTCAAAATAAATTTGAATTTTCTAAAATTTGTATAGAATTGCAGAGATTTTTAGAAGAATTGTAAGATTGTTTTTGCTTTGCAAAATAATAGGTTTTAAAATGCCTACTCATAAAAAAGGTTATTCATTTATTTTTACAATTTTTTTGTTAATTTATTAAGAATTATTAATAACATTTTGTATTCTTTTATTTCATTCCAGATCAATTTGATTATGATTTAATTGTAATCGGTGGCGGTTCTGGTGGTTTAGCATGTGCCAAAGAAGCAACAGTAAATGGAGCAAAAGTAGCATGCCTTGATTATGTTACACCAACACCAATTGGCACAAAATGGGGTATAGGTGGTACTTGTGTTAATGTCGGATGTATTCCAAAGAAATTAATGCACCAAGCAGCACTTTTAGGTGAAAGTGTTCATGTTAGTATCAAAAAACATAATTTGCAATAAAAACGAAAAAATAAAAATATATATATTTATATTTTAGGAAGCATCTTGTTATGGCTGGAATATTAACGATAAACAATCAAAAATTAATTGGACTAAATTAGTTGAATCTGTACAAAATCATATTAAATCTGTTAATTGGGTAACACGAGTTGAACTTCGAGATAAGTAAGTTTTTAAAGATAAGAAAACATGATAATTATTAAATTATTATTTTTTTCTCACAGACAAGTCGATTATATTAACGGATTAGGTTCGTTTAAAGATCCTCATACTATTGTTGCGCATATGAAAAATAATACCGTAAAACAAATAACTGCTCAAAATATTGTAATAGCTGTTGGTGGTCGCCCTCGTTATCCAGATATTCCTGGTGCTGAATTAGGTATTACTAGTGATGATATATTTAGTTTGGAACACGAACCAGGAAAAACATTAATTGTTGGTGCTGGATGTAAGTATATATATAAATAATACTTATATAATTAATAATTGTTATAGTAATTATATAAGTCTATTATATTAAACTTGATATAAAATAATCTTGCATATATTATCAAATTTTGCATTTAACTTATGTGGAACAATCCCGAAGTTATTTTTTTTTTTAAATGATTTATTTCCATGCTTGTTTATAAAAAAATATTGAAAATACATAGAATATTAATTTTTCATTTCTTGAAATCATTCGTATGTTTTCAAAAATATAAAAACCAGACTTGCAAAAGAATTCAATTGTTTCGATATAAACAATTGAATTATTTGTATTTAAAAATTGTTTTTAGAAGTTGAACTAAATTGTATCGAAATAAATTGAGTTTGTTCAGTTTTGAGAAAAATGCATAGAAAATAATTTATAATATGCCATATACAGATTGAATTTTAATCACAATAATATATTTCAAATTAGCAGAATTATCTTAATAATTTCATTGAATTCTACTTTAAAGAATTAAACAGTGTCGACAGTCATTTCATTCATTCAGTTCAAAAATTGAATAATAAAAGTTTCTTCCGATTGCTATAATCTCTATTTTTTATAAATTAACCAAAAAATATTCTATATTTTTCGAAATTTAATTAACTAAATTACCTAAAAATAATTTTTAAAAAAAAAACCATTTTTATTATTACAGACATCGGTTTAGAATGCGCTGGTTTCCTTAAAGGTATTGGTTATGAGCCAACAGTAATGGTTCGTTCAATTTTATTACGTGGTTTTGATCAACAAATTGCTAATATTGTTGGTGAGGCAATGGTAGAACGTGATATTCCATTTATTCATACAAGTATACCACAATCGGTAACAAAAACTAATGATGGTAAATTACTTGTTAAATGGTTAAATACAGACACCAATGTAGAACATAGTGATCAGTTTGATACTGTTGTATGGGCAATTGGACGTAAAGGTCTTGTTAGCGATTTAGATTTAAAAAATGCTGGTGTTACAGCAGTTAAAGATAAAATACCTGTAAATGAATATGAACAAACTAATGTAAAACATATTTATGCTGTTGGTGATATTATTGCTGGTAAACCTGAATTAACACCAGTTGCAATATTAACTGGACGTTTATTAGCAAGACGTTTGTATGGTGGTTCAACAGAAAAAATGAATTATTATGATGTTGCTACAACCGTATTTACACCATTAGAATATGCCTGTGTTGGTTTAAGCGAAGAGGCTGCTGTTGAAAAACTGGGTGCAGATAATATTGAAGTATATCATGGTTTTTATAAACCAACAGAATTTTTCATTCCACAAAAAAGTGTTAGATATTGTTACTTAAAAGCTGTATCAGAACGAAGTGGTGATCAGAAAGTATTGGGATTACATTATGTAGGACCACATGCTGGTGAAATTATGCAAGGATTTGGTGCTGCATTAAAGTAAATTTGTAATTTTATAAACTTTAAATTTTTATAATTTTATTTTTACAGATCTGGTTTAACTACTAAGATTTTATTTAGTACTGTTGGTATTCATCCAACAACAGCTGAAGAATTTACACGTTTATCAATTACAAAACGTTCTGGTTTAGATCCAACTCCAGCATCATGTTGCAGTTAAATTACATACATATAATAGAATATGAATCGTAAATTATTAGGCGATATCATAATATTAATTATTTTTTAATATAAATTATGCTACACTCACCCCCAATAATTATTTTATTTAAAATGTATAATTTAAGGATGAAATTAATTGAGAAAAAAAACTTTAAACATCAAACATTTTCTTTTTTCCATAGTAAATGTTAATTAGTGTGTTTTGTAATTAAATTTGAATATTTGTAATTTGTCTTTTTAAATAGAATTTTATATAATTTTTACTCACTATAAAAAATAAAATAAAAATAAAAAACGTTATTGGGATATAGAATAAGAATTTTCATTTATATTTTCACATTGGTTGGGTTTTGGGTAAAAAAATTTTATTTACAATAAAAAACAAATTTATATAAAATTTATTGTTTCTAATTTCTTATGAAAATGAATAGCAAAGAAATGTTTTTTTGTTAAACGTTATAGTCACATATCTGTAAAAAACGTTACAATTAAAATTAATAAGTAAGCAAAAAAGAAACATTATTTACTATCATTGCATTTATGCTGTGTTTTAATTTTCTATTTAAATATAAATGCTCATCCTTATGTGGCCTAATAATTTGTATATTTGTACCATCTATTACACCTATTATTCCAGAAATTCCTGATTGTGAGAAAAAATGTTGTTTACATTCCTGTTTCTCTTCTGGGTTCATTTTAAATTTGATGTATTTTTTTCAATACCTTTACAAACTTCGGTTATACATACCGACAGTTTGCTGTGCTAAACCAACATGCCAATCTTGTCCAATTTTATGTTGATATCCTCCTTTGATGTTAAAGTAGCTGCCAACTTAATAATTTTAGGAATAGATGTTCGATATGATTCTTTTAATTCATCATTTATTTCATCCAAAACGTATAAAAATGCTTCTTTAGAAAGTCGAAAGTTTTTAATAAAACTAAAATAAAAAATAAACTTTGATATTAATTTTCATACTCTTGAAATTTAAATTTACCTTTGATTTCCTAATTCTAAAATATCTGAATTATCTCTAAACTTTCTTGCCACTTTCTTTTAATTTTTTCATTATGTTCTTCTTCGTCATCAAACCATAATGCAACGGTATCCACTTTTATAAATAATTATTTTATTTTGTAGATTTTAAAACTACTCAACTTTTTATGCAAAACAAAAAATATATTTTTGCGACACAAAAAAAACATTTTTTTTTTTCAAAAAAACCTGACATAAATTTTAACGTATGTGGGAATAAGTAGATTATCAATTATAAATGGCTGCACTTTTGTTCGGTCCGAAAATGTTACATAGTACCAATTTTCAATCGAAACGGATCTCAGGTTCGAAAATTTTTCCTGTTCGAACCAAAAGGATCTCACGTTCGAAAATTTTTCCTGTTCGAATTACATAGTTATGCTCCACTTTCGGCCAGAGAATTGTATGATCTGCAAATCTTATGTTTTTATAAGCTCATCATTGACTGTTAAATTAAACCTTCATTGCTTCATTACGTGTTGAATAGCGTAGATGAAAATGATAGCATAGCATATAGCCTTGCCTTACTTATTTTATTATTAGCAACTCTCCGACTTGCAGTCTGTTTCTAGTATAAATATTTAATTATCCTTAAATAAATCTCTATCATCCAAATTTTTCCTCTAAGATTTCTATACGCTAAACTTGATTCACCTTATCAAAAGCTTTCCCGAAATCAATAAATAACACATGCGTGGACATTAATATTAGCTTCATTACACCTTTATTTTAATATGTTAAACATGAATAAAGCATCTCAGGAGCTTTCCTGAACCCAAATTGAGTTTCACTGATTCCTTCTTCTAGTTTCTTGAAAATTCTAAGATGAAATATCATCAAGAAAATTTTTAGAATATGGCTGATTGTTTTATAATCTTCACAATTTGATGCGTTGTTCTTTTTTTGGTTATAACGTAAATGTCGATTTCAACCATTTCTTTGGCTTTGGGAAGATGCTCAAGCGTCTAACAACTTAAGCAATTCATTAACCGTTCGAATTTAATTTTTAATTACCGCTTTCACTTCAAAACCTTCCACACCATCCTTTTTACTGGTCTAGATTCCTTGAATAATAATTCATTCATAAATTCTATACCCAACAGTAAATGTTAAAAATATTTAATTTTATGTATAGAGAAAATAGGTTTGCCAAAGCATTAATAGCAGATACCAATATAAGTTGAATGTTATATTTTAAACTTAATTTTTTTTCGATTTTAACAATGGAAATTATTCTAGATAAAAGACCCGCAATTAATATTAGATTAGACATTAGAACAACACAAAATATATAAAAAAGTACAAAAAATTAATTATTGTACAAGGTTTTTAAAAGAATTACCAAGACTTAATTTATATTTAAAAATAAATGTATGTTGCAAGAAAAAGAGGCTATAAGCTGTGCTGATATTCATTGTTGAAATATATTAAAAAAAATATTAAATTATAATTAAATAAAATTTACAAAATTTTAAAAATGTTCAGTAAAAATGTATTCCTGAAGACAAATATATCTTAAGATAATATTCAAAGAAATTTACGAATGCATCGAGAGATAAGTTATATATCAATTCAGACAACTTTAAGTCTTTAAGAACCCCAACTATATTACAGAAGCTTATTATAATCTGATATCAGCTTGAAGATTATCATTATCATCAAGAAAATTTAAAATATGGGATTTATAGGTTATGGTAATTTTTATCGTAATGAAATCTGTTCTTGAAATATTATAATTTTGTTTTTAAAGGAAAATAACAAATTACAGAATGATTAACTAAAAATTAAATAGGTAAATAAAAAAGAATTATGTCACAAGTTGACATAAGCTACTCCTACGTTTTGTCACAATAATAGGAACTTTCTATCTCATTGTATGTATAGTTTTTTATTTTTTAAATAAAATATCTGCAATTTTTAAAGTCATAATTTTATTTTAATTGTATAATATAATGTATGTAATGTATATTTTCTTATAAATAACATCATCTTTAAATATATTGCGCGAAATAATCTGCTTCAGCTTATAGGAAACATTAATTTGATCTTAACAATACTTTCGTCATTTTTTTGTAATTCACAGTAAAAAATTTAAATCATCATCCGTATACGTAAAATAAACTATAAGTTTTAATTAATACAATTTAAATTGAACACAATTTTTGAAATAGATATATATAAATTTTAAAATTTAGTGAATAAATTTTTTACTTTATGAATAAATAAATTTTTGGCTCCTAATATATTTTTTGTACTACAACAATCTTAATAATAATTTATGTGTTAAATTTTAAAAGTATGTTGAATTCAATTGCTGAAACATCTAGAATATATTAAATGTATTTTTAGTTGTTTTGAATTCAGATTAAAAATAAAACTATACCTTTTTTTAAATTTGGTACATTTTTACAAAATAAAAATATTTCTTGGAAAATATGACTAAGTCTTCTTCGATTGTGTTTATTAAATAATTTGTACTTCTTTTAAATTTCTGAAAAAAAAAATAACATATCCAAATATATTACGATGTTAATAAAGTAAATAGAATTTACCATTAATAAATAAATAATAACATACCAGTTTTAAATAGGTTTCACATTAATTTTTCAATTTTGGATGAAGTAAATATAATCATGCATAATTTTGATTATTGTTATTATTGTTGTAGTCTTTAATATCTAACTTTTATTTTAATTTCAATTGAATATAATATATTTACTGGAATTACTTTTAGCATTTTTTTTTATTGAAATTATGTCTCTTTTTACCACAACCAGAACGAACGCTAGAAATATAAAATATTTTTCATAAATACATAGAATTTTTGTAATAATTTTGTTGATTAAAACCAAAAATCTCATTAGTACTAACCCCAGTCGAAGATGTATTTGATGCTGACCCTTTTATTTGTTCACCATCACCATCACCACCACCGCTAGTACCAACACGATAACGTGAGGCATGAGTAGATAATACTTGTTTAAGACGTTCAGTTGTAGCAATTTCCTTAATAAAAATATAATGATTAGAAATAATAACGGAATGATAAAAAGATATTGAATAGAAATAAAATATTTTGAAATACAAGTTTTAGGGCACTTTTATACTAGTAGCAAATTCGAATATTTCACTTTGTCCGTCCGTCTGTTAGCTTATTCTCTGCATCTATAAAGGCTAGAAACTTCAAACAAACACCATTCGAAAGCTAAAAGCTTCTGGCTGTGAACTCCAAATTCGTGGTATTTTATATAATTAATTATTGTCAATCCGTTTTTAGCGAAATAAACACGTATGCGTTTGGGATACGAACTTCTTAACTAACATAAACTGAAATGTCAAACATACGTGTTTTTCTATCCGATTCTGCTGCATTGTGTGGTTTATATCAGATATAAATGAAAGACTGGCATTAGGTAATATAACAGACCCGCCCCCTTAAGAAAAATCAGGGGCGTTAATCTTCGAATTTAAATATTTTTGGGAGAAGTAAAATGCCCGGATTAGAAATAGATCCGTCAATCTAATTTATTTAATTTACACTTACCTCGCCATCAGCATTCAATAATATCGTTCTCATATTATCACCAATGAACCATTTTTGTTGTTTCATAACAATATTTATTGGTGGTTCATGGGTAACACCACTATCTGTTGACCAAATTGTTATAGTACCTTTAGCATCAATTTTTACAGAACGATGCAATTTAAATGAAGTTTCATTTGAACCAGCTGTTCGAATTAATTGCCAACCACCAATACTGATCTCCTTGTTCGATTTATTATGTAATTTTACAAAACGACCATCTGGATCAGCTTCAAGAATTTCAATATCACCTTTTGCTGATGCAGTTACATAATATTCTGATGCACTACGATCTTCTGATTCATCAATTGTGGTACGTTTACGTTTAGCCGACACGCCACCAGCTGGTGTAGCGCGAGATGAACGATGTGTTTGACTTAATGTACTGGAATTGACACTTGTATTTGAGACTGGTGTAATATTTAAACGATATTCTTCGCCCTTTAAAAGTTTATCATAGGCAGCAATTTCTAGATCTAAAGATACTTTAATATCCATTAAATCTTGATATTCTTGCAATTGTAGTGCCATTTCATCTCGCATACGTTGTAACTCAGCTTCTAATGAAGCAAGATCATCATGAAAGCGAGAACGTTCAGCGCCTAAAATTTTCTCTAGATCCCGAATCCGACCCTATGTTTAAGTAAAAAAAATATATTAAAATTATCATATATGAATTTGAGATTTTCGAAATTTTATCGATTTTGCCATAATTTATTTAAATTAAAAAATTTGTTTATTTTTTCATTTAATTTTACCTTTAACTGTGCAGTTTCCAAATCTAATTCACTTAAACGTCCATTTAAACCATCTATTCTAGTACGTGTTGTACGTAGTTCTTCAATAGCTGTACTAGCTGCATTTCCATTACGATTAGCAGCACTTTCCAAATTTCTGATTTTATTTTCATACAACATTTCTATTTCTTCACGATTACCACGCATTTGACCTTCATATTGATCACGTAACTCTTGTAAAGATTGTTGCAATTTCGCTTCATATTGTTGGGCTAAACGTCCATCAATTTCACTAATTTCAACTTGACGACGTGAACGTGTCTCAGTCAATTCTTGTGAATGAATTTGATCTTTGAATGTTAATTCTTCTCGTAAACTTTGTATATTGTTTTCCAAATCAACACGAGCCAAAGTTTCATCCTCTAAATGTTTACGTGTTTCATCTAATAGTTTCCTTAATCGTGCCACCTCTTTCTCCAAATCTTTAGCTTCATCTTGTGCTTTTTTCCGATCTGTTAAAGCATTATTGTATTTACTAGATATATCAGAATATCGAGTTTCAAAGCTTCGAGCACTAGCTTCTGCTATTTTCAAATCCTTTAAGACTTTATCCATTCTAAAAATCAAATATAAAATTTAAATTTCTTTTATAATTTACACAGAAATACTACCTTGTTTTTAATTCATCATTTTCTTCCCATAAACGTTTCGTATCAATTTCCAATTTGGCCTTTTCTCGTGCCGTTTCATCTAATAATTTACGAGCATCTGATAGTTCATGTTCGTACATTCCCTTAATATTGGAAACTTCACGTGTTACAGTTTCTTGTGTTGTTTGAACTTCACAAGCTAGCCGAGCGTTATCAGTTTCTAAATTTCGTACTCGATCGATGTAACAAGCCAAACGATCATTTAAATGTTGTAAATCCGCTTTCTCAACCAAACGTGAATGACGCGTTGGGCTTAACGAACTAGTTGGTCTTGGAGTTGATGCTCCACCAGTAGGTATTGGAGTTGAAGCGGTTGGTATGGGTGTAGCTGTACGGCTACTAGATTTTTTAGTTTTTGATGACATTTTACGTTTTTTTTTTTTTTTGTTATACAAGTTTAATCACAAATTTATTCGGCACTTCTAACACAAAGTCACTTCACAAATAGATAAACTGCTTTTATTTTGTAATGTAAAGATTGTTTTTATTGTTTATTTATTATTATTTATCCTCTAATTAATATTAAAATGATATAATTGTCGGCTATTTCTCTATATTTAATTTGTACTTTGAACCGACGCGTCTAATTCAGAAAATGCGGTAAAATGATTTCTTAATTAATTTGCCCAAATAACAAAATGTGCAGAATTCGGTAAGAAAATATTTTTACATACGGAATTCAAGATAAGCGTTATTTTTTATTAATAATTTACGTACCACGCGACCTCGAAAAACACATAATTAAATTTCACCTGGTTCATGTAAACAAACTGATATGTGGGTAGAATTTCATGAGCTCAAGTTAGAATTATGCCAATATTGTATTTTTAAATGCAGTAATTTCAAATCAAGAACTAATAAAAACGTGTGTTGATCTTAAAATATTTTAAAGTCAGTTTAAAAAAGCTATTATGTTCATTTTAATTGTAATTATTTTGTTTTGTTTTGGTTAATTAATAGTATTTAATTTGTTTTTGATTTTATTCAGATATTCAAAAAAGTTATTGAATAACTGTATAAAATCTTAACCTATGATATTACTTAACTATTATTTAAAGAATTTTAATATAGTAGTATTTTAATGTTGATAGTAATTTGCATGTTTAGTTAATTTGCTAACTTGCGGTTTACAGTTTACACTATAGACTTTTTCTTGGACAGAAAATATGTTTTGTCTACGAAATAAAAAGTGTAAACCAGACAGAACTTCTGTCTCGACAGCAAAATCACGATTTATCTCTAGATAACTTTTCAGATTTTTTTTGACATTTTTTAATTTGCAAATGGCGATATTTGATAAAAAATGTAAGATTTGCTCCTGAAAATTAAAATTTACATACTTTGCGGTAATTATTTGAGCGAAAAAATTAGTTTACTACTAAATAAATGAAAGATATATATTATTGAGGTGTGAACAACTATATTATTCAAAATATTTTTATTTTAATATTTTTATAGCCAATTGCTTTCTTGTTGACGTTAACGACATGATTTTACAAATGAAATGTTAGACAGAAATGTCCAAATAGCCAGCGTGTTTTTTTACTTGTCTAAAAAAAGTCTAACATTTCTGTCAAACATTTATGGCTAAGTGTAATCACAGCGTAAATCAAGTAGTTTTTTTTTCAATCTTTAGAATTAAAACATTCGTGTCTTGCTTTGGCTTTGAGTTCAGTTTTGTTTATATCATTATGAATCGGGGATAACGCGGTTTTGACTGATGTGAAACTCGACTCGTTATCGTCACCATGGCAGTTGTGTAAAATAACACAATGCTCAAGGTTGCTTAGAGCATAGAATTCTATGCTCTAAGCAAGGTTGACGGTGAAGTAAAAAATGTTGACGGTGAAGTAGAAAAATGTTTACTATCAGCGCTGAAATACGAATTTCATATAAATGCGCATATACATGCGCGTTGCTTAAAATGTAGTAGTACACTTATTTTAAATTAATAAATATAGTAATACTTTTATAAAGAACAATTGTACTTTATATTTTAACAATATATATAATTTATAAATGTACAAAAGGTACCGTCAGCGTCAAACATTCGCATAATTTTTAGTTGAGACAAACAAACCACATCAGGTAACTAGTGCTATTAGGGACCTTAAGATAACATTTGCATTTATCTACGAAAATTCTGAATTCTCACATAACATATTCGTTGCGTTATACCTATATACCTGACTGACCTCTTAAAAGCCAATTATTTCTATCAGATCAGGATCAGAATATCGGACTTTTCATAAAACATTTAATGCGATTTTGTCTAAAATGTATACATAAATACATAACATAATGTATTTTCATCGGGTTTTTTTGACATCGCATGCAGATTTATGAGATCGTAATCTGATAATGTAGACTTCAAAGGGATTAAGGGATTGTTGAAAATATGACAAATTGAAAAATGTATGTACAATACATATAATATATTATGTTCAATGCTCCATGCTAATTCACCTGCATAGTTCCAACAAAACTCAATATAGGTAACGAATTATTTTATTTTATTATCAGATCCAGCTTAAAAGATATATTAATTTGAACTTAATATTATTTTTTAAACTCACAATTAAAATTTAAATTGTTTTTGATAAATTACAAAAAAAGGATAATTATGTTAAATTGCATAAGAACTTAAACATTTTAACAGAAAATTAATGGTTTTACAAGAAAATCAAACTAATTACAATAAAAGAACGGACATTTTTATTAAGTTATTTAGTTTCAATATGAGCGGTGACGAGATCTTTCATTTTTGGATAGCTAATATTTTGACTATCAAGTTTTGATTGAGCCCAAAGAATTAATTTAAGCAAATACATTAATTTTGGTGTTGATTCTTCTTGGTGTTCAATTTTTAAAATAGCCGCGTTTAATTCACTCGCAACCTGAAAATGATTTATTTATTTAAAAACTTAAGTTTTTATACTAAAACGCATAAATAATGCTTTTTGTTGCGCATAAACAAACCTTTTGCCTGTGTGATTGTTCCAAAAGATCCGAAAACGGACTATTCTGTGGTTTTTCGAATGCTAATAAAGCTATTGTTCTCTCTAGTTCACTTAATGCCTCCGGTATATTTTCACCAGCTTCAGATAATTTTGTTTGTGCAAATGTTAAGGCTTCTTCGATTTTACCAGATCTATATAAATATATTTATATATTTTGTATATTATTACTAAAAAAACGTTTTTACCGTATTAATTCAATCAATTGTAATTGCTGCAAATGGAAAAATAAATATCGATCGTTGTCCAATAATTCTGGATGTAATTGATTGACTAGATGTGTTGCTTCCTGTACACGACCTGTTTGAACCGCTTCACGTATTAAAATTCGATCATCCAAAGAGCTTAATTCAATGCTTGGTTCTAAACCAGCTTCTAGTTGAAATTTTTCGGCAGCTTCTTTAAAACCCTCTATTAAATTTAAATAAACTATTTAATATCATATTCGGTGTAATTATTAAATTTTTACCAGTCACTAAATAATTCATTATTAATTTGTTCATGTCTGCTTGCTTAAAGGGGAATTGTTCAAGTCTCGTCTTCCAATCTTCCATTGACATAAGTTCACTTTTGTCATTATTAAAACTCATTTTATTCGTTGTATTATAAAATTGTTTTAATAGCGGTAATAATAAATATTTAAAAGACAAAAGAAAGAGAATTATTTTGAGGCTTTTTGTTCCTGACTTTTTACGAAATAAAAAACAGCTTATTGTCTATCTGTCAACTAATCTGTCAGTAAAAATTATGTTTTGGATTTGTGTTTTTAGATTTTTTTGTGACGAAAAGGCGAATAATTAAAACAATTCACAATAGTGAACTACACTACAGTAGAAGTTCTAAAAGAGAATTTACACGAGTTGCAAACTAAATTACCCAGGGCGGTATGTTCGTATGTTTATCCGTAACGAAATCGTTATAGTGTCAAAACCCTTATCGTTCGTTATGATATAAATAAAAATGGTTTGAGTTGTCAGATTGATTACATTTGTTTAATATTTCACTGAATATTGAAAAAGTTTTATATAAAATTATTAATTTAATAGATAAATATAAATGGAAAAATATAAAAGTGCAAAATTTTACAGTTTGTTGTATTTTTGGAAGATCGCTCGTAATTATTATCTGAGAAATTTTGATGCGATACTCAAGTTTTAAAAGCAACATCAGGCACTCCCAAATATTTTAATCTTGGGAAAATGTTTAATTGAGTAAAATATAACGATTAACATAAGAACATCATCCAGCATAGTCTGATACCAATGACCAATTTTGTTGTAAATCATATAGGTAGTATTTATGTATTTTTTTTTAATGTCGCGTTGGTGCGTGCGTGACAACATTGCTCCTTCAATAATGTGTTTTTGTATTATTTATTTTTGGTGTTGTATAAAAATTCATTACTTTTCACTTTTTCAATCAAAATTTAATCATAATTTTCCATATTTTAAATATTTTTTTATTTAACAAACTTAATTTAACCGCCAAAAATTTCTAATTTAGTAAACAAAAACAAATTCGATGTCAAATTAGTATCAAACGCCTACGCTTCGAAAAAAGTAAAAACTAGATCTACTTCATGCGCGCGTGAAGCGTCAGTGCGTTAGAAAAACTGCATTTAAAGTTGCTCCATATATATCCATTGGTTCTACTCAACTTGTCAACGCTTATTACCATTTACCAATACTAATGTTACATTTCTTTGACCAAATCAAAAAAAATAAGATTTTATGCGTTCAAAGAAATTTGCGACGAGATTGATTTTTTTTGTGTTAGTATTTGTGTGGTTTGACAGTTGAATTTAAGTTGAAGAAGAAGAAAATATTTCAACTAAGTCACATTCCATAATTTAATTCAATTAATTTATAATTTAATATTAAATACTTTTCTGGACAAACACAAATGGAGGGGTAAATCTTGCTAAAAATCGAGATTTTTTAAAATTGATCTACATAAAAAAAAGATTGATTTTTTTGGTCAAACAAATTCAACATTACATAAAATTAACTCATAAAGTATATAACCTTATTCATATCTTATGCTTAATGCAAAGCGCAGGTATTATGAGTAAAAAATTATGATTAAAGTAATAACAAGTTCTACATAAGCTGACTTAAGTTATGAGGAAAACCAAACAATTTATGTATTCACATATTCATAAATTATAATTAAAAATCACAAAATTTGATTACTGTCCACTTTTTTTTATAAATCAATAATTATAAATTCTACACAAGTAATCATAATTTCTGCATAATAAAACATAAATTATGAGTAAATAAAATGATTTTATATACATACTTAAGTATTCATGAATTATGATAAAAAACCATAAAACGTGATTACTAATCCATAATTTGTATAAATCAATAATTATAAATTCTACATAAGAAATCAAAATTTCTGTATAACAAAACATAATTTATGATAAAAAAGAAATTATTTATTTTATTCAAATATTTACAGGTTATTATTAAAAATCATAAGATATGATTATTAATCAATTAATTAAAGGGAGATTTCGTTAAAACCTGCAATTTTATAAATAAATAAAACATTATTTATTAATTTAAAAAATTTAATTTATTATAATATTCGAATTATGACACGTTTTTCATTACCATAAAACGAGTGTAGTTCAAATGGTTTTTTGTAATCTAGATTTTGAAAATTTACACATTTTACATTATTTTTTTTTCTCCTAATATATGCGCACCATAATGATTATCAATACTTTTAATTACATATTCATTTAGAATTAAAAAAAATCATTATTTACATTAATTATATCCTTGATTTCAAAAATTTTGTTTTGATAGTAAGTAAAGTAACCTATTTTAAATTCAGTTCCTTTATAATTGACATTAGAAAGGGTAATTTTTTTCGTAACATCGAACGGTAATTTAAAAATTTTCGGAAAATGATCCGTAATGTTAGTTATATTGGTTGATTTTGTCTCTGACTTCAGTTTTTTCAACTAAATGTCTTTTACTAAGTACATATATAATACGCAAATTTATGAGAACATTTTTTAGCAATAGAATATTCTAAATTAATCCTAGAAAATGAAACTTTTGAATATTCTTTAAGCGTTCTATTTTTGCTTTCCTGTCTCATACACCAAACATTCTTTAACGGACCTACCGCCTTAATTACTGAACAATAATGGGTAATAAAATGATGTATCGGTTGGTTTTAACTTTTTTCCTTCAAAGCACCGTAAATACATACTATGATGTTCTTTAATAATATGACCTAACCATATATCCACATTGCTAAAACTATCTTTAAGTAAAAAATTAATCATCTCGTTTAATTTTGAAGCGTATTTCCACACTTTATCGGGTTTACAAATATACTCTCCCACTAATAAACTAAAATATATCAAAAAACAATATGTTTCTCTTACAGAAAAGTGGAGTGAATTGTTTTTTATATGTTCTTATTTAATATTACCGGGCGGCCTGTTCCTTAATTCTATCTCTACGTAGTTAAATGTTTTGATTTTTTTATTAAGTGTTTCCAATGAAAAATATTGTTTAGTGCATATAAAGTAATTTAACGACTCTATCAGTCCAAATTTTATAACACCTTGAAAACAATCGCGCATTACGTTAGCATAGATATTTTGGGTTACGTGAAATCTTTTCAGTGAATTTTATGGACAATTTTCTTTTATTCCAGTATTCTTATAATCATTTTGTTGAATGGCTTTGTTGTAAGTATTCAGATTTCTAATCAAATTTTCATTTTCTGTCACGGCTTTACTCAATTTTTGATTTTGACATTGTACAAAGCCTGAAAGACCCGGAAAATCCAAGAAGAGTATTAAATGCAAGATTATCACCTATAAATAAACCAACAACAAAATATACTGTATAATCACTTCTTCGCTGGTTTTTATTTCAGTCGTCCTAATTTCTTTTAGTACTTCAATAAATTCTGCCATGGTTTTCGACTTGTTGAAATTTTTAAAATAAGCACTTTTGATTAACATTGAAACCAATATGTGTTCGAGAGATATACAATATTCTGGAAGAGTTGGAAAATGATAATAAAACACAGCTATTGACTGAATTCCTGAATGACTGCGTAAAGTGTTTCCAGTTTCAAAATCATCATAGTAAAAAATTATTGGTAACACAACTTGAGTTTTCTCATTAAAATTACTTATTTTTTCCTTCCAAATTGTACCCTGCACGAAGTTTTCGATTGTTCCATTAGATGTACTCATTAAATTTTGGGTGTATTTTATAGTATCTCTTGTTCAAAAAAAAGTTTTATTTGATGCTGTATTGGCATCAAAATACCTTCCGATTTCTTATTTGACAAAATACTTTTACCCTTTTTGTAAACTTCTTTAACTGATCTGTCAATTTCAAACTTTTGTGGTGATATATATAAACCCTTTTCGCTTAACGTTTTCAAAAATAAATGTTTTGTATGAAAGCCTTCAAATGGTCGAGAGCAAGAACGTATTATTTTTTTCTAAAATGACGTAATTTTCACCATATACAATAGGTTTGATCAATTTTAAAAATTTATAAAAAATGGTAAAATCTGTAAAATAAGATAAAATTTTCTGTATAATTTTAGTTGTTCAATAACTTTCGTTGAAAAGTTGTGTTACGAATGTTATTGAAGATTATTTCAAGTTTTCCAAAAAAATGTTGGCTTAATTAATATTTATACTTTGTTCTAGATTTATTTTATCTACATTGTGATTTTCATTAGAAAGTACAATTTTAATATTTTCATTAAAAATATTGCTTTCAAAGGAAGGTATATCACCAATATTTTCTAACAGTTGATATGTTTGGTTATTTTGTTCAGTTTCTATATGTTTGTCATTGCCGTGAGAATTTAAAATAAGTCTTTTAAAGGAAAGTTATAAAAGGTCAAAACACAATTATTTTGATTACAAATTAATTTTTGATTTTGTTTTAATGAGTGTATTAATTTTATGTGATTAATTAAATTTTCTATAGATGCACATTTCATAGTACAAACAAAGCAATAATACATTTTTTTAATTTTTTAATTTTTCTTCTAATGTGTTAATGAAATCTGATATATGTGTTGATACAATTTTAGAATCAATTCCATAAAAATAATTTTGTATAAATATCCAAAATTGGCTATTTTCGAATGGATATTCGAAATTTAACACATAAAATAATTTGAAATATGTGTCAAAAGCTTTTAAAAAATTCTTATAGATATATAATAATTCTTCAGTTACAATGGCAAATTGACGATTTTCATCATTGCCTACTAATATTAGTATGGGTTGAAAATCGATTTTTTTTTCAATGCAAAATTGCTTCCTTTTATTGATCAATGTAGTGATGTCAGCTGCTGCATTTGCTTCCATAGAAAAACTGTTCCAACCATCACCTATGCTCACTTTCCAGGTTTTCTTATCAATTTTTTTCCGAACTATAGGTTTTATTACAGCTTGGATGATTCGAAATATATTATAACAGCGTAGATCTGAAATGATAGCATACAAATCTTGTAAATTAAAAAAACTAAACCAATTTTTTTAAATTATTCTAAAAACAATTTATTTTTTTTGCAAAATTTGTCTTGAAGATAAAATCTTTACTGTTTGAAGTAAACTTTAACTAAACAATATAAAATTTATAATATTTTGCGGTCAAATGCGTGTTATAATAAAGTTAGCTTACCTAAATCATCCGATAGGTTCGCCAGCATAATTGTCGCAGCAGGAAATTTTACAACTCCTTTCAAAATATCGACAATCTTTCCTTGTACCAAAGCCCACTTCGAAAAAAAAATATTTGATTTTCCAGGATATAGTAGATCAAAATCAATTTCGACCTGAAATGTTAAAATGCTAATTAATTTATATATTTACTTGTTATTTTTAATTTGAAATATTTACCAATCGCCCTCCATCAGAACATGTAAATAGTGGCCAATCAATATAAATTTGATTTGTTGATTTGATTTTAATTTCTGACTTTCTAATATTAAATGAGTCTTTCCATTTCATTTCTACCGTATTCCAGGGTTGGCTTCTAGTTTTAAGCCATTCTTTTTCCTCGCATTCCTGCTGAGGTAGATCAGTGGTCGAAATACTAGTTACTCCTATAAAATAAATATGATTAATAATTTGTGCCGCTTGTATAAATATCTTCATGTAAAAGAATGCCTTACCTGATAAAGATGGCTGTGTACTAGTTCTTCTTATATTTCTCACACGAGCCGTGAAAAATCCTGATTTCCTAAATGTAGTTGACATTGCCCGGTATTTATTGTAAAGCTTTCCTGTTGGTTTTGGATAACGGGAAAAGTGGTATTCCTAAATTTGTAAAAAAAGGGAAATAAAATATTTTTTTTTTAAATATTCTTTAAAAAATATATTAAACAAACCTTTGTTTCGTTTGGAAACCTCTTCACAATTTCATCAGCGATTTTTTCATACATATTTATTTGCATGGAAATATTATTTTCGATATGCTCACGTACTATGGTGGTGGCTAATAGATCTTTTTCTTTGGTGCTAAATTTTTTAAATTGGTTATAGTTTTTTGACAACATTATCCCGTTCTTACTTTCCAAATAATTTTCCATGTTCTGCAAAGAAGTACTTATTACAAAAATTTAAAATAATTGTTTTTATGTAAATTACAAAGACATAGTTATTTTCTTGCGATGCGACTGGTGTGGTATTTATAATTGTACTTGTACTGGGTGACTCTGAATTTGATGTCGTTGGAACATTATGTGGATGATGGGCACAGCATGATATCGGTGGTATATTCTGATTTGAGAAGATATTTAACGTGTCGGAACGGAATATAATTCAATTGATACTTTGTACTTACATTAGACAATCTCCACTCATTTATTAAAGCGCGGAATTTGGCTCTTATACCTAATTCTTTTCCAAATAATTCTCTGATATCTGACTCTTGCAAATACTTCAAAGAATCCAATGTTATATAATTATCTAAAAGCAAATTCAGTAATAAAAATAACATAAAAAACTGTAAGGCAGAGACAACCTTTTAAATAACTGAAATATGCTTCCATTTTATAGTTTATGAGTAATGCCATAAACTCTAAATCATCTCCAGAAAGTTCACCGATATAGTTCGTCAAATTGATTTTCTTCATGTATTCCACCTAATTTTTTTTTTTATTTGAAATTAAATAACTTACTTATCTCAGAAAATATGTAATTATAATTAATATCAAAAACATAATAGAAGCTGTCTAAGTGCAACCAAAACAAAATTTAAGTTATAGCGGGGAGCCCATTTAACTTGAGACATCGCAATACCTCTCGAAATACGTATCATATCAAAAAAATATAAAATACATAAAGTCATCGTATTTTTTAGGGGAAATCGAACCCCGTAAATTTTATACCGCCTTGGCGGGGCAACCTTGGAATTTCAAATGGGAACCCCCACTTTTTATTACATATTCTGATGCTACGAAAAAAAAAGTAACCCTGCACTACCCAAAGCTTATTTCAAAATAATTAAATAATTTTTTTTATTCACATTATTCACATAATATCAATCTGTTGTACAACTTCTGAATATATTCAAAATAATTTAACTTATGAATAAAATATTTAATTTATTTTGAATAAATTTGAATTGAATGAAAATATGTACAACCGTTTGATATAAGAAGGTGCTTTAACGATGTCGTAGTACCTTGTGTACGATACCTTGTGTCGTAGTACCTTGTGTAAAAAAATTATATAAGATATTCGTGAGTTTATTTAGAAAAAAACATTCCACTACAGACATGTTGGGAAGTGTACCGTTTCAGAATGACAGCCATTTTAAAATTATGCATTTTCTATTTTTGGTAAATCACTAACAATTAAAATATTTTCTAGAACGGTTATTCTGTAACGCTAAATTTTTTCCACGAGGTACTGTCATAAGGTATACAAATATCATAGGTTTTAAAATTAAAATTATGATTTGTGTATAATATTTTGTTTTTATATTTCAGAAAAAATATATTTTTACTTATATACATAAATACACATACCTTAAAGCTGCACTTTTTGATGTATATCAATGAATTTTTCCAAAGAATATTAATTTTTTTTTTTTTTTATTTTAGTCACTTAATTTTTATTTTATTTTTTGTTATAGGTCTATGAAAATTTTAATTTGCGTACAATCATTTTTTTTTATATTTCACAAAATATATAATTATATACATATATCAGTACATAATATTTTGTTCATTAAATTATGTATAAATATTTAATACTAATTTTTTTCACTTTTTTATTCACAATAAATAACAGGTCTGGAGCACCAAATTCTTTCACAAACTAAGTTAAGTAAAGAAATACATGCTATTCTGAAGTAAGCGCAATAATGCTTATGACGATTATTCACAAATTATGAGTAACTATTACAAATTATAATTAACATATTCACAAGTTATGAGTTATGATTAACTATTCACAACTAATGATTAGTTCTTCTCAAAGCACTGATTTGTGAGCAGATATGATCGAATTCATGGTTCAGTATTGACTATTGAGTTTGAGTATTCATAACTCATTACTATTATGCACGATAATTTCAATTTGTGATTTAGGCGAGAAACATAATGTCGCGTTTGTGCGCGTCGCAATACTTCTACATATGTAGGCATTGAAATTTGAAGCGTTGGTAACAAATTGTTAACCATAAAGCCGCGTGCGTTTTAATATTTTTGATTTTGATGTTTTTTAAATTATATTCTTAATCATTTTTTTATTTATAAATTTGGTGTATAAAATAAAAATTTTTAAAAAGATTATTGTTAAATATTACAAGTTTTGCGTATGATTATAAGTTTTGTGATTATAAAATTCATTACTTTTCACTTTCTCAATCAAAACTTCATCATAATTTTCTATAATTTAAATTTATATTTTTTTCTTATTTAAGAGGGGGGTAGCGCCAGAGAAAGCTCCGAATCGTGAAAAAAGCTTTTTAGATGAAAAGAGCTTTCATTTTTTTTTAATTGTGTGTGTAAAAAATCTAATAGAAAAATATAGTGCTGCGTTGCCAAATTATAACACGTATTTGGCTGATGATAAACAAACAAAATAAATAAACAAAATGCTGATATTTGGCAATGGTGTGACAATCCTTTTTTTATATAGAGCGTGGTTTTATTTTTTTTATTTTTATGGTTTTTATGAATAAAATTCTAAGACAATGTTATGCGATGCGATAGTTTATATTTTATTTAGTAAAATAGACAAATTTAATCAAAAAACAAAGATAAAGACCTGGTAAAATACTTAAATTATCTAATTTGAAAATTAATTTTTCTATCCGTTATTTGGTTTTTAAGAAAATATTTCCATTATTTTATTTTTACGAAAGAAATTCCAAAAATATTAAATTTATCTAAAAATCATTTTTTTATTTCTTAGAAAAAATTTCAAAAATATTAAATTTATTTAAAAATCATTATTTTATTTCTTTGATAGAAATTTCAAAAATATTGAATTTATCTAAAAATATATATGTATAATATAAATTTAGTTTATAATTTTTTTTTTTTAAAACAAAAATAATTCAGAAAAATATTGATTTTATACCCACAGAAATGCATAAAGAGCTTTTTCTCGCAAAAGTTTTATTTTTATAGGAAAGCAGCGCTAAAAGCTCGTAGTGTTAAATTGAAGAACTAAAATTACAATATTATTATCAAAAATTATTAAAAAAATAAAAGGTGACTGGGGAAAATTATGATTTTAATTAAAATCTGTTGAAATATCAAAAATTTAAAACACCCATCCGCTACAAATATGTTCAATGTGTAATACTAAATAAATTTTTTTATTATATTCGCGCGTTTACTCATAAAATGGGCAAAACTTTGGCCAACTTCAAGTACTTCGCACAGGTAAATAGGAAACAATAATTAAAAGGTAAAACACCTATCCGCTAGATTATTATATTTCTAATAAATTATAAAAAAATCGTAGAACAAATTGTTTGTAGGTTTCAAATAAAATGGGTAAAACAAAACCCTTAAAAAACAAAGAATAGGTGTATCCCCCTCTTAACAAACAATTTGTTATTTAATTTAACCACCAACATTAATCATAACTTGTAAATATGTTAATTATAATTTATAATATGTAGTTACTCATAATTTGTGCGTAATCGTGCAACTACGTCGCAAAGTTATATTTTATTTCCTACTCATAAATTATGATTTATTCGCAGAAACTCGTAACACTGCAACACTGCAATTCTGATATCTGTGTCACGTTAAAATCAGCTTAACATTAACCTAATTTCGAAAAGCTTGAATCACTAATTTAAATTTTACTGTAAAAATGGATATATTTTATAAAGAAGTCTTAAAAAATTACCTATTTTAAGCTGTAAAATACGCTGATTTACATAACATGGCGGTTTATGGCAATGAACACTACTAACTCGATTTAACACGTGGTTTTACAACGTTTTTTCTGTGTGGTTTTTATTATTGTACCGACAACGTTTTTTCCGCAACATGTGCGTTTTCCGCTGTGAAATGTCAGAAAATAATAACAAAAAAAATACTTTTTGTTGTTTTTGTGATAATTTAGTGTTGCTTTGTAAATGTTTTAAAAATGTCGGAACAGAAAAATTGATGTACGAAATTATCAAATTAATTTTTTTTAAAATAATTTCACTTGATTATTATTTGAATATACTAATAGTATAAGATATTTATATCCAATATCCTCGACTGGGTAAAGCATCATTCAAACTGGCGGGTGCGAGGCAAATAAAACGCCGAGGAGTGAAACGCTCATATGAGTACAACAAAACGATTAAAATCCTCTCTGCAACATAATAGAATTTTAAAATAGTTGAATAATAATTTTGATAACTTATAGTATAAGTTGCTGAAAAACACACTAATTACAAATTTTAGTTTTTGACCGCTTTGAGTTTTCGTGCGTAATAGTAATAAGTTATGTACATATACCTAAATAGGAATTCGATCAAAAAATTAAAAATTTCTGAGGATAAATCATAATTTATGAATACTAACTAAACCATAAAGCTCAATAAATGTTCAATGCGCACGAGGTTGCACCAGACATTTTATTTTTAACTATTTTTCCAAAATCTATAACATCTCCAAATATCAAGAGGGTACTATTATTCACTTAGTTAGTAGCATTGGACCATTGCAATTGATATATGTATTATTTTTCAGTTTGATGTGTCATATATGCGCGGGATGCGGCTGAAATCTAATATGCCTAAAATGAATGTAATAAGTATTCATTTTTAAATATCTAATTACTGTCCAAGATTCAAGTTCGGAGCTATGCTAAAGGTGTTTAAAATATTTAAAATAATCATAAATGTTAACAATATTATTATGTTTTTCTAAACAAAGTTATAAGAAATTTAAAGCACGGTTTTAGGGAAAAAAATTAAACAAATTTCGCTATAAAATTAAAATTTGGACAGCAATTAGACTTAAAATAAATGTGACATTTATGACTTATGACATTTTCATTGTTGGGTCTCTCCGTCCCTGCGGAGGATATGGCCCTAAAAAGTGAAAATATGTGTGATGTATAATTAAAGAGATTCTTATTGCTCGTAGAGTAGAGATGCTGCTGAAATAACTATTAAGCCTGGGCTACATTGTTTCGATCTGTTCATTTTCGATTCGTTTCCCAAAGTTCAAATTTGATGTCTCTATATTATAGAGACATCAACTCTATATATTTTATATGGGAAATCGATTGAGTGGACACAAAAGAGTTTGGAACGATTGGAATTTTGCGAATCCAAACTGAAGGAAATGTTAAGAGCAATGAAATTTGACTATTTAAAAAATAACAAAAACAAAATATATGTGGTTTAATCGATTGCGATCGGTAACTATGTATTCAGTCTACTTAACCGTCGAATCAAATCGAAGCTGAACTGAACTGATCGGAACAATGTAGCCAAGGCTTCAACCTTTTCGATTGACTACTGTACGAATCGAACTGAACTGATTGGTACCTTTAGAGTAAATATTTACTCTAAAGGGTCAATCCCACCAAAAGCAGAAACAGAAACTTTTTTTTTTTTTTTTAAACTTACGATATTTTCCAATTTACAGGGTTTTTCAACTAAAAATATTTGTAAAATAATATAAAATAACAAACAATATTTGTCTAATTTATTTTTATTGCTTGAAATCGCTTTATTTTTATAAAAAACGATTTTTTATTTTTTCTGTTCCAGAATTCGAATTTTTCATTTTTCTGTTTTTCAATTTATCGGACAGAAAGTGAAACTTTTTTTTCAAAGTTTCAATTTCTGTTTGCAGAAGTTTGCAGACGCACATTTCTATCAAATTTCGTTTGCAGCCATGACATTATGAAAAAAATCAGCTGTTTTGGTTGTCAAAAAAGATAGTTTTTCTGTTTCTGTTTCTATTTTTGGTGGGTGTGCAATGTCAAAACTTGAACAGAAAAGTTTCTGTTTCTATTTTTGGTGGGATTGACACTTAATGCTAGAGATACTCTCGCCGCTGGTGCCGCGATGACGCTTTGCCGAGCTATCAAATAAAAGTTAAGATATATAGAAATATATGAAAGCAGATAAACTCGCCGCCGGGCTGCCGCAACAATGTTGGTTCAATTTCAACTTTTTGCGGCGGTGATGGTTTGGAATGTCAGTTTTTTATATTGTTAATCTCATAAAAAAAAATGTTTGTTAAAGAAGTAAGATGAGTTTTACAGAAAAATTAATTAGTAAAAACTAATGAAATTTAATATAAAAATTTTATAAAACATTACATTTTATATAAAAAAAAATAAAAATGTTTGGTTATGTTTTTGTGACGCTCTGCCGCTTTGAGAGTATCTACTCAAAAATTCTACAACCATCACGGCCATCATTTGAAATTTCAAATCGGCTGATCGTCGAGTGCGGCGCGACGAGAGTATCTCTAGCATAAGATTGGTACTATATATAGGGATGCATTTTTCGTTACGGCAAATTAGGTGTTGTCAACGACAAATTAGGTGTTTTCAACGACAAATTGTGTAATTGAACGGCAAATTGTGTAATTGAACGGTAAATTTTGTAATTGAACGGCAAATTGTGTAATTGAACGGTACATTTTGTAATTGAACGGCAAATTGTGTAATTGAACGGCAAAATATGTAGCTATACTAATATTAAATAAATAAATATACCTTGTTCTTGTAGTATAATGGAAAAAGAATAATACCCTTGTTCTTGTAGTATAATGGAAAAGGGAATAATATTTCTGGAAGACTATAATGTGAAAAATTGTCGTGCAAACTTCTAATATTGTCGGGTTGGATACATATTCTACTGTGCAACAATTGTCGTTCCGTATACCTAATTTGTCGTGCTGAAATATATTCCCCCTATATATATATATGTAATGTAGACCACGGCGTGCAATCTTAGAACAAAATGCTTTATAAAATTAATATTAGTTTCTCTTCCAATTCCTGCAGCGCTAGTGTCGTTTTATATTTAGAGGTTATGTTGACAACATTTGACATTTTGAAAAATTTGTTTATTGTTTTGAAAACGTTTGTCGTTTGTGATGCTGTAGAAATACAAATAATACAACAATAATATTTAATTTTAAAATATTTTTGATATTATTAAGTTATTGGTAAGTTCTATAAAAAAAAATTAATAATAAAAATTATATTTTTATACTCTATTATATATTAATTTGTATTTAAAATTCTAACCTTAATTTTCTAATTGCGATTTTTTGTCTATTCATTATAATATCACATCTAACATCAAATTAATATTATTTAATATATATATATACATTTTTTCTATTTTGAGAAATGCAGAATAAAATAAGATATGTCTGCGGGATATATTCCAGCAGTTGCATTGGCTTCACCTCAGCTCGATGTGAGCCAAGTGAATACTTTTCGTAGTTATGTTACTATGTTAGGTGATTCGGGAGCAAAAGACGAAATTAAACTTAAGGCTGCACAAGATTGAGTGCACATTTTGAAGTAATAGTACCAAAATCAGCTATCCACCATTCTTAGATCATTCTATGAAAATATTTAGATCATTAGATCATGCTATGAAAAGGTAATTATAATTATAATTTATACATAAAAAAATATTTTTTACTAATTACATATTCTCTTTATGTTTTAGAACTTTCATAATCAAAATCATTCAGGATGCTGTAGTAACCCATGCACCTCACGTCTTCAAAGGAATGTTAATCTTTATGGAATCATGTTCGAAAGAAGCAGCAAATTTACGAAAAGAATTACTAGTTGTTGCACGACATATTTGTGCAAGAAAAATTGTTACAAGAAAGATAAATAAAATAAATTACTTTATTTTATTTATTTTTATTTATAATTTTAAAAAAAATGTTATGGGAGAGAAATATGGTTTTAGTTCGCCTTCCAAAATAAAATTGAAGTGGCGCTGCTGCTGTTATTTGAGAGTTGGCCATCTGTTAAATATATATTATATCTATGATGTCGATTCGATGCTGTAGCTGTAGATAGATGTAGCCCAAGCTTTATGCTAAATAAATATATATATTTTCGGAACAAGAATAATTAATTAATTTATCATTTGATCATTATCATGTGAAAATGTAAAACTTTTTAAAAAGTGAAATTATAATAAACAATACAATGAATATTGAAGATAAAGCTCTCTTAGCTAATATTGCTACAATATTGGTTAAAGATATTGGTTTAGATAGAAAACGAATAACTAAAAAAACACCTTTAATTTTATTTGATGATAGTGATGATGAACTTGATGAATTTATTTGTGCCCTGCAAAGGAAACGATATAAATTATCATCTACTAATTCAGTACAAAAATTGAAAAAAGGAATTTCCGAATGTTATTATTCATTAAATTTACTAGCTTTGGAAAACAAAATTTTCCAAAAATCCCTTCATTTTACTGAGGAAACATATATGGTAATGGTATTTTAAAAAATTTGTATCTCAATCCCAACGTACATATTTTTTCCTTTTTTTTAGAATCTAATTAAAACTCTGGCACCTTTAGTACCCGACAAATTTACAAAAATTAATGATTTCTTCATTTCAAAAGAATCAATTATTTCATTGGGTCTATGGAAAGCAGCTACCGATGAGCATTTTCATAAGATATCAAAACGTTTTGAAGTACCACGAACAATTTGCATTATAATAATTAAACATTTTTACAGTATTATGGCTTCAAATTATGAAAAATTTATTAATTGGCCAACAATAGATGAAACCAAATCTATTAATAATTATAATAATAATCCAGAAATTAGTTCAATATTTACAAAATTATATGGTATTTTAGGTTGTAAGCCAATGGCTATATATCTAGAAGATCAAAATGATGAAATTCCACTTTTATTACATATTTCTTGTAATGCTAATGGTATTATAACATATTGTTATGTAGCAAATTCAAATTCAATTGATAGAACACCTCTTGGACAAATAGTAAATGGTAGAATTGATATTAAAAAAATACCAAATGATTATTATTTAATTGGTGATTGCAGTTTTCCTTTACATAAACACATAATTACACCATTTCGTTTGCCATCGAATGAAAAGAAACGTGATTTTAATTTACTAACAGAAAAAACTATTACAATTGCTACCAATGTATTTAAGATAATGTTTAAAAGATTTCATACATTGTTTGCTTTAGAGGCATATGATATTGACGAAGTTAGAAAAATTATAACAACAATTTGTATATTGCATAATCTTTGTCAGAAATTTGATGATAAATGTATTTTAGAGAACAGTGATTTTGAATTCGGAGAACAAATAAAAAATAAGAGTAATGAAGATGACATTGATGGCTTAACAAAACGTTTAGAGTTAATGGACCATATTTTATGAATTTAAATTCATATTACTTTGTAGAATATTAAAGCCCGGTTTCTCGATCATTACATTAATTATTATACTACCTTTGTATATAGAATATTGCTTAATTACTGATAATTTGACAAGCAATTAAATTTAAAAAGGTGCATAAACTCCGTATTTTCTGTACTCCATTTTTAATATCAAAGTCATAATTTATTACTTATTGAAAATTATTTAGAATATGTAATAAAATATTTAGGCACCCAAAAGTCTGATTATTTTATTTGCTGATTAAGAATCATAGATTTGTTATTTCGTGAAACCGAGCGCAAATATTACAATAGTCGAATTAAAATATTTTAATTTATTTAAAAATTAACAACTATTTTATAATAAGCAAATTTTATTAATTTTAATTTTATTAAGACTGTTACTTTTAATGTGTATAAGAAATAAAAATTAATTATAGCAAAAGCTTTTTTTAATTAAATACTTTTATTTATAAATTATTACAGGTTCGTCCCGTTCAGGATGCAATTATTTTAATAGGTGATTCCCTGGTATATTTTGAAAAAAGAAATCATTGCGTTGGTACCCACTCAAGTACAGAGTATTTAAAAAACTTCCTTCAGGGTAATAGATTCTTGAAAGGAAAGAAACTGCAAAATTAGCGATCATTAAATTTGGGTTTCTTTGCATTGGGAATTCAACAATGGACCCACTGATGCAACAGATCCCACCTTCACATGGTATCAACTACAAGTTTATATAAACCTATGACAAAAATTTCATTTAAAATTTTTTTTAACAAATTTCATTTAAATTTAGCTAGTGGTTCTAGGAGGTTATTATGCAGGGTTTGTTTTAGGTCTAAGCAAACAGTAATTCGAATTACTCGTAAAATATCCCCAAAAATTAAAAATTACAGGAGTTTCCAGTTTAAAAGCATGTTCTATCAAAATCGTTTATCATAGTGATTTTTATTATTTCGTATTTTAGTAAATTAATCAAATTAATATTTTTAGTAGAAAGATAGGAACATTTCTTTTTATTACTATAAATATTGAAATGGGCGTACCATTTCAAATTTGACAATTTATTATTTTAAATTTATTTGAATATTGGCAAATTTAGCTAACATTATTTATAACTGGTCTTGTAGAAATATAAATAATTGATTAATGTCTTCATAACAAAAGAATATAAAGATGAAATATATTTAATCACATTTTATTTGTTTAGATATAATCAGTGTGTCGTTTTACATTATTATGTATAATACAACTAAATAAATTTAAAATTTAAGTGAGTTATAAAAAGATGTTTTTATATTATTTTTAAGAAATTTATAATAGACAACTATATATAAATGAGTTATTTTTTGCAGCTGGCTTTATAAATTTTATAATATTGCAATATATAATTTGTTTTTTGAGCGTATATTCATAAAGTTAATATATTTTGGGTGCCCACTCTGCTGCAAAATTTAGCCTTTGTTTACAAATATTCCAACATGAAAAAGAAAATTTATTGTTATTTTCCATTTTATTTTTAACTTTGCTCTTAAGACTTTAAGTAAAAACGCATTTGAAAAAAAAAAAGAAATAATAATAATAAACTAAAATTTATTTCGAAATTCAATTAAGGAAAAATTAAAAAAAGAAATAATAATTATATAATTCAATTATATATATATATAAAAATAATAATTTTACATTTCTAAATTATCTTAAAATTATATATATATTATACAGTGGACGTTTTTAACAAAAAATAATTAAATATAAGATTATAAAAAAAAATCACATAAACAAAAGAAATTTATTTTCAGAAATTTCTTTAAAAACAAAAAACTAGATAAAATTCAAAAATATTACTTATATTTTTTTTTTATATAAAAATGAATATTTATCAAGTGAAAGTGTAGTGAACAATTATTGTGGCTGTTTAAATAAAAACAAGTAAAAAAAAAGTTTTCAAAAAAAAAAAAAATTCATTAATGAACAAGAAATAATAAAATTTAACCAAAAACACTTCTATAATAAAAAAAAATTGTATTTACAAAACCATTAAAATTTAACCTTAAAATTATATATGTTTCTAAACAATTTAACAATGATTATTTATCAATTCAAAATTGAAAAAAATATTATGTTTTTATTTGTAACTTAAAAAAAATATTACTATTTTTTTTTTTATTATGATTTTTAAAATTGTTTTTATATTTAAAGAATTAGTAGAATTTAATTAATATATTTTTAAATTATTGGGATTTTTCTGTTTTCTAAAATATTAAACAAATATATAAGTTTACACTGTACATCACGATAATATTTTTCGCTTTATATAAGAACACAATTTTAATAGGTTATTATTTAAAAAAAAAAATATATATATTTATATGAGTTCTATGTAATTAATTAATCTACAGATCACTTTTCCTTTGAATAGAAGAAATACATATTAAATTTTGTTTGTACAGCATGTTTTCATTGCCTTACATAAATATATAAAATTTCAAATAAAAAAACACGGAACTCATTAATTAAAATATATAAATACATAAAAAAAAAATAGTTTTATAGTTTAAAAATGTTTTTTTTTTTTCAGTTTTATATAATTTATTATTTTATATATAATAGCATGAAATACGCATAATTTTTTTTTTTATTTTTTTTTTTAACAGTTTATTAAAAGCGAGTTATTTTTAAAATATTTATTGCTAACAATATTTTAAATTTTATTTAGCGTATTTTACACTTATCTGTGCGTTTACAAGAAAATTGTGATTAATTTTTTAAAAATAAATTTGACGAATTCAAAAATTAATAGTTATTTGTTTTCATAATACGCAATTTTGTTTAATTAACTTAAATATTTAAAAATATATTTTCAAATTTTTAAATATTTGTCTTGTTTAATCTCTTCAAAATATTTTGGTTAAATTTATATTTTTTTTATACTTGAGACACTCTTAAATCTTGCGATGAAGCAGAATCTGCAGATGATGATGGTTCAGTATTTTCTGTAGGTGAATTTGAACACATTTCGAAAAACTTTTTTGTTAATTCTTCTAATGTTGTGTCTTCACGAATTTCTGGGTACATTGGCTTCTATTGAGAATAAAAACATTTTATTTTAAAAATGAAATATAAGTTTTTTACTAATAGTTGAAATGCTTGATTTCAACTTTTTTCTTGGACATAAGATTTTGTGAATATTTTAGAGAGGGAATGAAATAGTATTTCTTAAGTATGCTGTTAATATTCAAATATAAAACAAAATAAATATGAAAAAAATTGATTGAAGGAAATTTTTCACATGCTACTTTACTCCTTTACTCCTGTTTTAATTTCATTGACACTTACATAATAATTTATTATAATTTTCAATAAAAATTTCCATTGAATATTGTTCCTATAAACAAATTTGAGTGGCACAAGGGAAGTTTAGTGCAATCTTGTTACTTTATTTTTTTAAAATATTCATTAAAAATTGATAGTTGTATGCGATTTATTGTGTGAAAAATCGAACAGTTGCTATTTTCATTCGATTTTTCACATCGAATGAAAAGTTGTACAACCGAGTAATATATGTGAAGGGAATTCTAAAATTCAAACGATTTTTTTCCTATTTGTCTGTTACTTTTTTAATATGTAACAAAATAATACAAACGAATGAACGAAAGTGATTAAAGCGAGAGAATGAGAATTCAGAGAACTTTTCTCTACACAAATTTTATTTATTAAAAGCTACCTATACAAATAAAAGTTAGGATAATTTTTTTTGTTCTAGATGAAAAATCTTTATATTTATTCCCTACGTTTATATGGAATAAACGATATCATTATACTTAAAATAAAATAAAATTTAATTAACTTACATTTAATAATTCATTCTCTCCCCGTAATGTTTGCCAAATATCTAATGTAGCTGCATACTCTAAATATTTTTCCGGATCAGCTAACGTTTCATAAACATGACACAAACCTAAATAATCATATTCGAGTCCAGAATATGTTTTACCAAATAAACGGAGACCTTTTATTTTAATTTTGAGAAGAGAAAATTATAATAATTGATTTAACCATTATTGAAGTACGAAACTATAAAACAAAAAATTTAAAACTTACTAATTTCAATACTACGTAAATATAATTCCTCAGCTTCACGATATTTTTTCATATGATAATTATATAACGATGCTAAATGACCAATCGACAAGCCAACTTCATAATCGTACGGTCCTAATAAATCTGTTTTTATTTTAATTGCTTTTTTGTGCATACGTTCTGCTTCCTAAAAATATGTTGATATTTTTATTTTATTAATAGAAATAAATAATTTATATAAAATATTTTCACTTGTGTTTATTTACCTCAAATTTTGACATAGTTTGATATAATCGACCCAAGTTACCATAATGTTTAGCAGTTTGTACATTTATTTCACCAAATGCTTCTAATGACAATTGTAAAGCACATTTATGCAATTCTTCAGATTGTAATAATAATCCATCTTCATCATTACCATTGCCCACCATTTTATCAAGTGCAATTTCTTCTAATAATAATGCTTTAACACGTTTAGCTGATGCTAACATTAAATGATTATCGGGTACTAAATCTTTCATTATTTTTATAGCTTTTTCAACATTTTCTTTTGCAAATGTAAAGTTACCGGAACTATATTCATAAACATAATATGCATAGGATAAATCTTCATGAGCAATTGCTACATGAAAATTACGATTACCAAATATATGACGTTTTATTTCTAATGCTTCTTTATAAACATTCACGCTTTGATAAACCGAATCAACATTTAACAAAAAGAAACCATAATCTAATAAAGCATCAGCATATTTTTGATGATGTCGGCCAAATGTTACCCTATGTAATAAATTGTGAATTACTTAATTATAATTTTAAATTAATTTATCAAAACTTTGCCAAAACATATTTATAAAAAAATTTCTTTTTTAATTTAAGTACAATTTTAATCATTTTGATCATATTTAATTGATTTCATTTTCGTAATTCATAATCTTCTTCATAATTTTTTACGTTATCTCTTTCTATTTTTCACAACTGTTTTTTATTCCAAAATTACATTCTCCGATATATGGATAACGTTAAGAAAAATTTTCAGCGTGTGATTAATGATCTACGGTCCGATAGTCACAACATTTTGATGCGTTATTTTTTTTGGGTACATCTGTATCATAAATTTTATTCATCATCTATTTTTAAAACTATTAACAATTATAATTTTTTTTTTATTTCTTTTTTTTTCAATTAAACAACTATATAATATTGAATTACTAAAATAACTGTTTTTCATTTTTGTTAACCTTTGTTTTCAGTTTAAATTATCAAATGTTGATAAAAAAAATGACTAGGTCATATCCAATGGCTCATATATACAAGAAGAGATCAAAATTCATATAAATCGTTTTCTATGGACGCAAATTTGAATATTAAATTCGACAACCGTGAAAGTAATTTTCAATTTTTATAAAAATAATATTAAAAACTATTTTCAAATTTATTAAAAGTTATTTTCAAATTAATTATATTAATTGCGATTTAAAATGGAATGTTACTTTATGATGATTTGTCTGATATTAAAATAATAGCTTATAAGTTTTCTGTTGACACTAATTAAAATTAAGAATATATTTTTTTTTATTTGATATCTGCTCTTAGAGTGTTTACCTCATCTTATATAAAATTTGTATATAACTAGTACATAAAATCTTGTTTTGGCAAAGTTCTATATAATTACATATCAATAATAAATACCTTGCTCTCCGAACAGCAGTACAAATTAACATATTTGCACGTTTAAATTCACGTTTAACTACACATGATTTGGCAGCTTGTCTTAATACATCAATCACAATTCTATAATAAATTATAAACGATAAAAACTTATATTTATCACAACTATAGTAATTTAAATATATGAAAGAAAATTAAGTATTTTACTATGTAATATGAACTGACTAAAATTTATTATTTATATTTAAAAAATAGGAAGGCTGTATTAGGAACTCTTAATTAACTTTATTTCTTAGAAAATAAAAGAATCTATAGATACAAAATCCAAATTTAAGAATTTAAGAAAAAAAACAACAAGAATTTATAATTCAACTATACTGTTATTGGTTAGCTTTCTGATTAACTAACAGCGAATCAAAATTTTCATAATATTTATATTGCGACCATCAAAATATATTATTTTAATTAAATATATATAACATATGTACAACTACAGAATACACAAGAGTGTCAAAATATAAATATAAATGAACGAAGTATAAATCTCGACAGAAATATAAGTGTAGTCATTTCTAAAGAACTAATTTAATGTCCAAAAGATTTTAATTAATATGGCACTTTAAATCTAATTTCATATGGCAGATAAAAATATAGATATTCATTTAAGAAAATAAAATCGGATACAATTTATGATAACATTAATCAGGCGAATCATCTTTAATATTATACAATTGTAGATTTATTCTTCTATCCAAATATTATAAAGTTTTCTTAATGTAAAATGTTTAAAATGTTGACATGTTGGAATGAAATTATTCCAAAATTTCCTTCTCTTTTATTATTTTTGATAAATATTATGCAAAATAATTTCTAATTGGTTTTGGCCTAATTGATCGGTAATATTTGACCGATTATCTCTAACATTTTACAGAAATTTTGTAAATTTGACATATATGTACAATTAAATAATATACTCACTTTTCAGGTGTTGTCGAATTTAAACGATTCAATGCACGAAGACTCCATTTATAACTTTTATCGTATTCGCTACGTGAAAAAAATAATACCGATAATTGTGTATATAAATTAGCAAGTAAACTATTTGGAATTTTTTCATCGTCGATATTCATTAGTACTTGTAAAATTGTATTAAATGTACGTTCAGCTGATTTAAAACTACACAAAACTGCCTCCGAGTGTAAAAGTCTAAAAAAAAAAAATTATTTTAGTTTTGAATTCAATTTGATGTTGTAATAATCTTAAAAAAAATACCTTTGTAAACAATCTAATCGTACTAATAACGTTGAATGATCCATTTCAAAATTTTCTAATCTATGTGCAACACATGATAATATATTAATACTTTCTGATAACCATCCTGCTTCGGATAAAAACGATCCTAATCTTAAACCAAAATCAACTGCATCCATATTAAAATCATCAGTAAAGTTTCTACATTGTTTGTAATGTTGTGATTTTAATGTGAATGTTGATGATATGTTGTTATCATTTAATTCTGATATATTATTTTCTATTTTATCATCGGTTGTATAACGCATTATATATTTATATTGTATTTCGTGGGCAATTAGCATACCACTACTAATTAATGCTGACAAGCATTTAAATAATTTTTGTCGGGCTGATGTAAAACGTAAAATACGTCCAAAAACTTCTATATCAGTCAATTGTTCATTAAGCATAGGTTGTAGTTTATCCAAGGCCGACATCTAAAAAAAAAAAACAAATTAAGATTGAAAAAAAAAACTATACACAGTTGGAAGTTATAAGTTATTTAATTTTTTTGAAGAATTAGTACATAAGTATTCATATTATTTTATTACCAAATCAGATTAGTATATATTTAAATAATAGAAAAATTAAATTTAATAGTAGTAATAGGACAAACTGTTGTCTTAAGTATAATTGAAGACACAATGAAAATATAAATAAGACAATAAAAAGATCTCTATGATGAAAACAAAACACGACGACACACCAAATCTACACAACTTTAATGTTAAATATGGAAGTAGTAGTAATGGAAAGGGCAATGAGTGTATATCTGCAACTTCATAAAAATTACATAAAACCTGAAAATCCTGTAATTTTATTGAATTTACAATACAATTTAAATCTTTCCAATTCAAGTGAACTTAAAAGTTAATACAGTTAATATAAAATTATTTGAACAAAATTAAAACGATTCCCAGAAAAACGAAGCCATTGGTGGAATTACGACAAAATTAGATTTAATACCCCTAATGATCCCTCCAGATAAATAATAGCACACAAAACATTTCTATTAATTGAATACGTTTTTTCTATGATTTCATATTATTAGAATAATTTTGTATTTAATGAAGTTATAGTTGGTTGTATTTTTTTTTCTCCATTTTTAAGTTGTATCTGGACAAAATAAACAAATGGAAAAGAAAAACAAATTTTAAATTTATTACAACCCTAAAGTTAATTCATATTTTTGTTCTAACGTATTTTCATTATAGTATAACAAATTTTATTACTCCTTTCATCCTCACCATATATAATTGGAATGAATGAACTTTGATTAAAAAAGATATTAACAGAAAAAAAGGCATTAAACTAAATAAGAAAGTCATTAACCTACTAGATATTGTTTATAATCAAAAGATTCTCGAACAAGTAAATTTATAGATGGAAACCTATTTTTAGATTAAAAAAAATATACATATATGTATATATATTTTATTAATTCTATTTTAGGTTCATATACTTTCATAAATAAATGTATATTATTATATTATTAAATTCCTTATATTTTTGTTATTCCTTCTTTTTAATATATTTTTTTTACTAAACATTAAAATTGCGCAATTACTTTACACCAAAAATAAATGACAAAAAAAATAATTAAATATGAAATTTATAAAAATAAGACAACATTGTGGAAAATATAAATATAATATTGATATTGTGCCAAACATTAAAGTTAAAACGAATTTTCTTTGTTCAGAATAATATTTGGGATGAAAATTGAAAATGCATAATTAAAAAACAGGAAATGTAATTATTTGAAATTCGAAATTTCATTATAAACATAGACAAAATAATTATTAAACAATTTATAATAATTCCTTTTTTGCGAAAGTGATAAAAAACCACAATCAGCTGGAAAATTTTTGATGTCAAAAAAAAAAAATTATATCCATTCTGTTTACAAAACATTTAGTATGAAACACTCCAATAACAAATCACCACTACATTTTTACAGTCTGTATACCTTATTATATTAATAAGAGCGGTGGTAAAGGGCAAATGGATGAAAATGATTTTTTTTTTTGGTGACGGATGATGGAATTGCTGGATAAGGTTATTTTTGAATATATTTTGACTTTTAATATTGTACTTACCTTGGAATAAATGTCGGCCAAAACAATTGGTGGTAATAATCTCAAACATTCTACACTTTCTAATGTACTAACACCATAATTTAAATTCGACACGTATGTGTTTAAACATATTTTATAAAGAGTCTTCATCTTCCATGAAAAATTTCTATTATGTTGATGATAAAATAATGACAGCTAGCTAGCTACCTAAAAATATGAAGTTGCGGAAAAATCGAAATGTGCTTGGAATTTGCGTTCACTCTAATTAAAATGGAAATTGTACTTGAGTAGTGTAAAAGTGAATCGCGAAATCGCGAATGTAAAGTTTTATAACTATATAGTTTTCTGAATTCGATTGAAAGGATTTAGTAAAAAAATGTAAGAAAATACTGTAGTTTTCACAAATTCCAATTAAATTTTGACTTGGATTTATAATTATTTAAAAATGTTAATGTTTGTTAATATAACTATTTTATGGATTTTTTTTGCTTGATTTAAATGGAAGGTGACGGCCAGTCTTACACTTTATAATGTCAAAGTGTCCCAGTCAACATTTTCACATATATTTCCAAAATAGTAATGCGTTATGTTCATGAAACCGAACTAGATTACATGATTTTTAAAAATACTTTAAATTTTTAAATTTGGATCCTTAATTATATATGTACTACATAAATATTTCCTTTAGTTTTGAACAAATTATTTAAATAAAGGTGATATTAATTTCCTTTCAACAAAAAATATATTTTATGAATCAATTTTATTTATTTATCAAAAGTATCAATAATTACGCAACTATGGATTTGATGATGGTTTACGAATAAATAGATAAATAAATAATATTAATTTGTACTTGTTTGTAATACAAAATAATTTGTACCTGTTTATAATACAACTTTACCATTGAGTTATTGCAGCAAATTACATTGAAACTGGTGTTACCTATCGATATGTTTTATGCGAAGGATTCAAATAATTTATTAATTTTAATTACATACAAAATATAATGCGCCTCTGTTATATTTTAATTACAGCAAAATCAAAGTTGCCGAAAATTTATTAAGTCTTACAATTTTGGAAATTAAGTTTTTGTAAAAATTTCTGACAAATGCATTTAACTCTTTCCAGTAATCTATTCTGTTTACATGAAGTTACGATTTTAAAATTTATTCTTTACATTATTCTCAAGCTTAATTAAAAGAATTTTTATTTTTTAACTTTTATTTTATGAAAAAGTAAAAAGTGAAGTTACGATTTTAAAATTTATTCTTTACATTATTCTCAAGCTTAATTATAAGAATTTTTATTTTTTAACTTTTATTTTATGAAAAAGTAAAAAGTTTTTACTATTCATGGAAAATATTTAATTTATTAATTTATTTCGTTATATATGTTTTTATGTACATGTACCAATGTACGATATTTTTACATCATTTTGACGTATTATTTACCCGATGTGTTTACGTTAAGCGATAAGGCTTTTAAGTTTATAGTATAATATTTACGTTTTGTTTACGTAAGATCTAAGATGACGTAATATTTACATCCGCTGACAAGCCATTAAGTTAACACACGCTTACGTATATTATATAATAACTGTTTGCATCTTCTCTACTATAATAATAAAAATGATTGTGTATCTTTGTAGATCATGCGATTGTTACTAGAAACTAGAAATAAAAGTCACCCGTTTGTAGTTGTACTATACAATTTATAAGCGCCTAAAATTAAGCAAAAAAATGTAATGTAAAACGTACCGGCAAGTTTAAAATAGAATAGATGGTAAAAGTGGAAATGAACTTTATGTCAATTTCAACATTATATTTGTTATTCCAATAACATGTTTTGAAATTTTATTAGAATATAATATTGAACTTTATGAGCTTGAGCATTTATAATTTTCTATATGAAAACATAAACTTCATGGATATTATGTTTCATTTATGTTGAATTTCTGTTTTTATTTTGAAAGAATTAAATTTCATGAACTTCTATGTAAATGTCTTCTGAAATAGACTTACGACTTCGTCTCTAAATATATTATATTGAAATGGAATATTGTTCATTAAAATTTAATACTAATGGTAATGAATGACCTAATTGACAAAGAAACGACAGAACAACAACAGGGACTATAACGTACAATAGATTGCTAGTTTTAGGTATTGCAAACAGCCCTAGACTAATTTTGATCCCTGTTTGCAAGTAATAAAGGTTTGGGGAATTATAATGATAGTAGTTCTATATGTTCTCCTGGATACAAAGCTCCATCGAAACCATCTAAGTTTGGAAGACTGTTACTACTGTGCTAAGTGTTTTTGATACCGAGAAGTTTGGGCTTTTGACTCCGGCTCCGGTACCTTCTGATCTGAGGTACTAGAACCATATGTATACCAGACAGTTGCTCCCTCTTTAAATTGAGGTAACGTGGATTTCCAGTCCATAAAATCTCTGATGATAACTTTGAAAGGAAAAACATTTTCAGATAGGATTGAGATTACCGCGTTTGAGAATAGAACCTCAATAACCTAAATAAATATTCTAAGATTTATATGGTAAACACTTTGAGGAATAGGACTATACATATTACAAGTATTTTAAGTTTTACTCCCCAAATGCAAAAAAATAAATAAAATACCTGACTTAAATTGAATTTACTAAAATTGAAGAAAATAACTGCTAGGATACATGTACCGAATGAACTCTTGCTTTGTTAACAATTTCATTGCATGGGGTTGAAGCTCAATGATGTAATAAATAAATATAAAAGAGAAATGAATATTGATTTCCTATATTATTCTTCCACAGAATATGCTGGTTGATTTCGCTTGATGTGTGTCATTCGCTTCACTAACCGGGACAATATCAGGTAAATATTTAAGTCGCAACAAGTTTGTATTTCCTAAAGAACTAGTGCAAATTCTTTTATGTTAATTTTAAGTAAAAGATGATTTTAAAAAAGTTCTGAGCATCAGAAACTTAGATTTAATTGATTTGTAATCTTGTTGACAGTTGTAATGCAATCCCAATCTTTAGATATTTTTACCTTGGACGTTATACTTTGAGTTTTGAGCAACTTGTACTCGCAATATTTCCAGACCTCACATAGTACTATATCAAACATCCCATGCACTAGAAGCGGTTATTCTACTTTTCTTTCCATATAATTATATTATATTGCGCTCGTCCTGGGTAACATATTCTAAACAAAAATAATGTATCTCTATGCTACCTGAATATATCAATTATACCTTAAGCCGTATTTTTATTTCAGTTAATTTCATTTTAAAAAGATAAATTAATAAAATATAATTTTAAATAGGCTAATTAATAATTCTTTAAAGAACAGAAAATTTTTTGTACCGCATGTAGTATGTGGGTTTTGTGTCCAACGTAAATGCTTTGTGTGATTATCTGTTACTACGGACCTGTTCAGACCAGTTTATTATTTGTATTCCAATTTCATTTATTTCTGGATTACAAATTTCTTTTTTATTAAAATAAGTAAAATTAATGATAAATTAATACCATAATCAAGTTCATGGTAATATGAATATTGCATTTACATCTCTACACGTTGTGTAAAGCGAAAAATTTGTTCAACAGATCGGTATTCTATATAAAAGAATAGGACATCATTTTTCTTCCTTCCTTATCTAAAACCAATTTTATCTATCTATTTCTACAAAATGTAATTCAATATTAATGTCAATAATTCGTAAATTACTATTTTGGTAAATCCAGATTTGTAGCTGGGGTTTTCATTAGATATATTCAGCGCGAATCAAATCTTGAATCAGGTAGCAGGTAGCAGCCCCGATTCCGAACATACTAAATAAATTCAATATTTGGATAGTTTTTTCGATTTTAATTTAGAATATAATTTAAGAAATTCAAATTTAAGACTAATAAATTATTTGATTTTGGAAGAGCAAGACAAATGATTACAATTTTCTGCAAATGGGCATAGTATAAAATGTATTTAGCTAACACGGCAAGAAACCTTTCTGAAATATAACACACCACTAACATCATCAGGACCACTTGTTGAAAGGGTATTTTCTTTTGATGGACTAATAAATTCACCAAGACGAAATAAAATATCAGTATATTTAGAATTAGAATTAGAAACATATAAGTGTTGGGCAAGAAGACCCAAATACCACTGCGACCAATGATAGGCCTATTGTAGTACCCTTAAATTTTTAGAGCTCACTAGAGAAGCTTAAACTGTTTATGAATTTGAGAATTTTCTTAAGTGGGCTGGATGAGATATCCAAAGGTGTGGGGAAGCAGTAACCAAAAGATTGAAATCTTTTAAAAGACAGTCCTGCACATTCGCAAAGGAAATGGGAGGCTGTCTCCTCATCATCGTTGCAAATTCTGCAAGTAGATGATAAGGACCTGTTAAATTTTCTGAGATGGTAGTTCAGATGACAGTGTCCTGTGAGGAAATGTGTTAGGGGACGAACTTGATTTCTATTAAAAGATTAAAGCTCAATAGTTCTTTTCCTAGAAGGAGACGGGATAAATTTTTTGACGTGGATGTACCCTGGGGTTAGTTGCCAGAATTTATTATAATTAATTTTTAAAATTAAATATACTTATCACTTTACAGTACAAAATACTTCATTTTACAAAGTAATGCACTACTGTGCTTCATTAAATTACCAAAAATTTATTAATTTAATTAAAATGTATTAAAAATACTTCAAAAGTAATTCACAAGTAAAATACGTAAATTACTTGAAATGCAGAAATTTTTTGCATTACTTTTGAAGTATACGATGTAGTGAATGAATACACATAGTAAAGTTATGTACTCTAAATTTTTAAGTATAAAATACTTTTTAAAAATGAATGAGTATACGCCTGCAGTACTCAGTAATGATAATATATTACGATAATAATACATTATTTAACAACTCTGGTTAGGTCATATGATCAAATATAACAATCCTAATTTAAAGAAAGTTATACAAATAAAATAAAAATAAAAATAATTATCAATAATTTCGAATATTTTATTATATTTTTTTCAAGTGTTAATATTTAACAAAATTTTAATTGAGATAAACATAGAATATTTTTATAAGTTATTATAATTCATTATATCTCTAATAATCTATATAAAAAAATATTAGTTAAGCAAAATTTTTATTGTACATAATTATGTAAAGTTAAATATCATATTATTTATATATAATTAATTGATAGCAGATATAATATTATATATAGTAGACAATTAGTTTTTCTACGTAATTAAACTGTTCACGTAACAAATATTACAAAATGTAAAAGTTAATATCAAATATATTTTTTTTTTGTTGATCGAAACATCGATTATTTTACGATTTTCGCACCTTAAAATTTTAACACAATAACAATATTTAAATACGATTTTAAAATAAAAATAAAAAATAAAATAATTTCATATAAAAATGAACTCTTTCTGCGATAAATAATTTTACTCTTAGTACCAAAAATTTTAATTAAAAATAATTTTTGTCAAAAAGTATATTATTAAAAATATGTTACAAGTTTTGAAATTTATTAAATTTTGTTTCTCGCAAATATCCAATTACAAAAACTATAGAAACACAGAAACACGTTCGTAGAAAAAAAAACAGAACAAAACTATTAAACTTATAATATATCAAAATTATTATTTTTAATATTACTATAATAATTTTAAAATGATAAATATAAAAAAAAAAACATTATAAAAACAATTTTCAGTAAAACACGGAACGATGGACTTCTACTAATATAAAATTATTTTTTAAATATTTTATATTTTTTTAAGTTGTTTTAACTTTTTTTTTAACCCTAAAAAATGCCTCATTTCAGTGCCCTGATTGTAAGATTAACAATTTTATTTAAATAAATAATTTAAAAAATAAAATCTAAATTTGTAAAATTAAAAACAAAAATAAAATATTACTAAAAATAAATTAATAAGATAAAATAAATAAACAATATTTTTGTTTTTTTAATGGAGTTATAATTATTACTGCTCTCTGTCATTTTGTTATTGTTGTTTTATTGACAATTACGAAAATGGCGATGAATACTTTGGACATAGGTAAATACACATTTCCAATCAGGCCTTTTCATTACAACCATATCCTCGACATCGAGCAATGGCGCAATCCCGGCTTTTTCACTAAAAATATACAACAAAAAAATATATTATAAAAATTTAATATATAAAATATAAAATTTATAATAAAATTATGTTAATAAAACGATTTTTCATTTTCAAATCCAATGTTTTTCACTTCAAATTCAAAATTTTTCAAATATAAAGAGTAACTTACTTAATATTTGGGTCTATAAAGGAATTCCTTTTTTTTTGGAAATCGTGAATTTGATTTGGAATTGGTTGTGTTTGAAGTGAAATACAATTTAGTGTGCAAAAAAATCAGTATATTTGATATCGAACTGGTGAATTAAAGAGAGATAGTATATTATATTTTAAATTCACTGTTATCCAATTAATTTACTACCATCTCACTCTAATTCTCTAATAAAATATTTTCGGAAATAGACCATAAATTTTACTATACAACACATAAAAGTACTTACTCAGCCACTCGGAAAGCGAGTGTAAAATTATATCTCCGTTGTTTTGGGGTTAATTTTGTAAAATCAAAGGCATCAGGTAAGAAATGATGAATCAGGGCACAAAAAGCCATTCCATCGTTCCAGCTCGTACTAAAGTTTGTTATTTGAATGTTCTATTCGAGAAAAAAATATAATTAGATTAAAATTATTTATATTTAACTCTGATAAAAATGCTGATTATTGAAATATACAACAAACATTTATTATGCCAATATTGTGCCATTACAAATAATATTTTAAATATATAAAACATAATTCAAAATTAGCTTAAAAATAATAAATAGAAAAAATATTAAATATATAAGAAGCAGCTATAGCTATATATTTTTTTTAAATCCCAATATCTCTTTGTGGAAAAGCACATAATTATATAAAATAAAAATGAAATAAATTAAATTATAAAAATTAAAATTAAAATAACGTAAAATTACCAACCACTGCCATAATAATAAAAATGATTAGAAAGCCATTGATTATTATATATTGAAATTACAAATCGACATCAACAAACGAAAGCATTTAAAGTACAATTTCAGTATTAGTTTAATGACGAATTAAACTAATCAACTGAGCCAGTCTCAAAATAGAAACCATAATATGAAACTACTCTATTTTTTAAAATCAAATGAAAAAAATTGGTGATTTGAATCGAAATTTGCCTGCATACCGTAAATCAGGTGTTTGAGACACCCTGTATTAACTAATGTACTTTGCTTTATGTTAAGTTGACGTCGTATTGTAACTCCACTATTTAAAGAAATTAAATAAACTCAATATACATACAAAATTTACTACATTTGTTTTTGTAGTAAATCATCACCATTGAATTTAATTCAAAACTTAATAATAATTAAAATAAAAAATAAAATATAAAAAATTAGAAATTTTAACACCAATTTCAAAAATATTTTTTGTTGTGACAGGTAAAATCAATAAAAAATAAATCGATTAAAAAAAAATATCTAAATACAAAAAGTAACAAAAAAAAAAATCGTGTTTTAATTATCAACCAAAATAAATTGTTTTTTTTTTTTTTTTTGCTGGATTATTTTATATATTGGGATTGAGCTGGGAGAGTAGACAGTGTTGTGTAGTAGATACCTCATATTCCTTTGTTTTCATTTGACACCAATGTAGAAGTTGTTCTTTTGCAGTGGCTGCACGTGCCGCCACTGTTGGATCTGTAAACGCAAATATTGGTGCACCTCGATTAGTACCACTTGGTGTTATTGGTGTTTTTGGTGAGCTGAACACAATTTTCATATATATTTTAAACAATTATAATTTATTGATTTATTTAACTTATATTTAAACTATTATTATAATTTAACACACTTTGTAAATTAGCCAAATTTACGTATATTCTTCTATTTAGTTAGAAAAATGCGGAAAAATATAGTTATTAATTCCCGAACAATCAAATGTGTCAGATAAATGTAGCATAATAATTGAGATCATTATAATTATTCTATAATTATTTTCAAAATTAGTCGGTGCGTATAGTATAGCAATAACAAATTTTATAAATATTTTTGTAATTATAATATTTTGGTAGCAATAAACAGACTGAAACTCCAAATTCTGCATTGGATAGGTGTATAAATTCTTACTTTTAAAACAATCAATAACGTTTTTAATCTAATGGAGTTTGTCTTTAAAGTATTAATTTAAATACCTATCCAATGGCACTATAATAAATTTTGTCGTTCAGTAATTCTCCACAGTTATAGAGACCAAAATAATGAAGTTACTTTTTTTTGTATTGCAATTGGTTGTATGTATTTTAGTTTGAAGTGTAACCTTATATTATTTCAAAAAGTAAATGTTTTGTTTATTGCATAATTGCATTATTAGAGTTAGAGTCCAGAAGCCAAATTAACATGAGTCGTAATCACATTAAGTGATATTCAAATTTAATCATTATTTATGGTATGTAAAGTGATCACAAAAAATTTCAGACATCAAAATCACCGTGATAATGAAGTTAAACGATGCTACACATTTGGTTTGTAATAGGTGACAGTTCAGAATAACTTTACATAACAAATATTTGTCCTGAATTTGTCATTTTTGATTGTTCAAGATTAAATTAATTAAAAGCTATTTATTGTAATTATATAGAGAATCAATAAATGAATTTTTGTTATTATTATAATTAAAATGAATTATTTTTGATTTTCCTAGCATATAGAAATTATTAGTACACAGATGAATAATAGCGAATTATAATTATATAAAGTATTTGTGCGAATCTATAAACTAAATTATTATAGAATAATTAATGTTTTGTAAGCTGAACTTAAAAATACTTTGAATTTTGATGCAATTTATTAACTAATGTTTTTAATATATATGAAATATAAAATTTTATCTAAAACTAATATATTTAAAATAATTTCGACATACTAAGTTCACATAGTTTTCTAAAATTGAGCTAGTTTACACCGATCGTATCAAAAAAAAATGCATACACTTAAAAGTGTATACATATATAATATACATACATATATAACTTTATGTAAGTATACATATGTGTATTTCAAAAATCTTGAGATTAACTCTTGAAGTAAAAACTTTTATATGAGTTTGATCTCTTTGTATATATTCTTTTTGCTATCAGATTTGTCCATATAAGACTATTGTTTACAATGAATTGATAAGAACAAATTTTCATAGAAAACTTTATTTAAAATGATTATATGAAACGGAAATCTACTAAATATTCAAAATAAAATATATTTCATCTCAGATATCAAAATTAATTAAGCAATTTCGATATTAAGTAAGAAAATTGCACCCCATCTTTAAAACTGCAAACTTGTTAGGCTTGATTCTTGATACGGTGAAAAATAGCTCATAATATAATTTATAAGTCAAAAATTCATATCTTATTAATTAGTACTTCCTCATTTATTGGACTACAATACTACAACAACAACATAAAAATTATAAGTCCTTTAAACTTACTTTTGAGATGTTATAGAATTTTGTTTATCAAGTTGTTTAAACTTAGCAAATGGTGAAACTTGTTTTGGAACAGTTGTTGATCCAGATGAGACAGTTCTTGTTGTAACTAAAATGATTTATTAATAATTATAATCATATAAAAAAAATTATATAAAAAGAAAATTACCTTTAGTTGTGGTTGTAACAACACTACCATCTTCATTTTTAGTTTCAGTTGTTTCAGATCTTGTTGATTCTAGAAAATAGTTTATTACAATTAAAAATAAGTCATAAATAATATTTTTAAAGGAAAATTTACATATATTTTTTTAGTCATAAAAATTATCCAAAAATTAAGACTTGAAAATTGTCAAAAAAATATGTAATCTTTTTATAACAAAAATCTTTCAAATCAAAAATTTAATAATATATTAATAAAAATATTATTCCTGTAAAATTGAAAAACAATTAAAAGTTTTATAAGTAAAATAAAAACACTGTAAAGCAACATGCTCAAAATAATTATGTAATATGGTAAAATAAAATAATTCAAACACTAAAAAATTTATTAGAAATATAAGTTAGATAAATAATAAAAATTTGTAAATTAAATGGAGGGACAATATGGTTTTCTTCTTCTTGCAAAACACTTAAGCTTTCTCTCTAACACTTGGCTTTTCAAAATATTAATAATCATAAGAAAAAGCATTTTGTTCGCAAGGTTTGTTTTTAGATTTTCACCGATTTTTGTCTGCAGCAAGCTTTGCGTCGAAAAAGTAGCAATTTATTTATCTCTTGGCTGATACGAAAATTGAATATTTCGGCGAATACAAAAATCGGTGGAATTCTAAACCAACCTTCATGCTTTCAATGTTGTGAGCGAAGCTTTAAATAAAAAATACAAAAACAAAGAAATTAATGCACACGACAAAAACATAAATTATCAATTAATTTGTGAAAGAATTTCTCAAAAATGAAAACCACAAAAAATTGAGAAAAATCCTTCAACAGAAAATATATAAACTCACAAGATATAAAATGAGAGTTGAAGACTTTTGCTTGCGACGACGGACGACGACGGTGTCGAATGTCATTATTGATGTTTTGATATTCTTGTTGGTTTTGTAGAGATATATAGAGACGCGCGTTGTTAATGAAGGTAAGTAGAAGGCAGATATTTTGATAAAAAACAACGATACTCTCAAGTTTGATGTATATAGGAAGAACAGAAAATCAGATGACACAAGCATTTGTTATTTTTAGTTTATTTTTTAAACAAAGGATATATAGAAACCCAAAATTATTTTGTTGTTATAAATGAGACGAAAGTATAGCTTCAATATTTTTGTCAATTAAGCAAATCCTTATTATGATATATATAAGCAACCATATATGTCCCTCATATTATAATTTATTATTTAATTCATATAATCTTAATTATCTTTTTATTTATTTATAAACATGATTATTAAATATTTTTATATATAATTTTGTCATATTATATACTTTCGTCGAACTTCTAAAAAGGTAAAATAATGATATTTAGATCTAATATCTTAATTCGCTTTAGTTCTATTATCGACCGGAATTTAATTCGGTTTCATGGGTCGTTTAAATTCGTCGAAAAAATTTCGTTTCTAATTAAGAAAAAGAAAATTCTCTACAATAATTTATGGTAAATTTTCTTTTTGGAATGGATTACAGAAGAAGTGCTCAATAATTACTACATATAGATATTCTTTTGTTATTATGAGTTCATCAGCTCTTCAAAAGCATCTTCAACATTACTTTCATCTAGTAAATTGAGAATATGTGGCATTGTTGCACTTCTACACAGTCCTGTACTAGGATATTGCTTATTAATTGATGCTTTTGCACTTGTTTTAATACGATTAATTGACGAACGTTTTGTTGTTGAAATGGATGTGTCATTCGTCGATATGCTTTCACTTAAATTTGTTTGTGACGAATTTCGTGAAAGTGAATTGGGTGATTTATTTCCAGAGAAATATGCTGCAACAGTTTTTTGTTTTTCTGTAATTTCTTCACGTTTAATTCCGGCTTCATACATTTTCGGTAAAGCTAAGGTATGACCGGATTTAGCACGCCTAAGCCCATGACCGCCAAATTCACCAGATTGATTAAATTTAGGTGATGGTGGTTTAGCAGAGGTTTGTTGTTGACATATTTTAGTCCATGAATCAGATTTACTCAACAGATTTGGACGACTATTTGGTACAGGAAATTTTTGATATGTTTCACTTGTGTCGCTGATTCGACGTGACATATTACTGAATTGAGCAACATTATTAAAAACAATATTTCTTGGTATATCATCTTTACTATCAGCCGGCATTGGTGTTGATGGAGTTTCAATAATTTCGGGGGCACTAAATTTAGCCATAATTGAAGGATCAGAGAATTTACGTGTCATTATGGGACCAGCTGGTTTAACATCCGTATTCGAATCACTTCTTCCTAATGGACTCTTATAAGCATTGGGTGTATATAAATGACGTTGTGGTGGTCCGAATTTTTTTAGAATTGGAAAATTTTCATCTTTTGGTAGAGATGATTTTACAATGTCCGGAGTGTCAGTTGGTGCTGATGATTTATATTCCTCTTTTTCTATTATTTCATGACTAGCTGCACTGATAACTTTAGTAGATGTAGATCTTTTTTCAGTTTCTGACAAAGTTTTAATATTTGTTTTATTTTCCTGGAAAACTTTTTGCTGGGTATGTACTTTAGTTGAAACTTCGCTGTGCTGTTGCTTCTGCTGTTTTTGTTCAACTTTATTACTCGACTTAACTTGTTTCTTTGATTGCTCATAAATAACTTTTGATTTCTGTTCAGATTTATATAATTTTGATTGCTGCAATGTGTTTTGATGGCGAGATTCTTCAACAGTATTTTGCAGTTGCCTAGGCGCATTTTCTTTATTAATTAATTTACTTTCTGGTTTTTTTACAAATTGATGTGTTGGCTGGGCATCTACATAAAATTTTGGAGATTGTGGATCAATTTCAGTGGGTTTTAAATAAGTTTGATGAGGGTCTGGCTTAATAGATGTTGTAGTGTCTTGCCGTTTAACTGGTTTAAGATCTTGGTATGTAATTTTCGGTTGAACATTTGGTTTCGGTGGGTTCTCAGGTATGAATGTACTTCTAGAAGCATCTTTGAAATCTACTTTAGGCATAGATTTTTTGCGTGGTTTTTCAAGTGATGCTTGGTATTGTTGTTCTTGTTTTTGATATTCATGTTGTTGTAGTTGGAAATCAAATTGTTTTGGATAATTATCATGAATTTCCCTATGTTGGTTCAAATTTTTCTGAACATCTGGATATTGATATTCGTTATTATGATTCGGCAACTGGTGTGATTCTATGAATGGTTGACCTTTTTGAACTCTTGTCATTGGTGGTTCATAACTTTGGTTTTGTCTAAGGTCCACAGGTTGATAATTTTGTATCTGCTGCTGGTGCATATTATGATTGTCATTTAATTCAGGTACGGGTTGATAAGATTGATTTGATTTAAAATCGAATTCAGTATTAGCTTCTGGAGGCAAGCGATATCCGGGTGGATATCCAGTATACATTGCTGAATTTTGGATTTGTTGAACTGGCGGTACGTAAGTTGGATTTTTTTGATATTGAGTTTGTATAGTCATTGCTGGATCTGATCCATTAATCGAAGCCAATCCTGAATTAGAAGTTTGGGTCTGATAATTAGCAAATGGCTGGGCATTTTGTGTTTGATATGCTAATGGGTTTGACTCAATATATGTTGGCATTCTATTTTGATCAGATGCCACAGCTTCAGGGAAGATAGGTTGTACAAGTGGAGCCTGATATGTCCTTCCATCTGGTGAAAGACATACATTTGATGATTTTTTATCTTTTGATAAAGTAACATTACCCAAATTTTTCATAACTGAAAGTAAATCTTTAGCACCACTAGTATGCTTTTCCTCATTACCAACGTGACGTGTTTTATTTCCAACTGTAACAGCTTGTTGGCCCACAGGGCCGGTCATTACCTTAGTTTCAGTTTTATATTCGGTCATACTTTCTGGATCTAAATCATCATCAGTTGCATCATTTTGTGTAAAATTAGGACTTGATATACTACATGATGGGCTAGGATAGTCGAAAATTTTAAGAGGAACTGTTGGCCCAAAACTAGGCTTGGCACTTGTTAGTACTAAAGGTTCAGCATTTGGATTCGTCAACGATTGCTCTCGAGTTCTTGACTGTACAAAGGTAGATATTGCAGGTTCAGAATAATCTGTTGATGTGTATGGTATTGTCTGATAAGTTGGTGATGAAACTGATTTGTATTGCGTTGAAGGTTGGCGATATTGTGTTGTATTATCAGATTTCAGTGAAGCTTGTTGAATGGTTTCAGTAGAATTGTAAGTCGGAGGAAGAGGGTGATATTGACCTACTGGTACAGATTGTTGATATTTTTGCGGTGATTGTTGATACTTAGTTACTGGTGCTAGTTGCTGATATTGGCAATCTGTAGGCTGATATTGTGGCTCTTGTCGAACGTGATTTATCTTAGGATTACTTCCGTAAAATGGTTGAGATTGATAAACACCATTAACATATGGTTCACTAGTATTTGGAAGTGATGGTCTTTTAAGATCAATTTTATCTAAATCATAAGATGACATTCTGTTTTGATAATCTTGGTCTTTACCACGTAATGAGTTATGTCGTTGTAAATTAGACGGCGGGGGTGATCTTTTGTCAAACTTCTCTGCTTTGGTTCTGATGCGATTATCGATTTTATTTTTGGATAACCAAGGCAATGTAGAAGTGACGGGGGAACTAGGCGTCGAGGTTTTAGTTGTAAACCAAGATTTCGTGGGTGACGGTATAGAATGATGTGGAGAGCTTGGAGCTGAATATTTTCCGACAAGTGACCAAGGTTTATTTGATTGTTCTTGTTGTATTATTTGATCATGATACATTTGTGAATTCGATTGAAAGTTTAAATGAGGCTCCGATTGATGCAAACGTGGATCAGTGTGAATTGGTTTAAAACGTTCTGGATATTCTGGTGTCACTGGATCAACAGGTTTAAAAACAGACTGTGGGGCGTGTGAAAAATTATTTAATGATATTGGTTTTGGTTTGATTATCTGTTGCTGAGGAATATGATTTTGGGGTGATTGCATATATTGTCTTTGGACTGGTGACTGTTGTTGTCTCATTTGGGGATGTTGTTGTTGCATAGTTTCATGTTGGGATAATTGAGCATATTCATGCTGTTGAGGTTGCATTGGAGCGTATTGTTGGTCAAATGCAGAGCTATGACCATGAACTGTAGTTGGATACTCATTTCGTTCTTTAGTTTTGAGAGCGGATGTTAAGACATTACTGCTATAATTTTGATCTGCCCAGGGTGGGCGCGAAAGTGTTTTGGGAGCATTAGAAACTTTACTGATTAATGTTTTTCCATTAACATTTTGTTGGGAATCAGTTTTTTTCCAGAAATTTTTGGCAGCTGACGCAGGTACAGGTGGCTTACTAGTCATGCTAGTTGCTCCTGATTCAAATGAATTTTTGATGTTTCCAAATTTATTCGTCCAATTACTGACGGTCCGATTAGGATTATTCCATCCTAGACCGGTGCTAGATCCCTGTTTTTGTATGAATTGCAAAAACTTTATATCATTTTCTGTCTTAGGTTGAAATGCTGGAACAACTTGTCTTGGTTTTGTTTTCACACTAACTTGTACAGTTCCTCTTAAACCAATAGATTTTGTAGAGCTTACACCACGCTCCTCGGCATCCGAATCTGATTCCATATCATGTAAATATTTCATTGGTTTTGGTATATCTATTGTATTGGCACGTTTCATTGCGAGTTTTTTATTTGAGAAGCGATTCAACGGCACATTATTTGGGGAAACACATTCATATGGTTGTTCAAGAGGATTCACACCATTGAAAGCAGATCCATATTGCGAAGAATTAGTTGACTGTTGGGCAGTATACGGATTGTTTTCGTAAGTAGGTTGTTTTTTATGATCAGTTAATTGAGGCTGTTGATGATTAACAATTTCATTAAAATGTGGTTGTGCAGCATTTTTATATGTTTGATTTTGAATCTGTTGTCCGAAAGCGGCGGTATAACTATCTGATAAGGGACGTCTAGATGCTATTACAGGACCTTGCTGATCTAAATTACCACTTAATCTTTGATTAGGTTCATATGTAGGTTTCTTTCCTCTCATTTGTACTCCAGAGTTATCAGGAATATATTCCTCATGGGATCCACCAGCTGTTGTATCCTTCAAATTGTTTGGAACAAATTGATTGGGACGATATAGCGTTGATGAGTGCAATTGTTGTTGCTGTTGGTTAACAGTTTTTACTGCTGGCTTAACTACTGAAGACTCTTCATTTTTTACGGGTTGGGGAACAAGATCAGATGGTGTTACAGCACTACTTTCTGGTGTTGTACAGTTTGACATATTTTCAATCATTACCATTTCTTCCATATATCTTCGTGCGTCTGCTAATTCTTCACGACTTACACCCACAGTATGTCTATTTGCACGACTACGTCGCTTAGCGAATCTTTGCCGATTAGAACCGCGATGATTATCAGCTTCGGGAGATGATGTTTCCATTTCTCCAGTTTGATCTGGTGCTGGTGTTGGTGGCGGAATTTTATCTGGAGATATCAATCCAGTTTGTAAACGGCCTACAAGATTCAGTAACGCATTCCTTTTACTACTCTCAAGCTTAATGTGTTTGCCTTCTTTTAATGATTGCTCTAATCGATTTAATGCTGTTGTCACTTCGGATATCAAACCAGTATCACTAGGATCCTTAATTGAATGTATTTGCATTGTATCACGTAAACCTGCAGCAATTAATCGCAAATCTTCACCACTTTCTGTACCAGAATCTTCAATATGATGATGACCCGTATTTTTTTTTTTATTATTATTTGTTAAACTAGAAATACTTTTATTAGCATTAGTTTGGTTTTTTTGTTGTGATTGTGTGTTCATTATTTGAATGGTTTTCTTTGTATTATTTACTTGTTTATTACTATCATCATTATTGTTACTATTAACATTATTAATTTTTCGATTATTACTACTACTACTATTAATTGTGTTGGTGCTACTTTTTGGATTTGTTGTTTTTGTAGTTTGATTATGTGTTATTGTCGGCATGTTTTTATGCAATAAGCCTTGGAGCAATGGCAATAATAATGATTCACTACCTTCACTTAAATCTTCATCAACATTTTTTATTATTTTACCTTCTATATTATCCTTGTTTGAATTATCAGTTTTAGTTGTTGTGACTTTTATTTGTTTACTATTGCAAGGAAGCTGTTTTGCTTGTTGTTCAGTTGTTACATTAGTTTGTGATTGAACTATAGTTTTATCAATTATTTTTTTATCGTTTGGATTTAGTTGTGTAGTTTTAACAACATTTAATGTTTCTTTGATTTCTACTTCATCATCTTCACTATCAGTTACTTCTACTATTATTTCTTCATATTCACTACTACTATCATCAACTTCTTCTTCTTCTTCTTCGCCTTCTTCACCGTCGTCACTTACTTCTTCTTCTTCTTCTTTTTTAGCAGTTGTTGTTGTTGTTACAATCTTTTTAGTAGTTGTTTCTACTTTGGATGATTGTTTTTTAGCATTTGGTGATTGTAGCTCAGCATTAACGCTAGCTACAATTTCTGCACATGCTAATTTATTATAAGTATGGAATTTGAAAGATTTTTTTTTTATAAAAAATGATTGTAAACTTATATATGTATAATTGAATTAATTAATTTTAATAATAAATGAATAATGTAATTAATTTTTTTTAGTTCACATTTATAGTGATGGCTAATTAACATTTAAATGATATTTTTTTTCTTCCTGGACATTACTAATATGATTTTTAATAATATCATGAATTAGTAACATTATTTGTGTAGTTAAAAATAATTTCAAACTTTTATAAAAAGTTTTAAAAGAAATTATTATTAATAGTTTTAGAGATGATTATTTTTGATACATTATAAACGTCACAAAAATATAACAGAATTAATTGATTCTTAGGTAGGAGAGTAAATGTTTGATTATATAAATATAATGATTCGTAAAAAAGATATATTTTTTAATAATACAAATAAACAAATTTAAAGCGACACAAAAAATACCTATTAATAATTTTTTTTAATGAAATTTATAGATTTTTTTTTATTTAATCACAGGTTCCTCTTAAATATCAAATCACTTTGTTTCTCCCTCCTCCATAAAAAAAAAATTTAAAATGGTTTTTATTTTTAAAATCATAATATTAATAATTTCACAGTAATCATTCAAAATTATAGAAATTTTCTTATAAATTTATGTGTATAGTGACCACGCCATAATATAAGTTTGTCCTAAGTATTTTTGTTTATAATTTTTTTTAAAAAAAAAATTAAATTCAAAGATGGAAAATGAATTTTTTTTTAGGTCGGTTAAGTGTTAAATATATCATCGATGTTACATATCGGAAATAGGTTAGACTTGAAATCGACAAATAAAAAATTCCAATCAGATAATCCATAACTATTTCTTTTACAAAAAAACGTAAAATTATAGTTTTCATAGATATTCGAAGGAGCGTAAAAATTTTAAATTTTATTGATATTTATTTTGGATAATTGTCTTAAAATTAAATTTATATAAAAAATTAACGAATTACGGATCAAGATTTTACTATAGGTTTTATAGAGACGGATTTACATTGACGATGATATACCGTTGTTGGTTACTTAAATAACTAACTCCAATTGTTGGTTACGTAAAATCAAATATCGTATTTGCTAACTCCAATTATAAAAGTACTTCTCCCGATTTAAAAGAAATATCCATGAATATATTAAAGACGGAATGAATTCGCTGTGAATTACCAAAATCTAAAATTTTCACTCATTTTAATTTATTTGAATAACGAAATTTAAATCTATAAACTAAAAAATAACATTTTCCATCTTTGTATATAAAATTAAATTAAAAGCAATAAATATAATTGAAATTTATAACAAAAAAGAAACATTTTTTTAATACCTTCACGTTCAGCCATTAGTTGTTTAATGCGGGCTCGGATTGTAGAACGTTCTTCGTAGCTAGTAGATTGTTCCAGCTTAAATTACATTATTATATTTAAATATTATATATTAAATTTTCTTTAATAATATAAAAATAAATATATTAGTAATATATTATTAATATTTACCAATTCTTTTAAGAATTCAATATCCCAAATCTCCTCAATATCACAAGTTTGCTGAGCAACTGGTGATGAAGAGCTTCCTTCGGTTTTAATATTTTTCGTTACACGTGTTGTTTTCACCTAGAAAACATAAAATCAATAATTATTTAATTTTATAAACGTATAATTAAATTAATATATATTATTCATAAAAACTATAAATTAATTATGCAGGATTTGCACTATCAAAGAGTTATTTTATTGAAAAAATAATTCAAGAGCATTCGGCAATACTTTCAATTTATTTTTAAATTAAGAGGCCTAAATTTAAAATCTATTTTTGTAACTTTAAAATCTACTATTATCATGAGAGGTAAATGCATTTTATTTAACTTTTTTTTTTTAGTTTGCAATTAATTTTGTTTTTGATTTAAAATCTATTTGCGTAATCTATTTGATTACGTATGCACTACAAAATATTTTTAAAGTATAACTTTATTTTTAGTATCATTTATATTTATTTTTAGTAATTGAAAAGAAGGGAGTACTTAATTGGAAAAGTTTAATTATACAAAAAAAGTTTAATTATAGAAAAAAAAAATAATAAGGGAAAATTGAGTATATTGATTTTCATTAAAAATGCTTTTAATTGGAAATTTCTAATATACTGTCCAATAGAAATCTATTAAAAACGTGATGTACCTAAATAAAAATTTAAATGAAGATGTTGTATTAAGAGTTAAAGGTTTTGATGGAACATAATAAAAAAGAGAAGTTCGTAGTTTGCCAAAGATGTAATAACATTCATTAATAATTATTTTAAAATCACATTAAAATAGAACTGGAAATTGCAATTTATCTACTACAGAAGTAAACTATTATTGATTAAAATATAATATGTGCAAACAACGAAATATTTCAAATATTTTGATAGAGTCTAGGAATAGTTTAAATTGATTTTCAGTAGAAAGTAAAAGTAAATTCTTTTGTAAATTGTGGTCTAAAGTGACCACCACAAATATGCTTTGTAAAGGCGTCTATAATTAAATTTACATTTGTAATTATTTGAAAAAGGCCGAGCAACTTTTTGATATATTAATAGAGCGGACAATCTAATATTAAATTGAAGAAATAATAAAAAACTGATGCAAAAGGAAAATTAAATATTAATAAGGACATAATTTAATTAATTTTTATATTATATTATAGTCCTCGACTTTTTATTATTATATTATATAGTGTTATATGACATTGATATATTCAAGGAAGGAATGAAACCCGTGATGTTCTCGCCAGGAATGGTTTATAATGAACTCGGCCAGGAAAGGCTTGGCATGTACTTCAATTCCTTTTCAAAACATATTAAATCGTACAATTTCTTTATTATATACATTTATAACAATACATTAAATGCAAAGCTAGTCTATTCTTATGTTCAAAATTTGGCGGGATAATTGAAAAATAATGAAATATACTAATTATCATTAGTGATGATAATGATAATATTAAAAAATGTTTTAAATAACATGAAAAAACAATAATGAATTAGAAAGTACGAAATAATGATAAAACAAAAAATCTTCATACATATCATGATCCTCATACATTACGTATGGTGAACGAAGATGAAAGTGTTATAGGAATTTAAACTTATTAATATTTTTATACTTTTTTAAATAATTTTTTTTTAATTAGTTTGAAATTAGTCAAGAAAAAATCGTCTTTTCCGCACAAATACCCTACAAAAGTCGTCTATACCAAAAATGTTATTGAATTTGAAAATAAATAGCAATAGCAAAGGAAAAGGTTATATAGATTTTAATAAATATATAATCAAAAATCAATTCCCAACTTCTTGGAAATATGGCGATGGCCAGCCAACCATATTATAACATAGTTTTATCAAAATATTTCGCTAATTAATTGAAAAATAAGAAAAATGGAAGAAGCGACATTGAATTTGATAGACACGTTTATCAATAGTACACTCTACCATCTCATTTTTGTCATTCAGAAAGTTATCTTCAAGTAATAAACAAATAATATTTGGTATATTTTAATAATAATTAATTATTTTTAACAGTATGACAACGAATTTAAAATAAACTAAATCATATTCATCTAAAAACATCCAAAATTAAATTAAAATATTTTTAAACTATAATTCCTTTTATAGTCATGTGATGTTTTAACTTAAACCTATTTTTAAAAACCATTAGTCTCTAACTAAAAATATAACTTAAAACAGGTAAATTAATGAAAACAAAACCTCATAGACGAATTTATAAAAATAAACATAAATATTTTTTTTTTTTTTGAAAATCATATAAATTAGTATAAAATTGGCAAGAATTGAAAATTATATTTTTTGTTTATTTAATTTTTGGCAATTAATCGACTCTAAGAAAGATAATTTATCAAAAACATCTGAGAAAATTAATCTATATACATATATCAAAAAAATATATATGTAAATTAAAGGTGAATTTCAAATATCCTTTGAATAATTCTCTGACCATGGACTTGCACTTCTACAAATTAATTACAATTGGCAAAATAGAATTATTCATTTTAATTATAAATGATGATTGTACGCCGACTTTATAATTTTGTTATAGGTGGAAATATATAATAACAACATTTATTTAATGGGTAATATTTCAAAATGTTATAAATATTTAATGTCAAATGCATAATTTCAATTTGTATTAAAATTACAATTTAGATTAATCAAAATTATAGTAAGAATTTGCAAAATATTAAAAATTTATATTAAATTCTAACATTTAATAAAATTTATATTGATTTCGTAACTAGAGACTTTTACTTTTAAGAATTAATTATAAAATTTAAGATTAATAATTTTGATCTTATGCGTATAAAACTTGCTGTCAGCAACATAAGATTATAATGGCTGAAAAGATTAAGTAAGTGTTAAAAACGAAATATTTAAGCTGAAAGGAGGTTTCTCAAAGACTCGCTAGACCTCTACTACTCGTATAATAATCCTGCTTAGCGATACTCATGTATAATAAAAATTCGTATAATTATCTTGCGATCCCTTGACAAAAATTTCCCCAGCTTAACCTTCGGTCATATTAAAAATTTGATATTGAAGAACAAGTTTTTGTAGTATATATCTTGTGCATGTTGTGCGTAGTGTAGGATATTTCAAAAACCAGCAGATAACGTATTCAATATTCCACTCAAAATGAATGAACCGTAGTAGATTAAACTTTGAGCTAATGGAAGACCTTTAAATCGTATTGTAGCAAGTTTTGATAGATCGTCGCTAGATTTATACATAAACTGCTATAATGATATATACTTCCCAAATATTGAGTTTTTTTAAGGTAAGACGGAAGCGGAATTAAGTTTAATTTAATAAATCTATACAATTTAGCATAAACCTTATCATTGAAATATAATATTAGTTATAGGCAGGTATGTGGTGTTTTAAGTGTTATTTTTTAGGAACCGATTTTAGATACTAGGGATAATCAATTTGTTAGAAAGATGGTAGTAAAAATCATTATATGAACACTATTGTAAGCTGATTAAAAAAGTGGAACGATTATTATCATACTATATGTAAAGGAATCGTTATAAATAAATCCTTAAACTCGAATCATTAAGAAGCAAGTAAATCAGGCTTAAAGCATTACGTGATAAGACGAGTATAGTACAAACCTAACTGTAGAAAGCCAAACATGCTGCTTAAAAATTGGAATAGTAAATTAAGTGAGATAGAGGGATATTTAGTGACCATCTAGTGCGGCAATCTCTACAGGAACGGAATAGGAATTAAAAAAACTTTGTATTCTAATTAATCTCATTTTACAAAGAAATAACGTAAAAACATCTGTGCTCTCTTCATTTTCATCAAAATAAAAATATATTTTCGAAAATAAAAATGAAATTTTTTTCGTAATAAAAAAAAAATTATTTACTATAAATTTTCTCTTAAATATTTAACACATTTTCTTTTTATTAATATTATTGTGTGCAAAGTAGTAGTGGTGGAATTCCCTCACATCATCAGACAACGTCGTTTTTCGTGACCAAAATAGGTTTGGTCCATGAATTCACAGAAAATTTTTACGGGAAATCATGATAAAAACAAATAATAAATACACAAAAAGAAAATTTAGTTTTTGCTGTTTGGCATTTCAAATTATATATAAAAATAACAAAAAAAAAAAAAAAAATTTCCAACAAAATTAATTGCAAATCTATTAAGAATTTGGCACAAGCTTTTAGGAAAAAGAAAAATATTTATGTATAAAATTTTCTTTTCGATTTATTGAAAGAATATTCATAAATTTGATTTTATTTTGAATTTTGAATATATAGAATAATAGTAAAATGATACGTACGCCGCCCGCCACCTTTTCAATTTATTGAAACAAATAAAAATTTATTATTAACAAAAATTTATTTATACGCAATTTTACTACGAGGTGCTCGCCATTTGGAAGATATCAAAAAAAAATTTTGTTTGTAAAATTAATATAATTTTCAGAAATTTAGTTCATTACATTAAAATGTAAAATAAAGTAAATTTGACTTTAAATTTAAACATTACGAGTAGTAAGTGTTGTGAAGCAGAGGAAAGCAAAAAAAAAGTAGGTAATTTTTCTTTAAAGCTGATTTACACTATTAGATCTACAGGCAATATAATGTGGTACAATAAGTCAAAAATATGGAATGGAATTTTTGTCATACTTTTAAAGTATTTTGATTTTATGTTGCGTGAGGTGTCAAAAAATAATGATAATTAACATCAAATTTGGTTATTATTTGGTCTATTTGCCCAAAAACAATGAATAATTTAGTAATTGTATTTATTGCTGCAGTAATTACAATTATTAATATAAAAAATCTTAAATTTAATTTAATATTAAATATACATTTTTTTAAGAGGAATTTCGCCAGCCTGCTTGCAACCAAATTTTAACAGATATTTAACCAACAAATATTGTACAGCATTATATTCCATTTATAGAACTCATAGAGTAAATCAGCCTCTACGTTTTCATATGTGTCGTTTCCTAATACGCGTCGACAAACGCGAAACTGGTTGCGAGGCTTGTACGTAGCGCTCTATCATATTATAGCTTGTTGCTTATAAAATTTAAGATCGATTTTTATATAAAATCTTGCGTCTCACTTATCCTCAGGGAAAAGTGCGTTAATGCTAAAATTTCCGAGTTATGTAAATATATTTTTGATGTCATAAGAGAATGAATATGTTCCTAAAATGGATATTATTCTTAAATTTCATAATAAAGTCATAATATATGGGTCCGCTAGGTTATCAGTTATTTTTAGTTGAAATATATCGATCAATGAGGAAATTTAAAATTAATTCATTTATAAAAGTATGTATTGTATATTAGATTTAAAATTTAATAATTCCTTACAGCATTTATGTCGTTGGCGCGATAAACTTTTGAAATTTGTGTTGACTTTTAAAAATGCCAATTGCTTCTTTTGCAAGTATATTTTTATAATTATATCCTGAATTTTATGTAGTAATTTTTGTTTAAAAACATTCAAATTCGTAAATCTATTTTTGGTTTTACGATACTTTCAAATATCTAAAATATTTTGTCTTTTTAAAGATATACGTATCTATATAATATATTTCTGAGGTGAAATTCAAGAATTTTGAACTTTTATATTTCCTGTATGTGCACTTGAGTATTAAACTATTTTTTTTAAAAAAAAATGTCTGTAACAATGTGGAAATGCGACTGCTAGGCGATACATTCATGTACCATGTACGTTGAATCGTATTCATTAGTATATAAGCAAAGCAAAACTTTCTGACATTTGGTATATTATTGAATTTTAGACAATTGGAGTCATTTTTGAAAATTAACAAGATCACTTGATTTTTTAAAAAGACTTTAATACGACAAGGATTATTTAATATAGACAGCTAAGATTGTATTGGAAATATATTGAAAATATTGTATTGTTATTACGAAATTAATTTACGTAAGAAATTCTAGAGTCACTTCTGCTCATTATTATTTTATTTAAACATTTGAACGTCATTCACTTGTGGTTTGAATTGTCGACAAAACTTATGCGGTACTCCAGGACGTATTATCACGTACATTTCATTACGAACATTATTTTATTATTACTACATTTGCATTTCATCGTTGAAACTTTTTATCACCTAGGTACATTTAATGGAAATAGTGTAAATATAAATTTTTAAGAAAAAACGCAAAAAAAAGTTTTATGTTTTCACGATGTAATGTTCGTGATGAAATTTGCCGAATAAAAGGTTTGCGATGCTACGTCGTGTTACCATTTCCATAGGAATGTTAACATTTTCGTTAAGAGGTTTTTGGTGGTTATACTCTAGCTTCTAGCAGCTTATTGAATTTTGTGAAATTACGAATTTAATCCAAATCCTAAATTGATTGACACCAAAGTCATCGACAAAAACTGACTGGTTCAGGTAATGGTTTGTTAAAATATCAACCTTCTAATCGGTTTTTAATACGGAATCTATGAAAGTATTCTAATTTCATTTAAATACATATATTAAAAGTGGTAAAAGAACAATTATTGTTAGCGGTATCCCTCTGAGAAAAGTAAAATTTTCAAAATATTTATAATTTAAAAGAATTTATTAATAAACTTTCATTAATTAATATTAAATTCGTATAATTTCCAAATAATTAAACAAATATCACTGAATTAGTAAATAATATAAATACAAAACAGAATCATTAAATGAAAACTCAATTACCAATAACATTATGATTTTCATTCTTTTATTTTGAATTTCTTATTTTTACAATTTATAAGAAAATTATTTATGGTTGGGAAGTAAAAGAAATTTTCTTTATATATATACTGTAAATGGTTAAATGGAGAAAAACATTTTTTAAAAGACTAGTTACCATAAATAACCATAAGCAAAAAAAAAAAAAATGAATAAATAATATTATTGTATTAAAAATAATTAATCAAAACTAAACTTTTAAATTTAACAACTCTTTAATAATTTTGTACAGAAAATCATAAAATTATACGGTATGTTGAGCTAAAAAATCATTGAATTGCATCGAATTTTTTAATCTAAAAGTATTATAAAATATAGTAAAAATATAAATTAGAATAAAATTATTATTATTTTCATTTTACCGGAAGTTTTGTCTAAGATCAGTGCACATTTAGAATTTCATGTGATAAATGTTTATTGGGGGAAAATGGGGGAGAAATAAAATAATGCAGTTATTTTGTTATGGAATGATTCACTTGGATGGAAAAGTTCGGATAATTAATGAAATTATTTGTAAATAATTTAAAAAACTTATTTATTTATGTGAAAACGCCTATAGACGACGTGAATTTACTATACAATTTTCCTATATATTTATTAGAATTATTCTATTCATACAAATGCGTAAAAGGAAGCAGATTGTCTGACGTGACGGATACCAAATAGATAACTTATCGCATTTAGTGGACGGTTTTTTTTTTTTTTTGAATTTCTGTTTGATTTGGAATTGTTCAATTTTTCAATATACTGAGTAAAATTATAATTTGAAAAACTAGAATGAACGAACTGAAGAACCAAAAGATAAATCGTCAAAATAAGAGTTTTTATTGGTTTCACTATAACGTGAACGATTAGAGGAGCATTCCTACTTTTATGTAGAAGCAATTAATAATTTTTGTTTCAGAAATTTGATGTTATTTATAATCTTGCATTCCGATACTTAGTATAATGATAATCCTACGGGATTATAACAATACTTTTCTATTTCTGAAAACAGATGGTACGTACTTTAATGCCATATTCAGTAGCATGTAAAATTAAATTACAATTATGTAGTATATTATTGATCTAATATAAATAGCGTACTATTGATTGGTTTCTAACAATTTTCGATTAGATTATCATGAAGATGAAATTCACTAAGGCATACTAAGCTTCTTTTTATTCCAGATATTTGAATGCTTTTCACAATTTCGATAATTGAAATTTTACATAATTGAATTTTTTTCTTAAAACGTTTCATCTAAAAATGATGAACAAAATTCGATTAAAAATATGAAATTTGATGTAAAAAGAAAACAGTTCACATATTAAGTTTGATTTTCAATACTATCCTAATAGCACCGGCAGTTAGGTTTTACTATATATATATGGCAAATGGCAGTTCAATATAATTTAAAGGATTATCAGTTTAGATAGGCTGATTTGAATAATAATTCATTTTTGATATAGTATAACATTGACTTTGTATATAGCACAAATGTCACGTGTGGAATTAAATTGAGGCTAGACCAGCCACACAATTATAAGATATTAATCTTATTTATACTTTTGGCTTTGCATTGATTAAAAAAAACGCTTGTAAAAATCGACTGGAAAAAAGCTTAATCCATGTTCATGAAAATTTAAATATAATTTCTTTAAAATAGAAAATTTCTATTTTAGGTAAAAAGTGATATCATTTTTTTATAAATCTCTATATACCAAAACAAAGAATTTTGAAAATTTAATTTTATATACGCATTTTTATTTATACAAAAACACATTTAAATTAAATATTTTTATACTCACCACAATTAAATTATTATATATTTTTTTTAAAAATAGAATAATTTTCTGTTTTATTATGGCGAGTTTTCTTTTTCAAGTTTTTCAAAAGTAATTTTCAAAGAAAATATGTCAAAAAAATAAAATAAACGTATTACTAAAATAATTCTTTTGTATAGAAATTTATGATTATTAAAATCCCATAAAGAACAAAGAAATCGCCAGCAGAAAAACGCTAACCAAAGCTGCAAATTTTGTAATTTTTTTTTTGTTTTTTGGTCAACTAAAATTATAAATTTTGATAAATTTCACCAAAATGTTTTAATCTATAAAAAATACACACCAGAGAATTCAAAATTTAATTTTGTTCAGTTCAAGTATTAATAATTTTTGTAATCCAAAGTAGTAATTTTCAAAAATTTAAAGAAAATTCTATTTTTGTTTCTATTAATTTTCCTTTTTTTAAAAAAAATTGAAAAAGAAGCTTTTCTTTATATAGATTTTCTTTTGAGTACAGCCAGCAGCAAAAGAAATTTTGAATTTTTTCAGTTCTGTTTTATACGTTTATAATTCAAAAATTTTTTTTTTTACTTTTTCAATCACGAAAATTAAATTTTTTATGTTTTTTTTTTCACTCCTTTTAATTTAAATTATTATTTTTTTTTTTTAAATTAAATATATAGACATTTAAATAAAAGTTTCTTAAATTCAAAAGTATAATTATAAAATTTTACTTTATTCAGTAGCCGCACTTGAATTGTTAATTTTAATTTTCCTTTAATTCAAAATAATATTAAATTTATTTTAAGACACCAGGTATTTTATATATGTAAAATCAAAATTAAATTATCACAAATTTAATTTTCAAAAATAAAATATAAAAAATATGAAAATTCGGAAAATTTGTGTTCTTTGCACTTGTGAAATATTTATTTTTATCAAGAATTTTATTTAATATAATATTTTTTTTTATTTTTATTAAATTTTCATTAAATTATAAAAACCTACACTCTGTTTTTATTTGACATGAAATTCTTTCATATAAATTTTCCAACACAAAAAAAATATTTAAATATTTTCTTCTAATTATTCAAATATATATTTATAAAATTATATAATAAAAAATTATATATTTTTTTTTTTAAATTTTATTTACGAAATTTTCATTTCAAACACAAACTTTTTTATTAAAAATTAATTAAAAATTAATTATTGAAATAATTTTCCATTTTTCATTTGTTTTAGTTAAATTTACGTTTTCCACTCTTTATTTGGGCATACAAAAATAAAAAATTTTGCTTTAATTTTCCCTAACTGAAATAATTTTGTATAAAGAAAATTTTTCTTTCTGTTTAGTAAAATATTTTTTTTATTTTGATGTAGTGTAGAGTAAAATTTTCAAAGCGGATGTTAATTTGGCCGTGATCGTTGCTGTACTAAAATAAAACTTGACTGTTTCAATAAAATTACTTTATTTTTTATTTTTATTTTGGTTATTTAAAATAAATTATATCCGCGTCGTCGCGCTGTTTTATCGTAAATAAATACTTAAGCGGAGCGCGCAGTACAAAGTATGGTAACAAAACATTAAATTGTATACAAAAAGTTTTCGTGCGCAGATGGATAATAGTGCGTAATGAATGATATGAAAATCATTTAGAAAATGTTTGATTTTTCATTAGAATAATATAGAAATGAAAATAAAAAGAAAGCTTTATAGAAAAGAAACGCTTCGCGCTTTTTAAATTGTCTCTGTAAGAGAAATTGAAAAATTCAAATGAAAAAAATTTCAAATTTGGAGTCCGATTTGTTTATTTATTTGTAAAAACTGTTTTCAGAAAACTTGTGAATTTTGTATATGAACATGACTTTGTAATTAATTTTGAATTTATAGTTGGGAAATTTTTTAGTAATATTTATATGGAAAATTGATTTTTTTTGTACTACCAATAATTTGTTGTTGCCTAAGTTAATTCCTAATTAGTTTTAAATTTATAATATTTAAAATTTTTGATTGTACTATACTAAAATGAATGGGTCATAAGTCATAAATTTAGCATAACTTCTTATCATAGACATAAAGTTATTAAAAGGTTCTTTATTGAAACGTGCATAAGTACTACGAAATTAATTTATTGCAGATAAATGTTAATAATTATAATCTTTAGATATTTACAATTAGGCAGAAGTTGGAAAACGATTTACTGAATACTGAGAACACTGAATTCAAAAATAGGAATTTATTTAAAATTGGAAAATTGAAAAATAAATAAAATATTATATGTAATTAAGTATGTATATTAATTATCAATAATTTAAAAATACTTATTATCCTTGGAACATTTAATTTGTAGAAGGTTGCGATATTTCAATTTAAAAAAACTAGATGAAATTGTTCTATATAATTTTTATTGAATTCCCGAATGTGTGAATGTCTATAAATTTGACATTTTCCAGTGCTATATAAAATAAATATGTAAATTTGTTTTTAGGGAGATAATACGTATGTTACATTTAACAAGTAGAATGCGACTGTATAAGATGAATCTTGGTCATTACGGGGGGCATTATAACCAAAATATTTATTTTGCAAAATGCCTTCATAATCTTCAATATCTATTATCTATCTGAAAATGACCACTTTTCAGCAGAAGTGAAATGCTGTTTTGCTCTAAGTGCTTGTATGATAGCTATATGAAATATTTCTTATTAAATTACAAATTAATTAATAATTACAAAACTAACTTAAATTAAACTAATTAATATTTTTAAAACAGAAATAATTATATTCTAACTATAATTAATTAGATCACGTGTTTGTTAATAGTAAGAAGATACCGTCATATTTCGAATTTGTATGGCACAATATATTATGTATGTTAGAATATACCAAATAATACTAATATTAATAATGATTTTCAAATTGTAAAATTGTAATTCCGATTGCATTCCGATCCGAAAAGTATTGGAATTTATATTGCTTTTAAGATTGTTAAACACGATCAAGACTACTTAATATTTAATATATTTATCCGAAAATTGTGGAAGTTAAACTAATTTCGTCCATTACAAAATAATAATAAATATTTTAAACGTTTCTCAGTTTCAAATAAGGTCCAATCACTTGTAGAGGTGAAAAATATTAATCAACACAAAAAAATTCTAAAAAAAAAAAATCTATTCATTGAAAACTAAGAAGATTTTCCAAAGATGACATTGAAAAAATATTCAAAGAAATGTGTTTTTTTTTTAGTTGTTGTCATGAAAATTTGTTAAATTAATTTTAAGAAAACTGGGTCATTTTAATAGGAAAATTAAACTTCAAGGGTACACCAAATTATGTATGTATGCATTCGATAATAGTGATAGAAAATCTCAGAGGATGATGTAGAATAATTAATGAAAAATAGAAAATTAATTACATATATTGGAAATTTCTTGAAAGATTAATAAATTTAAAATCTATTGGGTACAAAATGACAGTTTAGGTTTTAATTTTGAGGTGTTTTTAATGTATAATTAATGATGTATTCAGCCGTCAGCGGTAATAATTTATCTTCTAATTATAGATTTTTTTTTTATTTTAGTATTGATTTTATCTTTTATGAAAGCAGAGAAAGAACTTAAAGTTCAACATACTTAATGAGTTTTAAGAAATATCATAAATTATAAAATTCAGTATATATAAATAGCCATATTGTCTGAAAAATATTTAATTAAAAATGCTTTTTTTTAGTATTAGATCAATCAACCAGTAAATTTTCTTTAATTTAAAATTTTCAAAAATTTTCTCAAATTTTTTATATATATTTTTTTTTAATTTTAATTGGAAAATTGCCCAATTTTATGAATTTTTCAGTAAGTTTGGAAAATTTTAAAAAAATTCATATAAAATTATTTTGCGTGTTGTTATTTGATTCAAATAAAATATTTACAATTAAATTCAAATCAATAAATGTAAGAAAAAATTATCATGAGGAAATTGAAAATAAATTTATTTATATATATATTTAATATTTCTCCAAACATAATATATATATATAAATGACAAAAATACTAATGATAAGTTCTTTAAAAATTATATACTAAAGAAAAATATCTATTAATAAATAAATTTTATTAAAAAAAATTAAAAACAGCTGGAGCTATTTTTATAGTTTGTTTATATATTAATTTATTTTTTTGCAATAATTTTCAAACATTATTTTTAAAATGTTTTAAATATTTAAAATTATGTAGAAACTCTTTTACAGGTTGGCTCACAACACACCAAAAGGGATATAAACTTTTTTTAAAAAAAAATTATAGAATGATAAAAATTTATTAACAGTTTTTGGTTGTACAGTCTAAACTAATTTGATCGACAGACGAATGAGAGAGAATTCAATTGTCAGTAAAATTTTCAGGCCAGTTAAAGAAAATGAAAACTGGCGTATTGATGAACCTGGAGCTCGGAATTGGGATTCTTCAGGGTAGGTTTTATGTCAGAAGTTCCTGATTAATTTCCTGCACTACATCCTCGTGGTGGCTCTTGCAACTATATCTGTCTAAATTACGGATGCAGACCGAATTTACAAGCGCGCCCATGGAGTTTTTACAAATAGTACTTCCGTATATTTGGATTTATCAACCTTGAACAGTTTAATCCGGTGACTGCATGGCGTAAACGATAATAAGCGGACTCCATCAGTGACAACTTTTCCCTAGTTACTCTTGGGAACTACATGGTACCAATTACAAATAAAAAAGAGATGGATATTTCGCTAAGTGCGAAAGCAGGAGAGATATAGAAAAAGACGGATCGATGATATCGATTGAAAAATACAAAAAAATAATTAAGATTAAAAAAAATATTTTTAACAATTTGAGGCGAGTTGTGAATGATAACACAAATTGTAAAAGAAGGGTTGTAATGTCAGCTAAGAAGAAGATATAAATAAAAAGACGGTATATATAGAAATAGGTTATGTACAGAATCGATATGTATTAAAGGCATGTTGTGTGCTGGTAAGATTAGTTTCTGATGGCTTATTCAGTTCCTCTGCCCAAATATTAATATTAAGGTTGTTAATACATATACTTTTAAGACAGCCTCTTTCATACCATTGTAAAATTGAAATTGAATAAATAGAAACCAATTATAATCAATTGAATTTCTTCAACAGCAAACTAAAATGGTAAATTAACATATACAAAAATGTTCAAATTTTTAGTTATAGCTATATAGAGTTTTTTTAATATACTAAGGATAAATGCTACTAAGGATTTTATACTAAGAGTATATAGTCAATATAACCACTAAGACTTAGGGTATAAGGTCAAAATTAGCATTATAAATAATTTATATGCGATTTTTGTCAGCACATTTTACTCAATTTTTTTTTGGGATGAAATATTTTTCTTATACGCCAAACAAAATACGCAAACTATTTTTTTTTTGTATTTTGATGGATATAAAATAAATAAGAAAATTTGTGAAGATTTTAGTATATAATATTATGTATTTTATTTGAATTAATATGATAATATATTGTAAAAATTTCCTAAATCGTCTGTTGGTTTATAAAAAACTACACAGTAAGAACAAGTGAAATTTTACAAGTTTTTTTTACTATTACTAATTACAACTACATGTATATATTATAAGAAACACATTTCATAGGAAAAACACATAAATATGGAGAAGAAATATTAATTTTACATGTGTGAAATATCTGTTACTATATTTATATTAATTTGTTCCTACGGCTATAGCTATTTTATACTGTATTGACTATAGTCTTCTTTAGAGAAGAATAATTTTAAGATTATTTTACTGAAATTCAAAGTTCAGAGTACGTGTTTTATCTCAACCATTGAAGGATAATGGATTTAGAACTTCAATACAATAAATTAAATTAAAAAATTTAGTGCGATATTTAAATTTGAATCCTTATTGTCGTGGAAATATACTTTTTTTTGCCTACTATACGTCTACGAGTATTGTTTAATGAGATTTCTAAAATCCAATGTTATGATGCTTTCAAATGAGCCCATCACAATAGTATTACTAGTATTTAAACATTGTTGAACGTGTATGTAAAGAGGTTATTGTTTTCTAATTGCATTTACACAAGGAAATGTATATTAGCTATTTTGTTATTTAAAATTAGGCTAGTTATTAGTTATTTCCATTCCAACTTAAATAAATACAATACAAGTATTATTTAACTCAAACAAATGTCAAATAATTATGTATACTAATTAAAGCAATGTATATATATATATATATATCTAAAGAATTATAGTTACTTGTTAATATATAATATGAGCATAGTATAATAAGAATAAAAAATTTACCTAAAAATATGCAATTTTATTTGCTACAAAAAGAAGCTTATAAATTCAATTTATTTATAAATAAATGTATATAACATTTTACTTTTTTCTACTACATTTTACAATATTTTAATGTATAATTTTTTTATAAAAATTACTTATTTAAAAAAAAAATAATTCAAAGATATTCTTGGATCGATTTAAATTTCGATAATGGGATTCATAATTATTTCCATTGTTAACTGAATAAAATTCAATTTTGACAAATAAACGTGAATCAATATCTTAAACGATCTATATCTATCACTAGTTCATTTATATATTATAAATAAATTAATAACTAAAATAACTTTATTCAATTCCGAATACGAAGTTAATACACTAATCAGCCTAATTTAAGTATTATATTATATTTTTATATAGGTTTTATCATATCTATATCAATTTACCTCTTGCGTGCTTCTGGGACCACTTCCTTCTACTTTTATTGTTCTTGTGGTAAAAACTTCTTTAGGAGCCATTGATTCAACACCACTCATTAGAACAGTGGCACCAAGAAACTTATTCAAAAGAGCTCTAGCTTCCTGATCCTCTACTGTGTCACCATCTTCAGTTACTATTATATATATAAATGAAATATTTTGATATTATACACCACATTAAATTACTTATAATATAACTAACCATTATCGGCATTCCTCATTCTTTCTAAAACATCATCAACTCCAGTTATTTTTGATCCTGTTGTATTTAAAAATGATTTTGTTGATTTATTTATTGTTCGAGTAATTTTACAAGATTCACTGTCACTTTCACTCTCATTAATTAATTGGGAATGTCTAGTGGAATTATCATATTCATAATCGTAATCATCATTGTTATCGTCAAAAGACCGGTGTTCGGCTGTATAATATATAGAGTTATCATTTGTTATTAGATTAAATTTTTGTGTACTTACTTGGATTAGATTCACGATTTGTAGTTTTTGTACGTAAAATCAATCCAGCTTTTGGATATGATGTTGATGAAGTACTAGTTTTCTTTTCAGTTACTGATGAAGATGATTCTTTACGAATAAATTTGTCACTTATTTCTTTGACAGAACTTTTACGATTAACTTTAGATGATTTACTATTGGTTGATGTTAAATCATCTCTCAAAGTATGATATTTAGTGTCCTAATAAAAATAATTTGTGAATTTCATATTAAATAAAAATATTTTCATATAACGACTTACATGAATCGGATAATCATCGCCAAATTTTTGAGTTCGGGTAACAGTAGTTAAACCATTTTGTTTCGAGCTCTCACGTTTAATGGATCCGCTACGTTTAGTATGATCAAATTTAGATTCATATTCATCAATATCATTTGGGTTTGATGAGTATACAGTTACTGTACGTTCTCCAAGTGGAGTAGATCCATTTTCAGAGTAATAATTTTCGGTTATCATTGTTCCAGTTACTAAAGATTTTTTTTTTTACATTTTAATAAAACTTTAAAATTGGTGTTAATTACCTTTAGTTGTTTCACTTGGCTGTTGTTTCTTTTTCAGCGCTCGAATACCGAACAAAGGTCTTCCATCTTCATCCGTCGGTCCAATACCATAACTAGATGTTATACAATCCTCATCTGATGATATTTTTTGTCTTTGTGATTGTGTGGTTTTAGTTGTTGATGTATGAATTTTCTTAGTTGTACTAGTCTTTGGACTATGATTATTTTCTGATGGTTTTTTGAGAATATTTTTTGTTGCCCAAATAGGTTTCTCATCTGGTTTAGAATCTTTTATTGGGACTGGTTTGGTTTTGTTTTTAGGTTTTTCATCAATTTTTCTAGTTTCTCTAATAGTTGTAACTGTTTTGGTTTTAGATTGTGGACTACGATCTCTAATTTTTTCATGTTTTTCAATGTGTTTCGATTCACTCTCAATGAAACTACTATTAGATTTTGTTCGAATATTTTTCTTCTGCGAAGAAGTTGATGTAACTGACCTTGTGGGACTTGAACGTCTTGCTGGTGATGTTTCTCGGATATATGCTACTTGTTCATCTTCGGTCTTATTACGAATATTTTTACGAGTAATTGAGGAAATTGAATTTTCTCGTTCTGAACTACCTGATCTTCTAGCTGGCGAAGTTTCGCGAATATAGGCAATTTGAGCTTCTTCTTTTGCCTTTTGTTCGATCATTTTTTTCACAATTCGAATTTGTGAACGAATTCTACGACGCTGCTCATATCCAACTACTACACTTAACATCTGTTCTAATAAACCTAATTCGAAAATTTCTTCAATATGAGGTATTTCCGGTGAACTGCTTTTTCGTCGTGGTTTTGATTCGTCATGATGTTTAAGGTCAACACCGAATTTCACTGCAGAACGAGGATTACCATCAAACGATTCTTCATCAACAGAAACTCTTCTATTATAACTATTACGATTTACTTCAAAGGAATCACGTCGAATATGTTCCAATGATGCTTTAGTATGATCCATATATGATGGTCGTGGAGCATTGGTATCAATATTTTCAAATAGATATTTTCTATCTGATATAGATGGAGATGGTGTACCATTTTGTCTGGTGGAAGTACGATATGATTTTTGTTCCTCAGTATAACGATTGATTGATCTAGCTGGAGAATGATCATCTGGACGTTTATTATAATGTGCTGATGAAGGTCTTGTTGGTGAATTATCTCTGTTCGTTGTGTAAGAGGAATATGTATTTTCTTCCGCATAACTACTAGTTAACCGAGTTGGAGAATCGCTTTCTTTTCTAGTCGGAGAACTTTGTTTTGGTTGTTTATTTTTTGACCAACTTGGGGTATATGTTTCTGGTTTATTATCTGAATGGGTTTTTAGTGATTCAGTAGGCTTTCTAGATACCCGAGTAGGCGATTGTTCAGGATACCTTTGATCGACTTTCTTTGATGTTATTGAGGAAGAGGAATTCTTTTTGCTTATATTTTTTTCTGTATAAGCATATTTGTCAGTATATTCATCAGTATATTCAGTTTTTACATCTACTGGATGTTTTGGAGAAGAAGTTCCTCTATCAGGGGATGTATTTGGTGAATAATCTTTGGGTCTGATTTTACCAAATTTATTTGTATATTCATCAATATATTCAGTTATATTGCTAACCGTATCCATTTTTTTATCCGAATTTATATTTGAAGTAGTATCCGATGGTCTTCTGGGAGTAGTTTTTCTAGTCAACCGTGCAGTAACATCTTCGGCTTTTCTTGAAAGTTCAGTTTTAGATGTTATGACTGTATTTCCAAAATTGTCGCTCGGATTGTTATCTAAATTCCTAATAAGTGAAACCGGTTTAGTGATTATATTTGTTTTAATGTACTCAGTATCCTCACGATTTCTAATATTTTTACGATTTTCAACTGTTTCTTGTTTTTTTGACTCCCAAACAGATGGGCGTGAAATGATATCTCGTTGTTTTGTTGTAGTAGTTGTTTTCGAAAGCTTAATATCTTTCAGTTCATTTTTTTCGAATACTGATTTTGCTTTTCGTACCGCATCAGTTGATTTTATTACCGGTTTAGTATTAGTTTTCAATGGTTCCCGTTTCGGTTTATCTGGTGTATACCTTTCAGTAATTCGGCTTTTTACTTTCGTTGTCTTTGTGTTTATATTTTCTTCGTCATTTCGATCGTCATCACTTTGTCGAGAAATTTGTTTTTCAATTTTAGCTACAAGTTCAGGTGATTTCTGTGGTTGTGTTTCAACCAATTTTTCAGCAGTGTTTATAAATTTGTTAACTTTTTGAGAAACACTTAAATTACACTCATCTTCACGTAAGTTCTTATCAATCTCATCTAAGTTTACTGTTTCAATTCTTTTTCCTGTTGATATTATAATATCTTTTGTGACTTTTTCTGCTGTTGTCAAAAATTTATTAACTTTATCGTTTACACTCAGCAAGCAATCGTCATCTTCTGAAAAATTCATTTGTGGCACATCTCGTTGGAATGGTGCAGATGATTTTGGTTTTTTTACTTCTTCAGCAGTGTTAATAAATTTAGAGACTTTATCATGAACACTTAATAAGCAATCTTCATCAAAGTTAGTATTAGTGTCAATTTCTACTGAACTTTTCATTGTAGTTTTTTCATCATTAAATAGTTTTCTGGATAAATGTTTGCTTCTCAAATATTCTTCGTCAGTTTCTCTAACTTCACTTATGTGGCAACCAACAAAATCATCTTTTGCTTCTTCATATATCGGTACATTTTTAATCTTCGTGCGACGAAGATCTTCTTCAGGCTCTTGAACCTTATCTGGATAGCGTGGCTTACCAGTATCTTCATTTAATGGCACGGGAATTGGAACCATTTTATTTGGTGATGGTTCTCTACTACTTTTAGCTTGCTGAATGTCAATAATCACATTTTCCATATCTTCACTATTAATAATATTAGTTTTTGTTGAAAGATTAATTGTTTTAGTTGTTAGGCATTTGTTAGGACGTTTTTCTGTCTTTAAATCTTTTTTATTCTCCAATGAAGTTTTTCTCGGTGATTTTGGTCCTACCGATGAAATATTCTGAAGTTTGTCAGATTCAACCAGTTTTGTACGTTTTTGAGCTTTTAAAATATTATCACTTGTAGAACGTATCATTTTTTGCTCTCGATCTATTTGAGTAGTTCGATAAACTGGAGCAGATTCTTTTCGTTCGGTTACTAGTTTTTTATTTGGTGTACTCTTTTTATTTGTCGTTTTTGTTATCTTCGTAGTTGTGGTAGTAATTACATCATCATCCTCAATGTCAGATTCTTTGTCGAGTTCTGAATCTGATTTTTTGTGTATTAGGGGTACATTTTTCCTGCTTTGTTTTATATAATTAGGCCTATTATTATCGGGAGAGCTTTTTGTATCTTTTGTTGTATTGCGGTTGCCTGTAGTAGTACTAGTTGTAGTAGTCATATAATTAACTGTACTTGATTTCGGTTTTTGTGGTTTCATTAAATTAGTTTCAGTAACATTTGATTTAGGAGTGGATGGGGATATTTTTATCTTTGCAATAGTAATATGTGTTTGAGATTCTGGACTTTGATCTCTTGAAACTGTTTTATGTTCAGTGGTTGTGGTTATATTTGAAAAATGATCAGGTGATTTAGGTCTTCTTACTGGACTCGATTCTGGCGAACGAGTATATGGAGAACCCGTTGGAGTGTCTTTCGGTGAATAAGCTTTTTGACGCATTGTTTTCGTGTGTGTAACATATGATACATCCTTAATAGTTGCAGTTGGTTTCGATCGTTGTGGTGACGTTTTTCGCACTGGGGAGCTTCCGGGACTAACTGAACGAGAAGTTGCAGAGTCTCTTTCAGTAAATATTTCCTTTTCGTGTTTTATAAATTTATTGGTCGTTTTATTTACATGATCTTGTTCAGGGGTTGTTTTTTTCGGACTCGAAGACCGTGGTGATGGAACTGGACTTGGAGTAGAAGATTTTCTAATTTTCAAGATGTCTTCGACATTTTTTTCATTATCAATAAATTTTGATGTGTTATTGTGTTTCATTGTCACAGATGTTGATTCATTAATTTCATTAACGTCGTTGATACCTAATACTTGTCGACATCTCTCGTCAAATGTTTCTCTACGATTAAATGGAGCCTTTGTTTTAGTTTTTGGACTTTCATCTGGTTTTATAGAACCATTTTTTTCATACGGAGAATTTTCTCTTAAAAAGAAGGGTTCTTTTGGTTTGTTGTCTTCTGGAGATTTCGAAGATGGATAACGCATATTTTCTATTTTTTCAGTTTGATCAAAATATTCTTGAGTGGTTGATCTTGGCCGATACTTGTCCTGCACTGGAGATGTTTCACGGTAAACATTTTCCTTTTCTTTTGTAATAAATTCCGTATTAAATGCTTCATCTCGGATTTTATTACTATCCCTCCGGATATAAATATTTTCCGAATCTAAATCTGTTGTAAACATTTTTGATTTTATTTCCGTGTTACGACGATATTCAAAATCACTAGTGGGTGAATGTGATCGTGGTGACTCTGGTTCAATACCTTCATCATCTGAAGTTTTTGAATATTTTTTAGTAGTATCACGCAATATTGAATTAGTTTTTATTTTAGTAAAATCGGTGGTTTCATCATTTTTAGTAACAGTTGTACGTTCTGGAGAACTCGATTTAGGAAATTTAGGTGCAGCGTTAGATTTTGGAATAGTTGGTTGTAATTTCTCATCTCGCGGGTAATATGGTCCAGAAATATCATCATGGTCGTATAAATTATTTTCTCGCGTGATTGTACTTTCAAATTTATTTGTTTCCGTTACATCATCTCTGGCGATTGTTATTCTTTCTGGAGAAGTTGATTTAGCATATTTTGAAGATGGTTTTGAAACTGGAGAACCATAGTTAGGTTCCGTAGGATTTAAAGTGTCAGAATCGTCCTCAAAATCATGTGTAGTATCTTCATAAGTGATTGTGCTATCAAGTTTATTTGTTCTAGAAGTTTTCATTGTTAAATCATCCCTGCTGATAGTCGTTCTTTCCGGTGATTGAGGATGCCTTGAAGTGGGTTTGGATTTTGGGGAATCATAATGTGCGTCTTTAGTGGCTTTTTTAGTTTTAGTTTCCATTCTTAAATCATCTTTGGTGAAAACAGTTCTTTCCGGTGATTGAGGATGTCTTGAAGTTTTAGATATTGGAGAAGCATAATGTGGCTTTTGAGGATATGACGGCTCAAACCTATTTTCGTGGTCATGAACAGCTGTAGTAGTAGTTTTAGATGTTTCCGTTGTTAAATCATCTGGAGATGGATAAGGTGGTTGTCGCGGAGGGGGACCGCAACTAGTCTTATAATCATATGTAGTATCTCGATTAGTGACTTTGGTAGTTTTAGTTTCCAATGTTAAATCATCTCTGGTAATACTAGTTCTATCTGGAGAAGATGATTGAGGATATCTTGAAGTAGATTTTTCTGATGGAGTATCATAACGGGGTTGTCGAGGTTTTTGAATATCAGTATTTTCCTCTATATCATCTGTAGTATCTGCTCGAATCAATGTTTTTTCATATTTATTTGTTCTAGAAGTTTTCGTTGTTGAATCATCTCTGATGATTGTAGTTCTTTCAGGAGAAGTTGATTGTGGATGTCCTGTTGGTTTCGATTTTGGTGTATCGTAATGTGGCTTTCGTGGACATGATGGACCAACACTGTCTTCATACTTATATGTAGTATCTTCACGAGTAATAGTACTATCCAATTTATTAGTTTTAGTAGTTGTCGTTGTTAAATCATCTCTGGTAATGGTGGTTCTATCTGGAGAAGTTGATTGAGAATGTCTTGACGTGGGCTTTGATGTTGGAGAATCATAATGTGGTTGTCTAGAACGTGATGGCTGAGAACTAGCATCATAGTCGTGTTTAGTGTCTTCACGAATAACTGTACTATCCACCTTATTAATTTTAGTAGTTTTAGTTGTTAAATCATCTCTAATGGTTTTGGTTCTTTCTGGAGAATTAGATGATGGATATCTAGAACTTGGTTTTGATATTATTGGAGAAGCATAATGAGGTTGTCGATGATGTGAGGGCTCAGAACTATCTTCATAATCATTTGCAGTATCTTCACGGGTAACTGTTCTATTAGTTTTAGTAGTTTTCGTTGTCAAATTATCTCTGATAGTGGTAGTTCTTTCAGGTGAAGTAGATGATGATGGATGTCTAGAAGTAGATTTTGATATTGGAGATGCATAATGTGGTTCTCGAGGATGTGTAGGTTTAGAATTATCCTCATAATCATTTGTAGTATCTTCACGGGTAACTGTTCTATCTACTTTATTGGTTTTAGTAGTTTTCGTTGTCAGATCATCTCTGATAATGGAAGTTCTTTCTGGTGAAGTAGATGATGGATATCTAGAACTTGGTTTTGATATTATTGGAGAAGCATAATGAGGTTGTCGATGATGTGAGGGCTCAGAACTATCTTCATAATCATTTGTAGTATCTTCACGGTTCATTGTTCTTTCTACTTTATTGGTTTTAGTAGTTTTCGTTGTCAGATTATCTCTGATAGTGGAAGTTATTTCTGGTGAAGTAGATGATGGATATCTAGAACTTGGTTTTGATATTATTGGAGAAGCATAATGAGGTTGTTGATGATGTGAGGGCTCAGAACTATCTTCATAATCATTTGTAGTATCTTCACGGTTCATTGTTCTTTCTACTTTATTAATTTTAGTAGTTTTAGTTGTTAAATCATCTCTAATGGTTTTGGTTCTTTCTGGAGAATTAGATGATGGATATCTAGAACTTGGTTTTGATATTATTGGAGAAGCATAATGAGGTTGTCGATGATGTGAGGGCTCAGAACTATCTTCATAATCATTTGCAGTATCTTCACGGGTAACTGTTCTATTAGTTTTAGTAGTTTTCGTTGTCAAATCATCTCTGATAGTGGTAGTTCTTTCCGGTGAAGTAGATGATGATGGATGTCTAGAAGTAGATTTTAGTATTGGAGAAGCATAATGTGGTTCTCGAGTTGTGGGTTTAGAACTATTCTCATAATCATTTGTAATATCTTCACGAACAACTGTACTATCCAATTTATTAGTTTTAGTAGTTTTCGTTGTTAAATCATCTCTGATAGTGGTAGTTCTTTCTGGTGAAGTAGATGATGGATATCTAGAACTTGGTTTTGATATTATTGGAGAAGCATAATGAGGTTGTCGTTGATGTGAGGGCTCAGAACTATCTTCATAATCATATGTAGTATCTTCACGGGTAACTGTTTTATCCACTTTATTAGTTTTAGTAGTTTTCATTGTCAAATCATCTTTGATAGAGGTAGTTCTTTCCGGTGAAGTAGATGATGATGGATGTCTAGAAGTAGATTTTGATATTGGAGAAGCATAATGCGGTTCTCGAGTTGTGGGTTTAGAACTATTCTCATAATCATTTGTAATATCTTCACGAGTATGCGTGCTGTGTAATTTATTAGTTTTAGTAGTATCTCGGTTAATAGTTGTTCGTTCTGGAGAAATTGATTGAGGATGTACAGAAGTTGGTTTGGACTTCGGTGAATCATACTGAGGTACATGATAAGGTTCTTTTTGTTGTATGGGACCTGATGGTTTTCTATTTGAAATTGGTGAATCATTACGTGGATTCTTTGTTGTAAATGGTGCTTTATCGTTAGGTTGTGGACTTGCTTTTCGTGAGTTTGTTCTATCTGGTGAGACAGCAGGTGAATCTAAAATATTAAAATATGAATGAATAATGTCTAATTTTACAAATAGTTTTATCATTTTTCTTGCATATAATTGGAAAGTGTTAAGTGTTAATGAAAAATACATTAGCAATGCGACGAGATAGTCAAGTAATTTTTTTTGTCAGTTATCTTTTTTCCTATAACTGTCAAAATTCCATAACTTTTAATGTATATATATACCTTATATTTAGGAAATATTTGATATAAATTAAAGTTTAATTGACGTCAAAATATGTATGAAATTAATTGATATAACTTGAAATTGGGTTGATGCGTAACACATTACTCTTCATCTAAGTTTTGATTATTTTTTTTTAAATGTATTTAAAGTGTGATGAAATAATTTAATAGAAAATGAGAAATGTCTGTGGAACTGGTAAATTAAATTTAAAAAAATAAGTAAGCTTAAAACACCTGATATATTTTAATATTGTTAGATTTTATTTTTTTCATAATATTAAAACAAATACAATTTTTTTTTTGTGTAATATAATAGTTATTTATTTTTTTGTTTTTATTGTATATAATAATGTTATTAAAAGAAATATTATATGAAACAAAAGCTATATTAGTTCTGATAATTTTTTATTTTTATTAATAACAATTAATTTTTGTTTGGACTATCTCGTCGCATCGAAGTAGTAGAAGTCGAAGAAGTTCGAGAAGATGAACTTGTCCCGGTTATTTTTCCTTTCAGTCCTGTAAAAAAATATAGGATAAAAAATAAATAATTTTTCCAATGTTAAATGATCATAAAAGGTAGATATATTAATGCAAATTAGTACTATTAGATATATTAATGTAAAATATGTAATTAAAAAATCATAAAGTAATAAATAAAAAGTTTATTTAAAAATGTGTTCAAAAGTTTTTTTTTTTTTTGAATACATGCCACATTCCATAATTATTTTTTGTTTATATTTTTTTTTTTAACTTCAACTCGACTACACACTATGAAGCCCAGAAGAATATAAATGTTTTATTTTGTACAAAAAGTTTAAGATTTGTTTTTAATGCCAAAATGTGCAATTTACAATATGTGTAGGCAGTGCCAAACTTAAATGGTTATGAATAAAATTGAATATATTTTTTATATCAATTCAACACTACCTTTAGGTGATTTTGATTTAGACTTTTTTAGGAAACCTGGATAGGTAACTTTATTATCATCGATTTCTTTAAAATCTGTGGTTATCTCAGAGGATACCTTCTTAGAAACATATCCTACAGGATTAATTGGCACTGGACCAAGTATTGTATATGGTTTAGAATAATTTTGATGCTGATTGTTATGTTCTTCTGAGCTTTGTGTTTTTTCAATCGATTTATTTGAAATTGTAAGAGTTCTAATGGGACTAGTTTTTCGATTTGGACTAGTTTCTCTAATAGGACTGCTCTTACGAATAGGACTACTAGCTCTATGACTTGAAACTGTTCGATCCCCTTCAACATAATTTTCAATGTTTTTATTAACGCGAATAATTTGAGATTCTGTTGGTTCTAAATAATGTTGCTTTGGGTGTGATCTTTCTGGAGTACTATCATCTCGAATAGGACTTTTATTACGAGGTAAATTTTCTTTTTGTGTTTTACTTGTTTCACGATTTGAAAGTACAACTTTTTTTAATTCATATTCTGGTTCATGCGTTTTTGCATTTACTTTTAAATTATCTTCAAAATTTTTACTGACACGACTAATCTGCGATTCTGTTGGTTCCATATAATTTCGTGATGGACTTTTTACGGATCTTTTAGCCCCATAATTTTCTGGACTAACATTTTTCGTAATTTCTGTGATTTCATCAAATCTTTTGGGTAATGGGCAACTATCGGGACACAATTGTTTATAATTCTTTTTAACAACTGGTTCTTCGATAATTTCTTCAGCACCGACAAAACGATCATCTTCAATAATAGTTTTTTTTGTAATCTTTGGTTCGTAAGCTACAGCTTTATTTTGTCTATTAAGTTTGGATATATTCTTTTTTTGAATCTCACCTGAATTATCACGAGTTGTTGTCGTAGAAGTAGTAGTTGTTATTTTTGAAGTACCACGTCGTTTCAAATCATCAACATGATGAGGAGATGATCCTAAATCAATAGTTTCATTTGATTGATGAACGTCCCTAGTTTTTAGTTTACTAGTAGCTGTTGGTGCTCTATATGTTGGTGTTGATCCCCTAGAAGTTTGAATTGAATGAGTACGGTATGATGTAGATTTTTGACTGGCATTGCTATCACGTCGTGGCATATCTACTGGTGAAGCACACCGTAAAGATCGGGCAAATGCATCATGAGCAGCATCAGTTTTTTTTTCACGACGTAATGATTCAGTACTTGTGTACATATCGGTTTTCTTTTCTGTAGTTTTTTGCTGTGAACGTGTTTGATATTGATTGGATTTTTTTACTTCAACGATATTCACTTCTTCAGTACGTTTAGATGGGATGTGCTCTCTGGCGGCAGGAAAACCATTCTTAGTTGTATAATCTTGTGATGGTCTATCAGTATATGGTGATTTCGTTGTTGGATAATCATGATCAGATGGTTTTTTTGCATTTGGAGTTCCAACTGATGGAAAACCATGAGTGCTGTAATCCTGTTTTGGATGCTTAGAACTAGGTGATTTCACTGGACCATGATCAACTGGTTTTTTAGGAGTAGGATCTCTGACAGATGGAAATCCGTGAGTGCTAAAGCCCTGATCAGTTTTTTTATCATGTGGCGATCTTACTGGACCATGATCCACAATTTTTTTTTCATCGGGAACCCTTGCTGATGGAAAGCCATGAGTTGTAAAATCTGGCTTTTCATTTTTAGGTGTTCTACCTTGGGTAATATAGTCAGGTGTTGGTTGCCTACCTGTAGACTGTGTTGGGCTATGATCAAATGGTTTTTTGGGAGTAGGATCTCTTACAGATGGAAAACCATGGGTGGAAAAATCTTCAGTTTTGTTAATACGTTCTGTACGATTCTGGTATTGCTCAGTTGATATATAAGTGTCTTTAGAATCAGTATCTGGCCTTTGAGATGGAAAACCATGAGTTGTAAAATCTTGTTCTGGCATCTTCGGCATTTGTCTTTGACTAGTTGGGTGATAATCATTATCTGTTTCATGTACGTATTTATTATATGTTTCATTTTTAGAAGTGTGTGATTCATTGTACTGATTACAATCCTCATATTGGTTAGTTGGTGTAGAAATCAGTTTCTCAGGCCTACCCCTGTTATTACGATCAACCATTATGCAACCATTTTCATTTTGAATGAAATCTTGCGAAGATATGTTTTCTTTACGCATAGTTTGACTCAGATCTTTTTTAACAGTTTTGTGTGTTTCAAATGTTTCAACTTGATCTCTTAGATTTTCAACATGATCTCTAGCTGTTTGTTGAATATTACTAACAATGCTTTTATCTACAGTATCTCCACTTACATTATTTTGCCAATCTTGAAATTCTCGTTCATAACGTTCCTGATTTTCACGGATATCTATACGATTAATTTTATTTATATTTTCTTGATGGTCTCTTGCAATCTGGCGAGTCTGATTAATACGATCTTGATTTAAAATGTCTTCATTTACATTAGTACGCTTTTGTTGAATTTCTCGGTCATATTTTTCTCGTTCATCGCTAGTAACAGAACGATTAGTAATATTTCTTTCATTAGTATTTGTTAATTTACGATCAGTATCTCGTAAAATTTGTCGAGATCTTTGATCAACATTCTTTGTAAATTGATGTTGATCATCGTCAGTACTACCTTTAGTTATTGAAATCTTATAAGAACCGCCTTCTTCAACTTTACGACTTCCACTTACCACTTTTTGTTGTGTTTCAGTAACAGTTGGAGTACCTTCAGTCTCATAATTACGTGATGTTATTATAGTCCCGTCAGCTAATTCTTTCTTTTCAACAATCATTTTTAAATTAGGTTTTGGATACTCAATTGTACGCGAAATAATTTTTCCTGGTTGGGTCTCTAATCTTTGGAACTCTCGTTGTAATTCAGCTGGACTATCTTGATTAATAACGGGTGATTTAGTGTAGGTAACACCATCTCTATCAGTATGTTGTGTCATATAACGTTGAGCTTCTTTTGATATAACTGATTTTTGATCGGTTTTTTGTTGTTGTTGTTGGTGAGTAACATCTCGATCTTGTTGTCGGTGTTGTTGTTCACGATTAATATGATCATCTTGTTTTTGCATGCGACTATATTGTTGTTGTTCCACTTCTTCTCGTTTTTGCTGATGTTGTCTATCACGTTGCTCGCGATGATGTTCTTCTTCACGAACAGAAGTTGTTGATCGGCTTTCGACATTTTTACGAGTTTGTTGTAATTTTTCTTGTAATGTAAGCTGACGTTGTTGCTGTTGTGTCGAAATATTTGAATTAACTGACATATTAGATTGTGTTGAATCACGACGATTAAGAAGCGCATTAGAAGGAAAATCAGAATACTGATCAACATATCCACCATCATCACCAGTTGTTGATTTTGATACAAATGATTTTGATGATGATGACACAGTAGTACTAGATTTTTTCTCAATACGACCAGATTGTTCATCACCTACAACGCTTGATTCTTGTAAATGTGTATTTGAACTTTCAGCAGCGCTTTTAACAAAATTCTTATCATCACCATATTCAGATGCTTTTTGCATATGTTCATTTTTACCAGCAAATTCTGCTTGACCACCAGCAATTTTACGAATACCTAAATAAAATTAAATATTATATAAAAATTTTAAATTATTTTTTGTAGTTTTATTTAACATATAAAAAAAGCTTTTTCAATAATTGTCTTTCTATTAGCTATAATTAACTATATAAAATAAAAACTTACCTTCAGTTGTTGCTAATGTTTCAGTTTTATATCCCGTACCATCTGGATTAATTTCTGATGATGTTACAACATTCCACCCAGATGTATCTGGTTTAACACAAATACTACCATCACGGATGCTATGTAATTGTTGCTGTGCAAATTTCATATCTTTTGTTGGACTCTCAGAATCACGTATCTCTTTGCTTTTAAAGCTTTGAAAGCTTTGATCTGCCAATGAATCACCATGAGATGGTGTTAATGGTGATTTTTTAATAATACCTTGACCGGGAGGACAATCCATTATATCAGTACCAATAGTATAAAATTCACGTAATCTAGCTTCACGTAACTTGTATAAATGTTGTCGGATGTCTTTTTTATGTCCAAAATCTTCAGATTGTTGCCACTAAAATAATTTTTTAATAATATTATAAATTAACCGGATAATAAAAAATATTTATAATATAAATTCATAATTTAAAATATTATACAAACGCAAAAATTAGAATAATTTTAGATAATTACAATAATAAATTAGAAATATTTTTTTTAAATAATTTTAATTTTGTTCGAGGTTAATAAAGAGCTTTTATGTTTATCTCTAAATAGCTCTGTTAAAATAGAATATTGACTTTATTTTAGATGAATATTTTTGTTATATATACTTTGCTCGGCAATTTTATTATTATAGCTTTGCAGTCGAGATTCGATTAATAACTGAATTGAATTTAGAAATAGTGATTGACTTAAAACCTTACTATAAGTGGTTAGCAGCAGCAGGTTTTCTCTATAATACTCCCATACACCACCAATAAAAAGTTGATTTTTTTGCGGGGTTTAAATTGAAAATATTTTCAGTTTTGTTTTTAGTCTGACTTTATATGTAGGTATTGTGTGGTTTTGTGATGTGTCATTATTACAGATCTCTCTGAATTCTGGTTTTTGTTGTTTTTTTTTTTTTTTGCTAGATTTATCAGTTTTAAAAGACTTATCAACCTACGCTTTTTTTAAAAAAATAAAAGCCTCTCTGGCAAATTATTTTGTTGTATAAATATGTTTACCTTTTCAGGTATATATGTTCGTGCGAAAATATTAAAAATAACAAATAAACACTTACGAAAATATAACCTTAAATAAAGACAACGTCATAATTTGCAAATAGAATGTGTTAGGTTTTTTTTTATTAAAATTAATTGCATATGGAAATTATTGTAATTTAATTATGAAATAACAATAAATTATATTTGTATAATTTTATGTAATTTTTTATTGGTTTAGCAAGTTTTTGCTTTAGCTTAGTGTGTAAGTAACACGATTACGTCATTATTAATTTGTGATTCAATAAAATTCTGTGCTTGATGATGATTAAGTTTTAAATAAGTTTTAAAAGGTTAACAAAGTTGACAGACTTAGCAATTTTATTTTTGGTCATTTTTCTTATCTGTTGTTTATAAATAAATATGACTGACTTTGGTTTTGTTGGAAATAAACATGATTCAATTTAATTAGAGAAAACATTTTGAATTAAGATTAATTTTCATTTTTTTTACCAAAAATTTGCTGTTTACAGAAGTGGTGGAGCATGAAAATCTGCAAAACCCTAAATTTATAATTTGGAAAACAAAAACAGAGAAGAAAAATTTTCAAATAAAAATATAAATACTTAAGTTTATCAACAAACCCCAGGGGTGGACGATATCTGGTATATTTTAACCTTTTTTTATATTATGTATAAGTTAATTTGGTTTTTTTTTTTCAAAACTGGTATCAATTCGAACTATTCTTCGAATGAAATAATTTTAAAGATTATTTTTTTATTAAGTAAATTTATTTAATATTATTTTAATAGTAAAAAACTATATTCATATTAGTTTTTGTAAGCTTTAAACCAATAAATTTTCAAAATCTATACCTTTATCAAATTTAGCAATAGAGCAAAAAATTAGTATAATTTTTTTATATATTTTATACTATAATAAATTTATTTAAATATGAACAGCGTATATTCCTAAATTAAATATTTAACTAATAATTAATTTAATCACCTATATATAGTTTAATTTTATAATATTATATGAAATCTTAAAGTCTGTATAGTTTGCAGAATGTTGTTGTACAATGTTTAGTCAATAGAATAGAATATTGTAAAAGTATTTTCACATAATTAATTAATGTTTTTTCAAACTGATAGTGATAATGTTATTATGAAAATGTACATATATTTTTGTGTATAATTAAAAGGTTCCATTATATTATCAATATTCTTTTTTCAGTAATTGTCATATATCATGAACGTTTTACAAAACTGAGAAAATTAGAAATGTAAATTAACCGATGAAGTATATATGTATAGTAATGATAGTAATGGTGACTTAGGTTAATATAAAACTAATGTTAACCGAAATTAAGGTTGAAATATAACTAGTGTTCTAATCTATTAAGACCACAATCATCATACAAGTCATTATAGTACAGCTAGTAGAAGCTATTTTCTTAGTACTATAGTTACTGGTCACATATTTTAATTAGCATTTAAAAACTTAAAGAAATTATTATGAATAACAAATTGTCTTATGGTATATTCCAATTTGGTTTCCATTATTACTAAATAAATACAATAATTTTTCTACTAATTTCTAAAACAAGTTGCCGGCTAAATAAATATTTAAGATGAACAAATACTAAACACATAAATGCTCAATAACGTTTTTTTTTTTCAAAGTTGTACGTTGTACATTGAAATTTGCGAGATGACTTGTTAAAAAAACAGTTAAACCAGCATTAAAATAATATATAGAGAAAATCTATTTTTAGATATGATTTAAATTTTCGTCACAAAACTTAATTTTAATAATAATAGCTAGACATATTTTTTTTTTTTTTTGCAGGGTTATCAAAATAAATTATGATAATTTTTTTTTTCCAGTTATTGAAAAAGCTTTTAAATCTTTATGTATAGAAAATAGATAGACCTGTAAAGAAGAGCTTTTTCTATTTAAAAGTTATAATTATTACAATGTTTATAGATTTATAAATATTTTATATATAAATTAAAATTTTAATGAGTAATTTCTTGGTAACTTTCTTCATAACTCTTCTTCAATAATGGCATTATGGCTTGAATATTAATGAGTTGAATATAATATGAAATACATTTATTTACTTTCTCTATATTTTAGTCCAATTCTATTTAAATTTCAATGTTATTTTATAGATTTCTGTTACTCTTTAAGTAATTTAAATATTATGGTTTTTTTTTGGTTTTTTGTACAACTTATTTAATTTACGAATAGGGAATAGACTCTTTTTCTTCGCCAATGCTTTCTTACGTACGTGATTACGTAAGAAATATATTACAGTAATTATTGTTAATTTCAATTAAGAGCACACAACTTTATTTTTGTTTATGCCAGGTTGGTAAACTAAGTAGTTTCTAGATTCCGAATTATATAAAAAAATATTCCTGATGTTCTACAATCTAAAGAGAGCCAGGTATTTTTCGACCGGCATTTTCTATCGATAAGTTATAAGTGGATCTGAAAGATTCGGAATGATACATTTCAAAAATTTGTTAATAATGCTGTATTTCAACATAACCCTAGTTCTGGGTAACATTGGGATTAGAACCTTTATATTTATAGTATACATATGTAAAAAAAATTAAGATATACTTTTAATAATGTTTTGTTATTCATAATGTGTCAGAAAAATATGAAGCTCTTTGATCGATTGAGTTAGCAGAAAAGGTTTTAACTTTTTTCTTTTATAATAGCACAAAAAAAGTTAAAGTTTATGTACAGGGGTGTATTTTGTATTTCAAGTCAATTCGACATTAATACGAATTTAATATAAAATATATTTAAAATATCATTTTGACTTTATATAAATAAGCTTTTTTAAACGTAAAAAGCTCATGTATCACGAGTTGCAATTGTGTAGTTAACAAACGTTAGTCAACATCGGTTGCACGACCCTGATTCAACCTCTTTAACATCAGACATTATTGTTTTGCAATTATTGTATCTTCTCTTGATATTTTAAATTTTAACACATTAAGTTTCACACAATTTTTTTCGGAATTATTGCGTAATTTGGTTATAATAAAAAAAATCTTTTTCAATTATTTTGATTGTGTAACAATTTTTACTTTTAATAAATTTGTAGAAATCTATTTTAGATAATAATATTTACCAAGAAAATAATAATTCTTAAAATAAGATTATTTCTAGCACGTAACTCGTAGTTATAGCCAATAATGAAACGTAAAAACAGTTCTTTGCAAAAAAAAGTGATTTGATAAAAATTTCACATACCTCTAAATTAAATTCAAATATGATAAGAAATATTATGTTCGATCCATAGACTGCTATCAGCCTATACCTATAAGAACCTTACTTTTATTGTATAACAGTCCTCAAGAAGGTTTATGAGAACCACAATTATATTGTATATAATAGCATCAAATAAATTTAGAAAATGACTATTTTGATTTGGAAAATGACTAATTTTAATTGGAAAAGGACTAAGTTGAATTGGAAAACGATTATTTTGACCTGGAAATGCTATATATGTACTAATTACTGTATGGGAATAGTGAAAATGTAGAAAAGATCATATGAAATATAATTCGGCAATTTTAGCATGGACCAACTGAAGCAATCAAGCGCTATGTCCGCACAAGAAATGAATTTGTGTGACCTATATGAATTTCATTAAAATCGCTCGTAGTTATTTTACCTACTAGTAACATATCAGTTGTTTATTTAAGTCTATGAATTGAAAGTGTGAATTTTGTAATTGATCAACATAGTTAGCCGGATAACTTATTAAGATATGTACGGCGTAAATGAATGTGATACTACGTTGCATCGAAACCAGTTTATTAGAAGATATGTCCAAATGAATGTATAATTAAATAAAAATATGAAATTAAAATTTGATAAATTTTGTTACTCATCTTTTAATAAAGATAAACATAAATAATAATTTTACTATAGTATAAAATAGTAGAGCTATGAACTATTAACATCATAAAGTGAACTTCCTTGTTGATCATCCGTCACTATATAAAAATTAATAATTCCACCTGCTAGTATGCTTCTTGGTTACAAATAGTTTTTTTTTAGAGAAATATTTTAATTTACCTATAATGTAGTTATATATTGTTCAAAGGAATATTTCTGAATAATTTAGCATTTAAATTTATTCTCGTTTCAGATGTTAACCTTAAAACGATGTGTTAATCAGTTTTTATATTGGATCGACGATACAGTAGTACAATATGGTCCAATAGGAAGCATAATTAATTTTAAATAATTTAATGCAAAATTGCAATACATTGTCTTTAATCTTAATTGCCTACACCCTACATCCAAACCGAAATAATTATGGATTTATATTTAAAATGGTTTTTCATATCTAAAAATTTTATCATGACATAATACGTATGTATTATATTAGATCATAATAATTTCAAATCAGAATTGCAACAAAATTTACTTTTATAATAGGTATAAAAAAATGGTAATTTGATTTTATCGTAAAAAAAAACACTAAATAAATTTTTATTAGTCTCATCATTTCATCTCCACAATTTTTTCGATACACATATCACATTCGGTAACCTTGTATACGTAATATAAATATAAATTAAGTTAATACTAGTATTGATATTATTTTTTTTTAAAAAATAATCATTAATTTGATTTTATATTCTAGTAAATTAATTTTAACGACATTAAATCATTTATAATAAAAACAAGATAATTTATAATTATTTTTTTCTGCCTATTTTGTACTCTAAAATATATTCAATGTAGTAAAAGTAGAATTATTTATAGTATTCCCTGATGGGGTTTGTTTCAAGCTCAAATTCAACTATAAAATTGTAAATTTTTTTTTCAACCACAAAAGTTACGATATTTTTGATTAAAGTTATTTAAAGTTTTTGAATGAATTTGTGACCTTATAGTTAGTTGTATGTATATCGTTAAGATTTGAAAACTTGATCTTAGTATATTAAGTTATGATAAAATAGCATGAGTAAAAATTTAGAAAGACATATTTGGAGTCATTTAAAAATCCAAGAGACAATTGTTTCTAAATACATGTGATGTCTATAAGAACCGATTGTCTAATAAATTTATTTGATATTACCAAAATTCATATTTCAATTATTTTTTTATTTTTAACCCGTCATTATTATCGTTAATTTAAGTTTCGATCCTACTAATAATGAATGTAATTAACCTCTCTGTCGTTCTCTGTGACGAATTTTGATGTTCAAATTCTACACCTTTTCCAAGTGTAATTCATATTAGTCAATTTTTATTCAGAAAGTGTCAATTGTAATTGAGATTATAATCCATTTTAATTCAGAAAGCGTCAATTGTAATTCATTTAGCAAATGATTGAGTTCTACAGTAGCAACATATGGGAAATCGACGGTCCTTGTCATTCATGCCTAGAAACAGTGATCAATGGTACAACAACATCTTTATTATGACTATGAATCTATTCTCCAATGCTTAATCCTATTGAGAATATTTGGTCTAAGTTCAAAGCCTATGCTAAAGGCAACATTCGTGTTCCAAATGATGCAGGTACTGGCGTGATGAAACAAAGATTGGTCTACTTGGAGAATATTTTAGAAAATGCTAAAAATTCTATTACTGGGGGTGGTTGTGCTCGTGCTGTGCAATACTGTACAGTACATCAAGCTACAGTTTCAACAATGCCAGTTTTCACATACCTGTCGGTTGTTAACTGCAATTTAATGTCTGCTGAAAGGCTGAATCTCTTAATTTAATAATTTACTTCATATATCATAGGATAATATTAACCTTAAGTTTCTTATTTTCTATGTAAATTTTTAATATTTTTTATTTTTTTTTTTTGTTGGGTTAGGGTTCTTTGTTTTATTTAAATTAAAATAAATCCTTTCCTAAACATTATTAAAATTAAAATATAGATTTAATAAATATTTTCGTTTTTTAAATTCCATTAACGCTTTCTAAATTAAAATTGACTAATCTGAATTACAATTGATACTTTCTCAATTAAAATTGACTAATTGATGTAATTGATGCTTTCTGAATTACACATGGAAATGGTGTAGTATTTATTCTTTTTAATTAAATATTAACACTGCAATGCATAGAAACTACAGTGTTTCGAAATAATAGAAAAAAGTGATTCCAGAATCTAGATGATGCTTTTGGGTACAGGTTACTCTTACGAGTTCACAACTTCTAAAAAGTCTAGAAAAAAAACTAATCCAAATCAATTTTTTTGTGTCCAACGCCGTTGCAAGCCCCTACTAATAGAATCAAAAATAGTCCATCGAGATAATATTGGAAGCTGATTTTTTGAAATACAACCTTTGGAAAAGTTACGTTTAAAAATCTGAAATTATAAGATAAGCAAATAATAAACAGGCTAATAAAATGATAAATGATAAAAATCTTTATTGTCAGTATTAACGGTGCACAATTTCCATATAGTAATGTACAATTTCGATTATATTCTAGTTGCCAAAACTAAACTTACTGAAAATACATATTGTTTAGAACCTTGGATTTGTATTTTTGCTAGATTTTGGAATGTTTTTTTTTTTTTTTCAAATTAAGTGGATGGTAATGGAGGGTTAAGAAGAAAAATTCGGTTGCATCAGACAAAGTTAATTAAATGTACACAATTTTAACAAAATTGCTATAAATCTTCAAGGCAAGTTTAAAATAAAAAAATAATAACTTCCTAATGCTAATTTTTGATTTGTAATTGTTTTTATATTATTGAAATAGTTTGTAAATTTAAACAATTCAAAAATTTAATCGAGAAATTAATTTGATATTTCTATTTAAAATAGAAAAAACAATAAATTTATGCAGTATTTTATAATTTAAAGATATTTTATAATTTTAACTAATTATTTTTATCGCAAATTAACTATTCTAAATATCAAATTGATGAGTAAACGCTTCAAGCTCATTATGGCTAATTTTCACATTAATATCTACAGTAAAGTGTAGGTGTTTAACAAAAAGAGTGATTTTTTTAAAGTTTTAAATAATTTCTTAAATTTGTCATAGAGATCTTTTTTGGATACAGTTTTAATGAAACTTTCATAAAATAAAAATATAAAAATAATGAGTTTGTTTAGAGCTCACTTTAATAGAAACTCAATATTTTTAATATAAAGTTTTTGTCAAATGAACTTAATTCAAATTGACATAATGTTTGTTTTAAAGTTTTCGAATTTCAATAACGAATTACGTCAACTTCTTATTTTATTATGGATAGGTAATATAATTTACATGAATTTACATGTATTTAAATTTAACATAGAAAGAATGACAAAAAAAAATGTTTAATTAAATTTAACTATTATTAATAATTTGCGGCTAATTAGTCGACTGAACAATTTACCTCAAGTTATTTTACTGGACAAAAGCGCATACATACATTGATTTTAATCGAATACCTTTTATTAAATTAACCGTGTTTCCGATAAATTTTTTCATAAACTTTGATCGGTCAAATATTGCAATCTGTTAATTTTAATTCGCTCAATTATGAATTTAGTTATAATTTAGATTTAGAGCATTCTATGTCAATCGTGAAATTGGTCAATTTTATGAATTCGATCTATTATTCATTAGGTCAATTGAATTTACTTATACATAATTAAATATCATAATATTTTTTTTATATAATATTAAATTATATTTAGTTTTAACATATTCATCAGAAATTAAAAGAAGAGATCCGGACCGGAACTGAAAGGAAAACCGGTCTTAACCAAGGGGTCTATTTTTAGATAACCGAATACCGATCCAAAATAATAAAAAGAAAACGTCCGTAACTTAACTAGAACAATATAATAAATTGGTTAAAACCGGTTAATTATTTTTCATACATTTACTAAAATTACTTAACAAGTAAAATGTGAAACTAAGAAAGACTTCAACTTTATATTTATACAACAATAAGTTACTGTATGTATTAACAAAATTAATTTCCATTATATCGAAAGTCAGTGATATGACTTAGGTAATATAATTTACCTGAGCGGAAAACAATAAGAAAAACCGGATCGTAACAGATAAATTCGGATCGTAATCGTAAACCGGAATGGTATAAGATTTGGTTCGAATATCTGATTAAAAGACACGCGATTTAAGTATTTTTTACTGGGTCGTCATAATACTAAATATAAAATTCTTACGATTTTTATTAATTATAATTTCAGTTGGAAAAAATCAAATAAATAATAAATTGTAACTTGTTAGTTTATTGCCTTTATTAAATCAAATAATTTTATATTATGAATAATTTTTTTGACACCATATGACGTCATTTCCACGCAAAAATATTATAAAATTTATTATAATAATTTAATTTGATTAATGAATTTACTTTGAGGTTGAATTTGATTAATGATTTTACAGCAGTTTTTATAGATGAAAATCTTAACTAATTTGAATATTTATTAAATTCTAAAGTTTTACGAGTATGGAATAATTATGAAGTCTCGTGATGGATTTAATGGTTTAAAAATAGATATCGCTGAAAAATATTTTCTAGGTTATTTCTAGGAGTCCGAAAATAAAAAAAAAAATGTGAGGAGTACGCGTACGGACTGCACAATATTTGCATGTGCGCAGTAACATCTCCTAGAGCTCGTAAGATTTTAATGAATTTTGGCACACAGGACTATTTAAAAAAAATCATATCTCAGATTTGGATGAAATTTGATACATAGGTTGGTATCATGATTGTGCACAAGCGTACCCAGGTTCAGGTCTGTAGCTTCAGGGGGTCCATGGTAAAATTTCCGATTAAAATTTCTTATGTTCTAGCTAGAGCATATAGTAATTAATTATTATCTAATTAGCATGAAATTTGGTGCATATGATATTTTTTATGTACCTGGCGCTTATAAAATTTAAAGTTGGTACTTCCGTGGATCCATGGGAAAATCCGTAATTACTTTTCATAAATTCAATGGTCTATCTATATCTATATCATACAGTAATTGTCATCAAATTTCAATGATATTGCATACACAGTTTCATTTCGTTATCTAGTTGGAGTTGGTACTCCTGAAATTTGTAGTTGATAAATTTAGTGAGTTCACAGGCAAGGCAACTAATATATGAGCAGCTTAGTTTCCGAAGAATGTTTGTTTTATGTTCTAGTCTAGCTAGAGCATGTAACTATTATTTGATTTCAATGAAATTTGGTCCACTGATTGGATTATAAGTTAAGTAGATTGGATTCTTAGTTAAGTTTACTTAGTTAGAGCCTAGTAGCTTCAAGGGGTCCATACTAAAATCTTCGATTCAAATTTCATATATTCAAGAACATATAGTAATTATTATTTAATTTAACTTAAATAATATGTTGATCAAGGTAGAGGTTAGTAGCTCTAAAGGGCCAATGCTAAAACTTCTGAAAAATATTTCATGTTTTAGAAGATCATTTGTAAATACGATTCTAATGAAATTTATTACATATATTACTTTTGTAATGTAGTTGGTGTCTATAAAATTTATGATCGGTAGTTTTAATGGGTCTCTGAAACTACTTCTCATCAAAATACATGATAGATCTGTTAAAATATGAGTAAGTTTTAATAAAGTACTCTTTGTTACAAACATACTATAAATTACAAAATGCTCTTGGATACGAATTACTGTTTAAAAACTAACTACGAGTTATAAGGTACCCCTAATAAGCACATTTTTTATTACGTTTCAGAATTTTAAGAAGGAAATTGCTAGACAAATTAGAGAATTTGTAATTGTAATAAATAGCGAGAGATATTTCTTAGGAAAGGTTCTTATATTTAAAATATAATTACTAATTACGAAAAGTAATATTTTTTCATCTGTCAATAATTATTATCAACCAAATTTTATTTTATTAACTTTGTATCCTTTAATAATTAGCAGTAGACGTAGATATAACTATCTGATAAATTATATTTTTGAACTATACTAGTAATTTTAGATGAATGGGTTTTTTAGAGGCTATTTTTAAAAAAATATAATTTTAAACACTTATGCATGCAGTTCCGAACGATTGAATCGTTTCGCACATCCGAACCATAAAATTGTTTATCAACGCCATTTTCTTTTACTCTTTATTATCTTCTCTTCCAAGCAAATGTCTAATTCTAGTGGTTAATAGAAAAATGATTAATCAAATGAGCCAAATGATTCTTCCTAGTTGGTGATTCCAAGCTGACAATTTTTAATTCTCAATTACCATAACTTAATTCAAATGTAAGTTGATTAGAAATGTTTCAAGGTTGTTATAAATTTTGTTCGAATTAAAATGTTCGGAACGACATGCAAATAAAAAACGTTTAGATTAATATAATTTTTTTTTTTTATAAAAAATAATCTTTTTTTAACTAAACAGTTTTACCATATAAAAACCGGTTGGAGCTATTTTTTATATCTGGAAAAGATCGGGATATAATTTTGATTATTCCTGCCATCCTAGGTTAGGGTATTTTGAAAGTCGGAGTTTGTTAAAATATTTTTTTATAAAGAAATTTCTGGATGTTGTAAACATTCGGATAATAATTACTCCGAGAATACCATAGCCAAAAACATTTCAGCCATGAAAGGTAAAGAATAATCTTTTTTAGTTTCAACTGAGAAGCATTCCGTTTTCTTTGTATGGATTTTTGACTGATATTTCTTACTTTATTAAAGGTTAATTTTGTCTAAATTAACTGAAAAATGCGAATAAATCTCCATTTTAGTTGTTTGGCTGATTCTACTGTAATACCAATTTCAGATCATAATCTCTAAGAAATCCATTCTGAAAATGTATAAGGACATTCTGAAAATGTATACGTTCTTTTTTTATCGGTATTGCTTTTCCTGATATCATATAACATAATTAACAATTTTGACATAGATATACTGAACTCTCCTACCTCTAATTTTATGAACTAGATTACGAAGCTAAGTCGTGATGCATAATTTTATTCAAATCGGATATCAATAACTATAAGATTAATATGAACAATTTTCATTTAACCAGTCATTCAATAACTTCTCCTCAAAATTGTTAAGTTAAAAATATTGATATAATTTCTGTATAACTTTAAATATTTAGATTGGGGCACGACCTTAAAGTTTGAAGTTATCAAAGAAAGTAGAATGTACAATAAATTTTGGCTGCTGTTTTTGAAAAAATTTATATTTTATTTAATTTTTAAATCAAATATTATATCACTTTTTATAATTATGTTAATAAAATTTTCACACATTACTTTTTTTATGTCATAAAATGAGTTATATCATTTTAATAATGTTAAAGTTTATATTTATGTGAAAATAAGGAATTTTATTAATATTTTAAAACAATAAATTTAAATTTATAAATTTAACAAAAATAAGGTAGGAGTTGATTAAAAAGATTTAAATTTTTTAATTCGCATTCATTTTAAAATTATTTCAATGTCAAATTATAAAGCCATATACAAATATATAAACTTATGTCTTATTTTTCTGTCAAAGTTGATGCAAATTATTAAAAGTACGTGTATTATCTTAGCTTTGTTCAGACCTTGTCGGATTTAAAAAGAAATCAGTTTTTTATTACTATATCACTGCAATTGCAGATTAAGTCCTACCTAAACGAGAGCTGATTATTGGACGTACAAAAACCTTAAAAAATACATATGTAATTTGTCTTGATTTTTTAGATTTCTTAATTGCGGTAATTTAATTCTAAAAGAATTGGTAAAAACGTAAAAATATAATTCATACGATGGTGAAACTTAAGACAGCTAATTAAGTATTCGCAAATCGATAAGTCCTTTAAATCAAATAGGAAATAGTTTTTATTTTTAGATATGTTTTTATTTTAAATATTAAATAAATAAATATAATAAGTTTAAATATTTAAATTTTTCCAACAGTTTCAACGAATTTAAGATGCATGATTAATTAATTCACTATATATTTTAAAGCGAAGGAGGATAATTTAATATTTAGGCATTGGAAAATTGTATATGACCTTGACAAAAATTAATATGTTTTAAATCTTTTTTCACCACAATTTTTCATCGTTAATTTACGACTCGAATATTTAATTTTTGGTATTTTTGGTAGTAATTAACATTCGTATTTTGTATATTTTCAATTTTATTTGTCTACATTTTTAGCATTTAAAATATTATTATTAAATCTTCAATTAATTTGGCATTTATCTAAAATTTAATAAAATTAACAATTTCAACATAAACCAACAATTCAAGAAATTGTTTTCGTATATTTACGATTATTTTTCAAATTTTTAGTGTTTTTTCCTGACAGTATCTTCGTATTTTGCATATTATTTTTTTAATAGTTTATTTACTATTATAATGATAATCATAATAGAAACACTTGAACTTCTAGTAATAAATACGAATTAAAATAATGGGACAAATTTTTAAATTTTTTATTTTTATATTTTTGACAAATATTCTTTTATGTCATAAATACGATAATTGAAATAAGTATGTGAAGCTTTAGTAAATTTACGAAAAATTAAGTAGTGTATAATTTAAGTGAGAAATTAATTTATCTTGAAAATGATTTTCAAATTTCCGGGTTATTTTAAATTTTAATTTTCATAGCTAATTTTTCATTGAAAGATCAGAGAATCTGAGGATCCAACAGAGTTTCCAATAAAAACTATCCGGTGACTAGTAATCATCATAGACATTAGACCAATAGAAAAATAATTACAGATTTGGGTACTGAATTCAGTTTAACAAAATTTTGAATTCACAATTTTAAATTTCCAAAAAACTGAATTTTATAAAAGTGGGATATTTATTAAATATAATATTTAGGAAATTTAATTTTTGTATTTTGGGAAATTTTGAAATTTTGTGCATTCGTTTATACTAGAATTGTAATAATTTATTTTTGTGATCTATGAAAATGATCGTTAATTTTTTTATATTGTTTTTTTTTTCAAATATAAACTATTTTTTTTAGTATGTATATTAAAATCTGGTTGATCAAGCAGAATTTTGTTTGTCGGAACTTTGTATGTATAATGATAACTTCGGAATTTGATAAATAATGTTTCTCATACATAATCAAGAACATTTCATATAGTATACTTACTGGATCTTTTAACTTGGTGATTTATAATAAGTTGGAGTATTTCAGAATTCTAACAAATTGAAAGATCAGCGATCACTGGTCAGAGATCGTTTTTACATATCAAATTGGAACCGTTTTGATGAAAAAGTATACCTAAATATATTACAGATTTAAATTTTATCTAAATCAAAGTATGTTGTCAACAGTAACCTTTGCTGAATCCACAAAGAATATATGATTAGTAGAAAAATTAAGAAACTTATTTTACTTATTATATTTTTTATAAGTAGTACGACCGGAAAATGTTAAAAATTCAAACAATTAATTATATAATATTATTTGGCATTATAAACTAAATTGAAAAATGCTAAATAAGTAAAAGTAAAAAAAAAAAATTCTTACCAATTCTTTTTAAAAATCGTAAATTTCGTTGATTAATTATTTTTATTATATATTTCGTATCCAAAGTTTTTTACCAATTCGACTAAAAATTAAATTTATAGTTCGTTAAAATAAAATAAGACTGGAATTTTGAAAATAATTATATATATTTTTTTATCGTATTATATACAACACTAAATCATAAAAGTAACACAAAAATTTTATAGAACTCGTTTTAATAATAAATTCTTTTTTATTTTTCGAAATACAAAAAAAAATGGCACAGTTTCTTTTAAAATGGTTATAACTTTAAATCACAAAAACCTATACGCAATGCACCTTTTTTCATTAAAAATTCTAATCACATTAACAAAAAGAAACAAGGAAAGTGACCAAAACACTCTGATCCCAATTTCAAAAATCACAAATAATATGGATCAGTAAATCACAGAAACAAGATCAAAATTGATCGTTTTTTATTTTATAGTTTAAATTTTTTTTTAGTATGCTTTTAGAATTTTTAAATATCTACTAAGTTTATTTTATGCTGGTGCATAAAAAAAAATCTCAACATAAAAATAAAATTTATCGTGTTTTTTTTTTTTTGTTGTTGTGGTTATATTCACGAACCAGAAAAGGATTAACCGGTATCTGATCAGAATAATATTATTTATATTTTTATATATTTTTAATTTATATTTGCAAATTAATTTTTTTTGTATATACTTAATATTTTTTTATTAATCCTGATTTAAAATCTTGTTAAAAATTTGTTTTGTGAAAATATTTTATTTTATTTTATAAAAATTTTTTTTTTTAAAAAAAAAAAGCGATCGCTTTTATCCAGCACCAATTTCTGACTGTTTTGTACAATCTGTTATGCATAAATTCAAACAATTCAATCCCCCAAAATGAACAACCAAGAAAAACTTCACATACAATAATTGATTCATATATAAAAAAAAACGCCGATTCAAACAACAAATCAACATTTAAAAAAATAAAAATATTAAACTTCAATAGTCGCTATCCAACAATATTTAGTGCGACATATAATTCAACTGCTTTCGTTGTGTCGCTGATTCGTATCATTTAGTTTCATCGATCAGCAGCGCAAACTTAAATGAATCAGTCGCAAAGCAAAATCACTAAAAGAATTTCTTCGTATTATTGAATGAAGCATACGATGACGACATCTTCAAGAGTTTCAATGTTGATGGTTTTTCTTTTTTTAGGGCTGTTTTTGAAAAATAATTTACGTTAACACTTTGGCATTCGTCTGTCGGTTGTAACATCTACAGGTCTATACTTTTGGGTGCAGACAGAGTTTTCGACAGGTTAATGGATACAAAGGGCGGTGAATCACAAAAAAAAACATATACTTTTTATATATTTTATTTGTCTACAGCACCATCTGTCGGAAAAGAACAGAGGGCTCTAGCCTGGATGTTTCGCTAGCTGCACAGCATTTTCTTAAACGACCTAAACGATCTCGCCTCGAAGTGGCCCACGCCACGGAAACCGTGAAGTGTCTGGACGCCGCTAGGTGGACCTAAAACTATCCCATCACTACTTAATAATAATACCTGTGGTTATAGGAGTGAGTGGTTTCTAAACGGCGCAAATGCACTAATTGTGACTCCATGTCATTTTGCTTCGCCATTTTTAACAACCAACCAACCAACGAATTTACGAATATATTTTTTTAGCCTGCTCTTAAAACTTTATATTAGCTGTAGAATGATATTCAATTGTTGACATACTGTAAAAAGACCATTAATATAAAACTACTACAAAATCAGTTCTGCTGCGCGGAAAATCTAAATAATAATCCTTTATTTAACAATGGTGGTTCTTTAAGTAAAATTGTAAAATAAGGAATTTTTGTCATAGTGTGCATTAGAATAATGTAGCATGACACATTAATGTTTGTCGCATAATAAAATCTTAAATTTGCTTATGCTAAATCAAAAATATAAACATTGGATGGAGTCCATTAAGATAAATTTTTGGCTTATTTAGAAAACAATTTTTTGTGGAAAAATAAAAATAATTCAAATATTTAAAACTCTACTAAATTATTATGTTGCGTTCAAGATTAACCAGCAAAAAAAAAATTGATATTATTATAAATTATGTTATAGATTAACAAAAACAGAATTTTATGATATTTTATGTTTCAGAATGTTATTTTTTTTGTATATACAAAATAAATATTGTATTTTTTTTAGATTAAAATTGTACAAGAAATCAAATAATATTTTTAATGTAAATAAACATAAAACAATTTTTTTTTTGTACAATGATTTTCAAGTTTTTTACTTAATATGATTTTAAAAAGTATATTTGAATCAAAATATTGTAATGGGTTGGGTTCTTCCAAGAAAAATATTTACAAACTCATGGTTATTATAAAAATATAATGTGACAAGACAAATTTCAAGAATTTAATATATTTCGATCAGTTTCAATTAATTTCAAATGCATAAATGATTAATGCATTATATAATTTAGAAGCGGAGGAGGATAATTTAATATTTTGAATAATTCTGATATTATTTGTTTTATTAATATAAATATCGTCTCTAGATTCAATCTTATATAGTATCTAATGTAAATTGTTTTTGTTTTCTGTTTTTACATTAACTATTGTGGGAGCATATAGCATCTAATGAGAGATGTTTTTGATATTTTATTGCAATGATGGACCTTTTAATTTTATATGGATACTGAACAAACCAAACAACCCAGTTTTCAAAAAATATTATACTACTTAATAACTCTTCAGTGATTCAATTGCTAGTGGACTCGGGTATAATCAATATGGATTTCAATAAATTAATATTCCTATAATATCTTTTGTCAAAGTTGTTCCTACACTAGAACTAGATGAAGAATCAGCTGTGGTGATTTGAAGTGACATCCCAATGTATTCAGTGTTATTGGGACATTCTGTGGTTCAAAACTAAACTAATCTACACTTTAGTAGTTTTGTTGTTTACCAAATAATATTATTGTTTACACCAGAACAATAATATAATGTCGGGAAATTACTCTGAATTTCCAATTCAATAAACCAATTATTACACTCAAAACTTGAACTCATAACTTAAAATTATTAAAATTTAATGTTTGTATCGTAATTAAATTATTCAAATGTAATTCAATTATTCACTATGGCTATACAGATATCGGTAACTAGCTATATTATCTTAATATAGGAACACGAGCTATCAGAACAAATATTATTTCTATCAATTAATTACAGATCATCAAACTGTTTCTGAAACGTTGTTGCAGGTTGCAGGCTTATTATTCTCAAGTTCAACAAAAATGTTATAAATTTAAATTTAAACAACTAATTTCAAATTTTCAAAACAAATAAAATAATCAGTGTCAGTGTTGGTCTTAATTTTTTTAGAAGTTACCATAAGAATTTTTAAGAAAACCAGAGAGTTTGAAAGAATAAAATAAAATCGGATTTGCAAAAAGAATCAAAAGTTATATGTAGCACTACACACAACAACAAAAATTGAGCAATAAAATTTATGAACTAGTTATTTAGGTACTTAGAGATGGCATAAAAAACAAACCACTATAAATAAGCTATAGCATTAAAAAGAACCTGTTTTCCTCTGCAGAAATTAAATTGTGGTGATGTACGAAAGGGAAAGTACACAAGAATGTCGTGAATCTTGAACTCGTATATTGTATTTATATATAGACGATATGAACAAAACTAAGACGTTTGTATTTATTGCTAGATATTATATTTAAAAATAAATCGTGATTTATATATTTTACATATAGCCGCTAGACACAATCGAAAACTATGTTGAATGCAATTTGTATATATATAAAAATGCATATGCGGGCAGTGCACTTGTTTTCTTAGTCGCAGTTCTATAATATTTTATGGTTTTTATTCGATTTTTTACGCCTTCAGTAAATTTTTCAAATGAATAATCTGATCTGTAAACGATCTTGAAAACAACCTACAATTTTAACTGGAAGTCTCGACACCAAAAACATTTTTTTTTTTTTCAAATCTTTTCTAGTTCTTTAAATAGAGGGTGTCATTTTTTCTTCAAAAATATAATAAAAGCATAATTTTGTTAGGCTGCGTCATCCGTTCAATGTTATTTTTTTTTATTCTGATGACCGATATTGATACACTAGTTCTACTATATAAACTCCACCAACGTCAATATAACTGCTGCGGAAGCCATTTAATTTTATTTATTTAATTTAGTTAAATTTTATATTTATAGATATTTTTGTTTTCAAGAAAAATATTGTGTAAATTAAATAGTAAATAAATGTATAATAATAATAAAAATTTAATTTATATTTTTTTTTAAATAAATTTTAATTTTGTATATTAGAGAGACGAGAAAAGATTATTGCTTTTTATATTGCTGGAGACTGTTTCTTATTTTGTAATTATATGTGATTTACTGATGGTTTTTTTAGTAGCTTGTCAATTAATTTATATATGTTGTATTTTCATAGAAAAACTAACATGACTAAATATAGTAATGCACTCATTTTATTATATTAGTTTTCTTTAATTGGCGAAGGAGTTTGAAAACAATTAAGTTGTTTATATGAATATATAAAAATAAATAATGATTTTTATCGTTTTTAAAAAAAATATTTTTTTATGATAGTTTTATAGTCTTATTTTTCTATAAAAATTGATTATAAATTTTAGAATATAACTAAATATAAGTAATGTGTAATTAAATACCATGTGGTAATGAATAAACTCTGTGTTTAAATGTCGCAATTCTTTACTAAGTAGAGGAGTAATTAATCATAGTAAAAATAATTAGGGAATACTATTTTTTTACACCACTGCTAAATGATAACTATACATAGTAAATTTTGTTGATCATTTCATAGATTTTAAATATTTGATACAAGTGTTTATGGTCATTTAAATGTTATTTGTTACAGAAAAAATGTTCGAATCCTTTCTGTGCTCATATATAGAAAAAGAGCCTATAAACTATGTATAAAAATTTAAAACGGATTTAATTGTTAGGATTCATAGAAAAAGTATAATTACCAAAAAGAAGAAAGCTAAAATTAACATTTCATATTTGAAACGGCTTCAACTTTATTCAAACTATATATTAACTTTAATGAAACTATAGTTAAATTTAAATCTGAAATACCCGCGGAACGTTCGACAATATCTGAAAACTGTTTTTTATATACACTAGGTTTAAATACGAACTACTATCAAACAACTACTACCCAAGAAACAAATTTGTGATTGTAAGAACTAAACCTTTTCCAAGTGTTATTCACTAAATTTTAACTACAATTCAGATTATTCAATTCTAATTCAGAAAAGTTCAGATATACCTCAGAATGCACCTTACAATTGGTAAATTGTAATTCAGAAAATCTATATAAAATGTAATTTTAAAGGAAACAAATAAAAAATACCTAAATTTAGTTGGAATAAAAGGTTTTTACAAAACGTTAATATTTCAGATAAAAAATTACTCTCATTTGAGGCCGGGACATGCACGCACATGCCCGGAGTATTGAAGGAAATACGGCAACGAATTATTAAACAAGAAAAGGTTCAGAACAAAAATGTTCACCAATAAAAATATGGATAAATTCACAATAGCAAAAACACTGGAACTCTACACAAGATATGAGTAGATTTACAGTACGAACAATAACTGGGTTGGTTTTTGGACACTATAATTTTATATTCTTAAGAAAATGTAAAGCTACTTGCTCGATACGGCTTTATGGACGAAATGGAACTGTCGTCTTCTCACACAAAAACTTACTGTACTTCTTTGAAACTACTGGCGCTGGGATATATCACAATAGACTGTGGCCGCAGTGATTTCGATACATACCTAAACCATAAACTCAAAACATTCCAATAAGTTTAGGTTATGAATAACAGGACATAACAATACATTATTTCCATGCTAAAATTTCAGCTGTAAAAAATTTCGTACACTGATATTTAATTTAATTATGGCTTAATTTTCTATCTGGCCTGTAAGTTTAATCGGTTCCTAACAAAATTCCTGAATTACAGTTTCCTAATATCCTCGAGATCTGTAAATTTGTACACCGCTTTTTAATAAGCTCCGAATTTTGGACTTTTCCAATAAACCAGCGGCTTTTATTGATTTTATTAAAAGTTTAAAAATTATAGACTGCTTTAATTTTAACAGATTAAAATAAAATAGTAAAAATTGAAATAATACCAGATAAATTAACCGGTTTTTTTTATTTAACTTATTTGTAATTAAATTTATATATTTTATTCAGTTCCATCACGACATCAGGAGATAACAAATAAATTTCTCCGTTAAATTTCTATTATTTTAAAGAAGTATTGAAAGTTTATTTAAAAAAAAAGTAATTTTCGATATATCCAAATTTTAATGTATCTTTAATTTCATTTTAAGTGGCAATTAAATATCTAATTTAAATATAACATCAGACAGAAAATTTTAATTCCAAGTAAAATGCGTGGGGTTCAATCGCGCGTTTCAGTTCTAACTCCAAAAAAAAAAATTATAAAATCTTAAATAGTGTTGATAACCATATTAAGATTGTGAAAAGATGACGCGGCGATCTTTAATTTCTTGTAAAAATTCTTTTTTGATTGGACATTTTTTCTGTATTGTTTTTGTTTCTTTTTTGATTTAGAAACCCCCATGGTTAAAAGGTTTTAATCCAATAAAACCGGCAAATATTATTAACCTACGCAATATTGAGAAATTAAACACAACATTTCAGCAATAATTGTAAGTTTTTGTCTGCACGAAAATATCTATATTCTTTTTGGGACACAGAATTTTCATATTATGGTGTAACATTAATTGACCTATTGCAACTGAACTGTTAATACTTAATTTTATATAGATAATTTCATTAATAAATTATTTATTTTATTGAAGAATCTTATTATTCACTATTCAGTGGAATATATAAATATTGTTTATGGAAATGCCGAAGAAACTGTTTTTTATATAGATTTTATGAGCAATAGTATTATAAATAATTGTGAAATGATTTAAAAAATTAGTTATAATCTGTGGGGTTATGCATTAGAAAATGAACACCGAAATAAAATTAAAGTTTACTAAAATAATTACCAGTAATGAGTAATCCGATTTTCCAGATTTGGTAATTGAGTAGGTATTGAAAAAAGCTAAAATAATATATTTATGGCTATTACATAAAGCAATGCAAATTTTTGATTATTCTAGTTGGATGCTGATTTCCAGTTCAAAATATCAAAAACAAAATTGTTATTCTGTAACACATTTAAAGAGATCTTTGTATCATCGGACGTTATTATAAATATAATTTGAGATATAATAAAATAATATTCAAACCTTAATCTTTAGTATAATATATTTTAAAAGTTTTAAATAGGTGACTCTCATAATTCGTTAGTAAAGGTACCTCCCATCCCAATTACGAATTATTAGCATTTTTTTCTGATTTTGACTTTTTATCGCCAATGTACGGGAAAGAGATTGCATAAATAATTATTTATTAAACAGATAGTGAGATAAAATTTTAGGGAAATTATCGAAAGTTATCATTCTGAATAATCCGAATATACATAACCTAAAAATTCCTTTTAAATCTATTATTTTATTTATTAAATAAATTAAATTTTCAAACCGACTTTAACAAAATCGAATTTTCAGTTTTGCAAAGTCTTTTCAAATTCAATACAAATTAGAAATGTCAAATTTCATAAAAACGATATAATAAATATAAAATTTTACCATACACTTCGTAATTTATTATAAAAAAGATATAACCTATCAATAAAAGATTAAGTACATCTTTTATCTCGATTTTTTCCCTAAAATTAAATGCTAAAAAACTTATTCCCAAAATCTAAAAGTCTTTTATCCCACTATCTATATCGTACATGCGGATCTCGCCCTCAGAAAAAAAGTCATAACGACTTTTAAAAATATTAATGGAGCGTGTCCTTTACTTGTAGGTGGCACCTTTAGTATTTATTTAAATATGAGGAACATCATGTACTTGTTCCCTAAAATTTCACTTTATTATTTCAATTACCAAATTTTACGAGACCTGAACCTAACTCTAGCTATCTGTATATTAAGTTACTGATCCATTTAAGTCATTGCATCACCATTTAAGTCTTTGCATACTCAAGTAAGATCCGCCGGAATGAAATTTAGACTTTTTATTAGTGTAATGTCTGGAATTTGTAGAGTTCTATCACAAGTGTAATATTTATTATCGAAAATTATGACAGTATGACAAATTACAGTGAATCTATTTGATAAGAAATTGCATTGGGAGTTAAATAAAACGATACAAGGAAATACATTTCTTATTGTAATATAAAATTAGTTCATTAGTTATTTTAGTAACTAGCTTTACTAACATTGGAATTAGTAACAGATCTATTTAAAAACAACTTTTCATTTCAAAATCAAATGTCATAATAAAATTAATAATTTATTTTCTAAATTATTCCAAATTAAATTTAACTAATAAAATTTTATTATCAATTTTTAAAATCAAATATTCAATAAAATTCATTCAATAATTTATTAAAATTTAATTTATTTAACACTAATAATTAAACAAATTTATGTTCTAAGTTTTTATAGGTTCTTGACATTTTGGATGATACACTAGTCCAGTCACCTAGAACTGTTAATAAATTTAGGCGATATTGTCTATAAATGTGAACCTACTTGAAAATAATATATTTTTTTCAATATGGATAAAAATAAATTTAGATTTTTTATGAACCAAAAATATAAAGTTATTAGTCATAATTTAAAATGTTAATTTAAGATAACAAAACTTTTTTTGACAACTTATTAATATTTTAGAAAATTTTATTGATATTTTTTGCGGTTAAAAATCGCACTGTTTTTTTGTTCAATAATTCATTTCATTTTTCGATTAATTTATTTTTTAAATAAAAAAAATTGAATTATTTATTATTTTGGTTCGATAAAATTGGAGTGTAGGTGGAAAAAAAAATATATAAATTTTTTTTTTAACTAATATAGGTTGCCATTTAACTTTTAGAGGTTTCTGTGATTTAATTAATATTCAGAAAATGAAAGAAATAATTAGAAATTTAAATTTTGTGCCAATTGTCAAAGATTTTATTTATATGAATTTAATTATTGTTCGTTATATGAAATTTTCAAATTGCGCGTTATTTTTTAAACATAATGAAAGCTTGTTAATAGAAATGACATTTTAATTTTGATGGTTAAATTAAATGAAATTTATATATTTTCTATTAATATCGATCTAATTTATATCATTATTTAAATTGCACTTAAATAAATCAATAAATGTAATGACTAAAAGTGAATTTGGTTAAAATTTTCCTAAAAAAATATAAAATTCAATTTTTCATCAAAGAAAAATTATGATTAAATTTAAAAATTGACAGTTGTTGTACATTTATCATAAGGTTTAATGACGCTAAATCATTAATTACCTTTATTAAAATAAAGGTAATTAATACAGATTACACTTACGTATTAACATAATTAAAAAATATATAAAAATAGCGATTATATATCCAAATTAGCTACACTACACTACGAAAGTAGTTCAATATCTACTCTACCATGCTCCATTGAGTAAGGTATAGAATACGCTACATTGCAGAACTAACGTTTTTCACCAATTTATATAACAACATATTTAACAAAATATGAAAAATATTATTTAATTTCATTTCATGCATCGAAGTCAGGTGTTCAAATATATTTTCATAGCCCCTTTCGTAATAAAATTATCATAAAACTTGGATATAGAATAAAAATGCTGAATATAGAATAAAATAGCAATTTCAGTTCATTATAATGATAATCGTATAGATATAAAATATAAAATGAAATTGCTTGGTAAATAATTTAGATATAGAACAAATGCATCAATCATATAAATATTCAGTGTCTTCATGATTTTAAATAAAATTGCTATAATTTTTGTTATTGTTTATGTTTTCATTTTAAATAAAATTAAAATAATAAATGAATATAAATTTTTTTTCACAAAACTAAATTTGGTATTTGATTATTCAGTACTACCTTTAACTACTTTTAAATATAAAATTATTCTGTACTAATATTCCATACTACTTTTGATTATAAATTTGGCTCCAAAGCATTTAATTCTTCAATAAAGACTAAAAAAGGAATCAAAATTGACTCAAAAAGCGGATATTTAATAAAGTAATTAAGTTTAATATTACAATAACTACCATTTTTAGTTAATATGTATTTTTACGTAGATCTACACCTTTTCCAACTGTAATTCAGAAAAAGCATCAATTATAATTCAGATTGGTCAATTTCAATTCAAAAAGTATCAATTGTAATTGAGAACATTTGGTTCAAAACTTGGTTCAAAACTTTGGTTCAAAACTTTGCAGATTGGTCTACTTGGAGAATATTATAGATGATGCTAAAACACTATTACTGGGACTGGGAGTGATTCTGCTGGTGCTGTGCAACACCGTAAAGTACATCAAACTACAGCTTTAACAATGAATGACATGCCTGTCGGTTGTTAACTGCAATTTAAAGTCTGCTGAAAGTCTGAATCTTTTAATTTAATAATTTACTGCATATATCATAGGATAATATTAACCTTAAGTTTCTTATCTTCTATGTAAATTTTTAATATTGTTTATTTTTTATTGGGTTAGGGTTCTTTGTTTTATTTAAATTAAAATAAATCCATTATTAAAACGTTAATAAAATTCTAGTAGTAGAGTTAATAAATATTGTCGTTTTTTAAATACCATTAAGGCTTTCTGATTTACAATTGACGCTTTCTGAATTAAAACTGATTAATCTGAATTACAATTGATACTTTCTGAATTACACTTCGAAAAGGTGAAATAATTATATATAGATTTCACTTTATACATCCTTAAGCACAAAATATATTTTTCGTATCTACGTTTATGGAATTACAAATAATTTAATAGTCTCCTGAATTACAGCAATATAATTATTTATATAACTTTTTTAAAATACATTGCTGAGGTACTGAGGTACAATTATTCTGTAATTCAATTGGTGCCATAAAATATTGCTTACAAATCAAAGATTTTTATTTTTAATTAAAACTTTTAAATCAATCTAATTCATTTTAATAATATTATTAATTTAAAACAGATTATCGCTGCTTTTAATATTTGTATCCGTTGATATACTTCTATGATTACTTGTCTAACTAAGACAAATTTACAATCCCTAATTTTGGGTATTACTTTTTATTAATATGCAAATTTGTTGTATACATAACTTTCGGTCTATTTCTATGAAACTGAATTAACGTTTAATCCATGAAAAATATAAATGACAAAAGTTCTAGAATTACTTCCTAATTATAGAACTTACGACATTTTAAACAACAATATTAGGCTACAGGCTATACCGCTGCTATACATATATTAAAATATAAAATTGCTAAAACTAGTTTTGATTATCAGTTCCTAGAATTATTACGTCAAAAATAATTAGAACCGCGCAAATAAAATAATTTTAATATTAATTTAAATTAAAAAAACAAGACAATTTTAATAAATTGGTTATTTCAAAAATCCTTAGGGCATTTACAATTTTGGTATAATTATTAAAATTATATATTATTTTTAATAAAAATAAAAGTAAAATCTTAAAATATTAAACTTGATGAGATAATCAATCCAATTTAAAAATATAAAATTTAATAAAATTATGTATAATTAATTGTAATTTACTATTTACTATAACAAAAATCAACAAATTTTAATTTTATATTTATTATTTATTTGGTTATAAATATAATTTTCCATATGTTTATCTCAATATTACCAGCAACAAAAATGTCTCATAACTTTTAATTATCTGACTTAATTTCAATTTATTAGTTTTATTAAAAATAAAAAAATATTTTTATTTATGTATTGCATTAAACTAAGTACAAATGAAATTTGATATTAGGTGTACTTACCATTCGCCTTAATAACTCTTCATCACGAATTGAGGCCAAATCAACTTCAACTTCCATAGCGAGGTTTAAAAAATTTGTTGATGTATAAAAATGTGATAAATATTCTGCAAAATATGAAATGAAAAGAAAAAGACATTGTAACATTTAATAATAAATAATAATAATAAAATATATTTAAAATTATGGTTAAAGAAAAATAAATATAAATTTAGAGTTCAATGGTTAAACTAAGTATTTATAATAAATGCTTTAATGCAAATATGTACATTATAGATTTAAAATCCATTTATGGAATATAAGAGCATATATTAATGTTAAGATTTTGTGGGTACGAGAAGGTTAATCAAATCTGTGTGTTAAGTTTAAATTAGTGTATAAGTCTAATCAAAATTTATATCTGGTAAGTAAATAAATTATATTTAAAAGAAAAATTATATTAGTAAAGTATATCTACATACATTATGTACATAAATGTAATATCATAAAAATATGTATACAACACCAGACATAATTAGTTCAAGAACATATTTTTATAGTTGTGTATGACTCTTGTTTAATGTCAAATTATATTTAAACGAAAAGTGTCATCAGAATTTTTCAAATCAAGACAATAATTGTTATTATTAGGATAAGAAAAATATAATTTAAATTAAATGTGTTCAAGATATGAAGACTTACATCACACACGCTTTGGTGCTGTGAAATTAGGCTGTGAAATTTTCCGAAAGTTAAATAAGGCCATAATATAAAGTGAAATAACTCAGCATTTATTTATACCTATATAGTAAGAATATCAATATGAAAGCAAAATAAATGACGCCTTGTGGCCTTATATCAAAGGTACCAAACGTTTCCCATCTTTCCTTTTATTATTATGGGGGAACTGATAGATTTACGGTACACATCAAAACTCGTATGGGATTGCCTCAGGCCTTAATAGCCTTAGGGAGGGAAAACTGGGTAACACTATCCTGGATTCCAGCCCATGTAGGCTTTTGAAGTAAATAAAGAAACGGATCTTTTGGCGAAACAAGGAGCAACTGAGACAGTAACAGGACCAAAACTGTTCTGTTAAGTATCACGCTGTCATCTCAAGTCAAAAGGACCAAATAAAGCGAGACCAACAAAAGCATTGGTATAGGCGAGTGGGTATGAGATATTAAAAAATATTCATATCTGGCCCATCCAAAAAGCGAGCAAAGGAAATGCTTAGAATTACACTGGTAGGCTTCCTTACAGGGCACTGGAAAGTCAAAAACATCTAAACAGACTTGGACTACAGAAGACCAACTCTGCATATTTTGCGAAGACGGGGAAGAGTAGACAGAACATATTATGTGTGAATGCGAGGCATTTTGATAGGAATGTAGTTTTACCATTTTAATTCTTATATCGAATTAAGTCAATTTTACTTTGACAGTTCACCTAAACTAAGCTAGAGCACAACTACTCGTAAAAGGAAAATATTTTAAATGGAATATGTTTATATTATAGCATAGAATTTTTTGAATTAATGAAAAAAAAAATTATTTATCTATACATAATTTTAAATTTCTTTGTTATATACATTTATAATTTAATATATTTTTATTTAAATTTCATACAATCTTATTTATTTAGCATAATTTTTCGTGTATTTAAATAATACATTCATAAAGAATTTTATATAGTTAATATTTTGGAACGAAATCGAGTTATATCGGCAAGGATTCGATCAAAAAATACATAAATTTCTTTGGGCTCTATTTATATAGCAATATAAAGATAATAATACACTACAAATGTTCTTCCAATAATACAAATACAAAATCAACAACGTGCAATTTTCATTTTATGGATTGCAATATTATTTGATCTGCACCTTAATCAATTCTGGGACATTTTAAGTTTGTGCAATATAGAAATAAAACATTAAATTCGGGTTCATATATTGTTATCTAATTTAATTGTTTTAACTTTTTTTTTTTTTTTGAATTATTATTACATTAGTAATCTAATTAATTTGTCCATCTTACCAAAAAAAAAATATATAAACACAAACTAAATCAGGAAACTGACCAATGTGCTAAATTTCATTGCAATTTCTTAGCAACATATTACAGCAATTTAAATGAACTGCTCATAGCAAAAGATTCTGCAAAATGATTAAGGTTTTAACAAAATGTGTACTAAATTTCATTAAAATCGGATAAAAATTGCTATATGCTCTGGTCCTAGTGCACATAATTATGGAGCACTGTCGAACTGAAGCTGCTGATCCAAGAATGCTGCTGCTTTCACAGGATTTTTATCATTTTTATCAGGATTTTTTTTTTTTTTGTATATATTTAATTATCTCGAAAACGTAAAGAAAAATACATTTCAGCGAAATCGACTTTGTTTAGTGTATATGTCCATTACAACATTCATAGATATTCCATCACTATATTCGTAAAATTATAGATATATGTATAATAAAAAATTATTTTTATTTATATAATACATATCACAAAAATCTATTTTATTTATTCAATTTAAATATTTAATAAAGTTGTTAAAAATAAACTTTATTGTTTTACTATATTTGTATTAAAATCAAATTAAATAAATATAATAAATTATGCTATTTCCAATTCAATAATAAACACATTTAATGTTAAATCTTATGTTTAAAGTCAATTATTAAAATTGAATATATAAAAAAAAACTAATACCAAATATGGAATTAAAATCATTTCAACTTCGAATCAAATATGGTTAACTAGGGCTTTAGATAGCATTCAATTCTTCTATCAATATTATTGTTATTACATATTGAATATTTTTAAATTTTATTTAATTCACGTAAAATTTGTATTATAAATTATGATAATTTAATCATGATGTAATTCGTCAAAATCGATTTTATATTCTAACTTTTATTTTATCATTAGATATTTAATATTATGTTAAATTGCTCCAGAGAAAATCGTATTTAATTTCACCAACTCTAATTTTAATGACTTACAATTTTCAATTTGTTTAATTGTTTAAATCTCTGTATAATTTTAGTTTAAATATTTGTGATAAATTATTTAGCTGGCATTTAAAAAGTCATGTGGAAGTACTGCAAAGTTTATTTTAAACAATATAGAATTAATAATCTCTATAACAGTTTTAAATTGACGATCATTTTTAATATTTTTAAAAATTCTTAATAATATCAACGCAAATCAATTGAAAGCCAATGCAAGCTGACACGACAGTTGTAAAAGTTTTTAACTCACAATTTTTAATTCACTATTTACAGCGTTAACAAAATTTTATTTATTGTTTTATTTACAGTGAGTGCCAATTAGCTCAACTTTTTAAATTTTTACGTGAATAATAAAATAATAAAATTAAATCAATAAATTCACTTTATAATAAATTTATTTATAACATCAAATTCACTTTGACATTTCACAGTTTTTGTAATCGTAAAAGTTGAATATTGGTCAACTTTAGCTTAGAGTTTAACTTTCTAACTTTGAATTCAGTTGGACTAACTCTATATTATGGATCCAGCATAAGTCTTACACATTTGAACAAACCTATAAGATAAGTACATAATAGTGAAGCACTTGCCATGCATTCAAAATGAAATTTTCGCAAAATAAAGCAAAATTGAAGTAGTCAACGTAAAATTATTATGATTTTTTAAAATTTATTTTAAACTTCAAATGAGATTTTAGCTCAGCTGATGTAAATTCAAAATATATTTCATCCATTTTCATTTCATCTATTTCTAAAATAATTGAAATGTTGCAACAATTTTAATTTAATTTGTTTAAAGAATATAATAATTTTATCTGAAAATGATGAAAACAAATTCTGGAGAAATAAGTGTCACTGTAAATTTTATTTTTACTCTTTTTTAATATTTTCCAGCGTTGCAAATCGAAAAAGTCGAAATTTGGATAAGTTTGCGTTGCGCTGACTTCCATCATTTTCTAATTTTTGAATGAAAAAATATACTTTTCTTTTTGTGAATCCAGCATTATAAGCGTTTAGTGAAAACATAAACATTATACGATTTATCCATTCAAAGCTTTTGTAGTTAATTATTATTTCATTATTTGTATTTAATATAATTATTTATTCTCAGTTTCTTGTTACACTTACACTACAGTTGTTTTCAGAGTTGCGTTAATAATAATTAAAGTTTATATTTCATGTACGCATGTCAATCAATTTCAACTATTCATAAAATTAAAAATTGTTATTTATTATTAAAATGTTGCAATTAATTGGAAAAATGACTTTTTGTCAGTTTATTCATTACTTAGATTCTGCTTAGAAGAACTGGTTTCATTTAATTACTTGAGCAAAAATACTTCGGTATCATAACAAACTTCTATCCCGTAATTCAAAAAAAACTTATAATTAAATATTTAATAAATTGTATTTAAAACATAAAATTCTATACGTAATTCTATATTATGTAATTTAATAAATTCATATATTTTTTTTATTTTTCTAGTTTTTCAAAAGTAAATGTTCAATTATTTTTGAAATACTAGAAATTTTTAAAAAAAATAGTCGTAATGGACGTGACGGGAGAACTAATTGAAATCTAAACAATTTTTCTTACAAATTTTTTAGTACTAGTTAATTTGACGTTCGGCAGTTTCAATGGGTCCCTATCAAAATTTCCAAATTATATAAAATATTTATTGATGGCTTATGAAATTACATTCTATTTTATATAACTACGACTTATCTGCTCATCCTAGGTTTAGGTTACCAGTTTTTTTTGTATTAGACTTATAGAAAAACAAATGTTTCATATAATTTATGTACACATATGATGTCAAATTAGTTATTACGGACATTATTAATTGTTTTAAAAAAGTTAATTCTAGAATATTGAATCAATTATTTGTAACTTGAAAAGTATTGAACTTTTAAAATTTTTTATAAACATTTTTTAAAATAAATTATCGTTCATAATAAATCATTGTCATTAATCACATTTTGCGTAGGTATGTCTTTAATACCATATATAAAATTTGAACTTTTTGCATATAATATTCAAACTATTAAATATAATTTCTTTCATAATTTTAACTTCTGAATATTTTATATTAAATTTATATTTTTAAATATTAGTGAATTATATTTTTTATAACCAATTTGAAAATTATCTAATTTTTATAATTTTATTAATATACTAGAAAATTTGTAGTTTTTAGTTTATAATAGTATTTTTAAAAAATTGCAACAAAATTATTAAAACTTATAGATCTATAATAAATCAATAATAATTGGGTTTGCGTGGGTATTTTAGCACTAAATATATAAAAAATAATAAAAAAGAAAATATTTTCATTCATTTCCCACGACTTTCATGTCAGTTATTCATGTCCATTCATAAATATGTAATATAGCGAGTTAAAATGAGTTTAGCACATTTTATGTAAAATAAAAACAATCCGGAAATATTAGTTTATCTGTCTGATATCATAAAATATTGGAAATTGGAACGATATCTTAAATAAATATAGCAAGACAATGTACATAATAACGATATGTAAAATTCTAGATTATTCCCAGAATGTAAATTCACTCTTAACTACCTGACTCGAATTAAAAGTGTTACAGAAAGGATCAAGCTAAAAATACCTAAAGATAAAACTACCAAAAACCTTTTGAACATCGTATTAATGTTTACTGAATACAACGATATTCACTTGGAAACCATGATATTCAGAATGATATTGAATGTTAGGAAATCGATCTTTCGAAATTCAATAATTTCAGCCCAAGACCTCATGGAAAATCAGGGAAAATTCTGATATTAAGTAATCAGCACAAAATCTGCGAGAATCCTTAGATTTGGCAAGCAGTCGCATGTTAAGAGGTTGTTTACTTCAATTAAATTACTTAATTTTAAATATCAATATTTGTAAGAAAACTAAATCTAAAATCCGAGCATTTTTAATCGGAATGCAAATAAAACTTGTTTACGACAGACGCAAATGTAAAACCAGCTTTAATCGCTGAGAACTTACATAAAAAAGAATTTTTGAGCTTGTACGATAAATTGCATTCATCCAATTATATTTGAAATTTAGTGAATATCTTGCATATTTCTGTTTAAAATGTAATCTATTTAGTGGTTGCATATAATATACGTAAATGTAACTATTTCATTATAATATCGTGGCTAAAACTAAAGTAGGCCTTAGATGTAATGATGGGATATGTAAAATATAAATATTGTTAAATTGGACACCGCAGAATACATAATACTAGAATTGTGTGAAAAACTACAATCATTCAAGGAGTTAAGCAAGGATTTCATTTTAAACTCCTTCTATTGTTTAATGCAAAGTCTTCTACAATTTCCAATAATATAAATAACTTTAATATCTTCCAAAATTTATGAAAAACAAATTTAACGATCAAGTTCACAAATATGGTTAAACCATTCTGATTTTTTGCAACAAAAAAAGAGAAAGACGTTTTCATTAAAAAAAAAACTGTCCAACACAAAAACGAAGTCCAAACCAAATTCGGAAATAACAACTTTTCAATTTCTAGTGAATTATTTATTTGTAAAATAATATCTTCGATGCCCCGATGGCAATAAAGTAGAACATTAAATTTTTTTTTTTTTTTGGAATGTGATATTTTTTTATTCATGTTTCAGAATAAATTAAAAGATGTCATTAAATTAGGTCCTGTCGAAAATTCATAATTAAATCTGTAATTTTTTTTTTTGTGGTTGAAAAACAGACTTCACGCTAAATATGGAAAATTTATATATAAAAACTGCATAAGGAGGTGGAGGTCTGGCTTTTCTTTTAATTATATAAAAGCATACAGTTTTGCATCACCAGGTCATTGAATATATACATATATATGCCATATTTCAATTGTAAAGATTTAAAATTTTGCAGAGAAAAATAGCCACATATTAATATTTTTATAAAATGGCTTGTGAAATTTTATATGTATAGCAAAAATTTATTTATATAATTTTACTAACATATTTTAATTTTCTAGTTAAATTTGTCACATTTGTTATTGACTTCATTAGAACAAGAATGGTTATTAAAAATTACGTTATTAACTAGATGTTTTAACTGCAGCGTTAAAGTTAAATATACAATAAAATTTTAATCTTAAAATATGAAATTTATTAGCTTTAGTCCACACATAGTTGAGCCGTCATGGCCTAGTATAATAATGTCGACATTTTTCTATAATTATGAATAAGATTTATTGTAAATTGTACAATGCTAAAATTACAATTAAATATATGAATGTGTCGAATTTTGGTATAGTTAGTCTTTCTTCAATCCGCTTGAAAATATGGCTTATAAATAGTGAGTAATCGTCTTAATCGTTAGCATTTTTCCCCAGTCTTATAATCTTCATTACATATTGTATTACTGGTACTACATCAATAACTAGGTCAGGAGTTAAACCTGGAACCGATTATGTAGCATACAAAATCCACCCCACCGGCGCTCCATCCACTCCATTCAAACAATTTTACATTTTGGTAATCAGAATTTCGTATTTTTCTATTACCATTTAGAAATTCTTTTAAGATTTATTTTAAAATGTAAAAGTTTATGTAATACTTGGACATTTCCTTTTCTTTTCCATCAAATAGAAAATGTAAAGGCCGCAATAAAAATTTCTGTAATTAATGAACCATATTCCAACTGTAATCGTTTAAATGCATTAAGTAACTTATAATTGCAATAAGAACTATATCTACAGTATTTTCTACAGTACCAATGTAATACAAATTTTAGTGGCGTCAACCAAATAGGGAATTTCAAAAAAACGAATATTATAGTGAGAGTTAGTTGCACGGTAAATATTTAGTAAAATTTGATATAAATAGATCTCAACTTAATTTATCATTCATATGATATTGAAGCCATTTCATCAAAAATATTTTTAAATTTTAATAATTCATGTAAATCTTTTAAAAAAATTATCGTTATGTAATATCTGAACGAATAAATTCTTCATGTCGCAGAGCTTAGATATTTTGTACACATTCTTGATTTTTTTTTATAAAGCACTGTTTTAACAAACTTCGATTTTTATGCTACTCCTAAATTAATAGCTTCTTTTTACTTTTGAAAAAAATTGTATAAATTTTCAACTTTACAATTATAAATAGAGTTAAAATTTGATATAAATAGATCTCAACTTATATTTAAATTAATAAAAAGTATTTCTATGTGAGGCTGAACAACTTATCTAAGTTTTAAACTGAGGTACACAAAATGCTAATTTGTCAATTTGTTTTATTTTATTTCAAAACATTAATTGTTAATAGCAGTTGGTAGTCTTGAATTTTTCCAATTTTGTTAATACAAGTTACCATTTTTGATTGAAACTACTATAATAAATCTATCATTGAGTAGCCAGAGTAATTAAATATTTTAAATATTTTTTTTTTTTACTTTTAATTTAAAGTCGATTAATATTGTAATTATTATTAGATAAAAATTAGAAAATTGAATGCTAAGGACTGTCATCTCGATGTGATACTATTTAAAAATAGTATCACATTTTTAGGTAGTTTCGCGACCTTTTGAATATATTGCTCACTTAAATTCTAATTTTTTTTAATAACTACAATTATTACTTGTTAAACTTGTTGGCAAGGATGAAATTTTAACTGAATTATAAATTATCATGATATCCAATATTTAGGAAGTGTAAATAACTAAAATATTTAGAAAATAGTATTTTCTAAAATATTACAATTTTCTAAAATATTACGATATATGTTGGTGGCGATGTATTATATTCGTATTGACCCCGTATATTCGAGGAATAACGTATAGAGGGAAAAACGGATAAGACTACAATTATTATTTTTATGATTATGTGGCTTTTTAATCTGTAATTTCAAGATGATTTTTTAGTTAGCTCGCGTGCAATATAAAAGAACAAAATAAAGTTTAAAGTATTTTCAAAAATGCAAAATATTGTATTTCATGCCGTAATGAAATTCCTTTCAAAGCAAGGACAAAGTATGGAAAACATTATAAGTAAAATGGATGCAGATTATAGTGATACGTATTTGCCTTGGTAAAACTAACGTAGTGAATTATTAAGAGATGAAATTACAACACCTGAAATGGTCCAAAATTAATTCAGTAATGAGCAATTATACCAATGGCTGATATTTCCCTGTTTCCAAAAATGGAAAAAGAGTTATTCGAGGAAAGAGTTCTCGACAATGAGAACTTTATACAAGTAAACGAGCATTTTTAAGGTTATTCTTATGAAATATTCGAAAAATTAATCAATAGATCTAAGTATTATTTTTCAAATAGAATATAAAATAAAATTAAAATCAATCGTCTTTTTTAATCCCATTTACTACAAATATAATTAAGCGCCCTCGTAGCGATAAAATTAATAAAAGCTAATTATTAATTACCGTGTCAATATTGGAAATATAAACCTACCAGATTCACAAAATCCATATATAAATAACATTATAATTATTCACCAATCACTAGAAATAATTAAATTATTATATGTACTAATTATTCTGTACACTATATACTATAATTAAATTAAATACTTGACTTAATAATTATATATTTATTTTTTGTACAAAATATATATAAAAATATGAACCAGAATTTTTTACAAGTGGTAATTTATAAATATGGTAAAGATTTCGTTTCAAAAAAACTAAAGTGGTAATCGCCGAATATTATGGAAATTATATTAAACGTTTGACACCTCGAGAGATTCTACCCACTCTTTTTAAACTATCTTAGACATAAAAAATTACATATTAAATTTTTCAAATTATGTATAGAAACTTTTATAGAATATTGAAATTGTCCAAATACATAATTTTTTGTCGGCGTTCATTACCGGTAAGGTAACACCTTTTATTCTTGTCATCACATGTGACAGAATATGTGATTACACTACTTATTAAGATATTTAAAATTAAGTATATTTTTGTATCTTGTATGTAAAAATATTTTCATAAGATTTTTTCAACAATTATTTAATTATTTGAGATGTAGTCGAAATTAATATTCCAGATTTTCTACGTAGCCACTTATTTGGAATGCGAAGGTTGGAGAAATTAATCATATAAATATATTTATATGTATGTACTTGAAAATATTGAACTGTGAAATTAAGGTTTTATTGTTACTTTTAACTTCTGTGCAGTGGCGGTTAATTTATTTTTAAAAATAAGTGTGTAATTAAAATTTATTAAAAAAGATAATACATAAAACATAACGCCATTATTACACACAAAAAAGGGTCGGTCAAAATATTAAACTGGAAAATATTAGGGTAGCTGAAAATATTGAGCTTTCTTTCTAAGAGTTTCTCTAAGAGTTTTAAAACCCCTATATCTCTATATCTATATGAGATACTAATATTATACGTATATTACCAACAAAAGAATAGAGAAACTCATCTAGTAAAAATATTAATTTTAATGATACGTTAAGAACCTTGTTGCTTAGTTATATAAAGCTGTATGTAACTATGCTTAAAATTGTTCCAGGTTGCTATTTATGGGAGAAATTTAACTTGAGATATTAATTAAAAAGTGGCCATTTTCTAATTAGATTAAAATGAAACCTATGGAAGTTAACTATAGGACACTTATTTTCTATATTTCCAATTAATGTTTTTACAAATGCTATTCACTCTCTTTTCAACTTGACAGTAAGGCTACTTATTTTGTTGGAAATAATTCTCTAATACTTTGGATCAAAATATTTATAACTTTGCCTGCAATGGTGTGGATATTCCTTGGATGGATGGATATAAATAATGGAATCCGCAGAGAACTCAGGCACTCAGGTCAAAATTAGGGCACAACGCTTCGTTGGACTAAATCTAGTAGTTAAAACATTTATGTAATAGTTAAATAAATTTAGTAAATAGTAACATTTATGACGCAGGTCACAAGGAGTATTCGAATGTCTCCCACTCCTCACCAACTCGTATTACCGTATTTTAAAAGCGTAATTCGGTAGAATTGAGTGCCCTGGTAATAAATGCGGTTGCCAAGGTTTTTATTGGTAAACACCTTCGCTCGGGACGCTCTAAAGATTCTTTGTAGTTTTACCTTTGTGACAAGTTAGCCTGCGATGAAATTGAAAATCATCCGGTCACTTTTTCAAATTCAATTTTAGAGATTGCAGTGCTGCAATTACAAAACAATAATTTATCGATATTTGATATGTTCAGCTAACATATTTGTGATATTAACTAATATTGATAATGAAATTAACTAAAACATTGATAATTATAAATTTTAAAATTAAATTTGTACACTTTTGACAATATTATAAATAAGTTTTACAATTTCTTAAAGTTTATTGACAGAAACTTTTATAGATATAAAAAGAAACAAAAAAAATAATGTAATTTCCATTTATGGTTTTTTGATATTTTAAGAACATATATATTTTTTTTTTCTTAAATTACATATAAAGTCATCACGATCTCCATAATATTTTTGCAATAACAAGTTTATAAAGCTTAAAAAATCCTACACAAATTTATTTAATAAATTAAAAGTTTTCTAAATAAAAAAGATTATATTTTTTTTTTTTTGGTTGGATTCAAATGTAAATATTTATGCTGACAAGAGTAACTACTTAATCAATATAAATTAAAAACGATTATCCACAATTAATACATAAAACTTAAATTTTTAAATTATTTACAAGTTTTAATAATTTAGCTAAAAAAAAAATGACAAAATTATTTAAAGTTTTTTTGAATTTATCGAAAAGTTTCTACACAAATATAGAATTAGGTCATGACATTTTAAGCTTACCATAATAAGAAAAAACATTAAATTTATTTTTCTATTAAGAGCAAAAATAAAAACTAAAATTATTATTGAATGAAAAAGGAATATCTAATAATTATTTATCTGTAATCATTTTAATTAGATTAGACAAAAATAGATTTCCTGAAGTATTAAATTTCATCAATATAGGTTGACAATAATTGAGGGGCTTAGCATCAAAACTCATAAGCTCAGAAAATAATTGATTTCGCGAAAAATGGAATTTAATTATTAAAAGAGTATTTATATTGCTGTGTATAAATGCAATGCATTGTCATAATTTTCGGAAACAAAGTTGACCTGAATTTGTCTCTAAAAAGCTTTCAATATTAAGTTTGGTTTGGATTGGTGACTTAATTAAAGCCAATGCATTTTATATGCAGACAATATGATTTCAATATAACGTATAAAATTTGGCATAGGGCCATTTTTGCTGAATTGCAAGAATGAAATTCCATAAAAGCAGTGCAAATCCAAAGGTGGCTTGTCATTCAATCCGCTTGCTTTGACTAGTTGACTTCCTCCTACTAGTGGTAAGGAGTCAAATAGAAGAAAGTAAAAAATAAAGATTCTGAAGGTAAGGAATTGTTTAGCTAAAAGTAAAATTATAAAAGTAAATTAAATAAAGTAAATAAATAAAAAGAAAACTTAGAGTTTTATTCTACAACATTAAAGTAGAATTAAAGTATTAAATAAAAGATTTATAAGACAACAATATTATCTTTTATGGCTGTTTTTGTTAAAGTTAACCCCCTTTGAACAGAAATATTATTATTTGTAGATTTAATTAAAGCTTGTGAGTCTATAAAATTTGAGTTCTGAAAATAAATATGTAGTTTGGAGATTGTGAGCTATGAAAGCCATCAATTTGAATTATGTGAGTTTTGCCAATGTTTTGGTTAAAAGAACAGAACAAGTCTACTTAATTTAAATTCTATAATTCTTTTCCAATTTTCAGATTATCTTTTAATTTTTTCTTGGTGTTTCTTGGTGTTACATTTGAAATTGGTATTAATATTGCAGTCCATTTTATAATAAGAATTAACGTCCTTCTTTAAAATTAATTATAACGAACTGCACATCCGTTCTTAACAAAACTTAACATAAAATGACCAAATAATATTATTAAATAATGTCAATGCAGGTACTGCTATTTATAATTAAGTACTGATGGAAATTGTGACTTTTGTTGATATAGCAACTTTGGAAATTTCCAATATTTACATTTGAAATTGGTTTTAATATGGAAAAAACATAGTTTTGGAATTTTACATTTTATTATATGGTAGATTTCCTTCTAACCTACAAAAATTAACTTTTAAGTTGCAAAATGTGAAGCTTGTAAGTTTTGATTCTAGGCCCTGTAATTGTATAATTTATTTGTCATTTTAATATGATAATAATTTATTCTGACAAATATAAATACACACAAATAAAAAATGAAATAATTTAAGAAGACAAGGTTAAAAAGACTCAATTTAATTTCATAAAAAACGTAAATATTTACAATTGCCTGCCAATTATTGTTTACGCAAATAAAAAATAGTTATCGTAACCAAAAAAATAAAGATTCAGCTGAAACATTTCTTAATCCATAATTATGGCAGAAATTTAGACAAGTTTAAAAATTATAGAATTAATTAACGATTTAATTTGTATTTGTTTTCATAAATAATGGATATAAACAGCAACCGAATTTCTTCTGTACCAGCATAGTTAAATGCCCTAAGATGCTAAAATTAGTATTTGAGAAAAATTTAGGAGAAGTTTTTCCTAATTTATTTACTATTTTAAAAATATATTTGACGATGCCAATAAAAAATTGTGAAGCATAAAGAAGTTTTTCCAGATTAAGTTTTATTAAAAACTAGCACAGTACAACCTAGGCTAAATAATTTAACTATTATAGATTTTAATTTGTTATATTTCACTGCTCTTGTTTGGTTTTTTTAATAATCTATATGGCACCAGTTTATATTGCCAAAACTCTGCATTATTTGGAGACGCAATAGCATAATGTAATTTCAAGTCGTCAGCATAAAATGAGGAATACCTGAAATTTTTACATTAAGTTAAAAAATTAAAATATAAAACATTTTTATCACTAAGATATGACGCAATTAACCAGAGTTCCGATTAGGCCTCTTTTCTTCAGTTTCACTATATATTTCGAAAAAAAGATGTATACTGATATAGTATTGACATATGGATAGATGAATATATTTATACTTAAGTCAAATTATATCCTTCGATAAAAAAATGGACAAAAAATCAGCAACTTAAAAACAATTTTAAAATCAAAAATAAGCAAAAAATCAGCAAAATATTTTTAAGGCACCGTTCCAGTGCCTGAGTTTTACAAATCGTCAAAAAAGATTAAATCAAAAGAACACAAATATAAGAGCAATGGAAAGGTCATTTCAAAATATATTTAGATGAATCCATACAACAAACCGAGCAATAAATAAATTGACAGATTCTAGATACGCTATAGACACTATTTGTATGCCACCTGTAATCTGTCTATTGTTTTAATGTTCGGTTTGATATACTATTTCAAAAATCAAAAATTGTATTAGGCTGATCAGGAGACACTAGATAGACAAAATTAACTAATTTAATTTACATTTTAATTCAAAGTTGAATAAATCAGTAATCAATAATTCATTCTAACTAATATACACAGGGTGGTTATATAATTTTTTCAATTAATGATTTATACTTAAAATACAAGTTATTTAATTATAGCAAGTTATTTAATTATGTAAAATAATATAATTTTAAATATTCTATCACTTGATTTGATCTATCACTCCTGGATAAATTGCCGAAATTTTCCGATTATATTAGTTTTTAATTTGTTATCCTATTCTATTTTCAAAAAAAAAAAAATCTCAAGCTTCGAAATTCTAAATCTTCTTAAATTATCATTCTCATACTTAATTAGATTTGTGTTTTTTAGTTTTTACTATTCCTATTAAAAAATTTAATGAATCAGTAAATTATAGTAAAAATGGCATCATGATATCTCTCAGAGATCTCGTGAAAACCCATTGTCATACATATATTATGATATTGTGTACTACGGTAGTACGTAGAGATTGACTTTTTTATCAATATAATTTGTTTTTTTTTTTGTAATATATTTTTCAGTAAAACGTTTTACCAACAGTACTGTAGCAGTAGCTTTATCATATGACTATTTCACATAAGTGGTGAATATGTTGTAACCAAGAGGGTAGAATAAAAATCTAACAAAATCTAACAAATGAAAAGCTTGGATGAGTAGGATACGAATCTGAATGAAAATTATTAGTTTTAGACTTTAGACGTAAAACGTTTGTTTATGGCTTTCAAAAGTAATATGAAATGCAGTACATATTATATAGAAGTTTATAAGAAAAATACATACAGTATAAATTATGTAATATTGTGCAATTGCATAGGGGTAATAAAAATAAAAAATTAAACGATTTTAAATAAATTTAAGAATAGCATAATAGACCTACCAAATCAGTTATCTGTCATATCAATTATAATCATATTAGTATAGCTAACACTGAAATTAATTTAAATTTAATTCAAACTTTTGTAATGCAAAATAAATTACGTACATCATATTATTATACAATTAAATTAACTATGTCATGATGTCAAATTATTAACTTATATTATATAATTTCGTTAACGGAAACATAATAATTTAAGAATTTTCACGCTTGACAATCGAACATTTTCTTTATTATTATGTAATAAATACAATTATCCCGCCTAAGTCACTGTCATCCAAAATAAAAAACCATTTTATTCTTTGCGTTAATAATTAATTATTTGTTTGCAAATTTCACATCTTGAAACCTTGAAGGTGGGAACGTTTATATATAAAAAAAACCAAAATAAACAAAATTAGTTTTTATTTACAAAATTTCACAAAAAAAAAAACGATTTTTATCTAAGTAAATTTAAATGCTTCGAAATAGAACAATAAAACGACTCTGAAAATAATACTCAGAACTTTTAGAGGTCAAAGCCAAATAAATTATAATTTAATTAATGGTATAATATAATACAGAAAACACACAAAAAAAAAACGTGTGTGGGACCAGATATAATAATAACAATAATTGAATTAATACGCGAGCCCAGGCTGACCGATGTTGTATAAAAATCGTGGCATACGTGCAGATAATGATTAAATTAATGAAATTCTTAACAATTTTGGTAATATTATCTTGCTAACATAATTATGAAGTTTTAGCATATTACCAAAATAAAAAAAAAATGGTTAAATTTTTCATGTTGTCCGAAATTTGTTTAAAGCCATTAATTATTATTTTCTTCATTAGAAATTTAGTTTTACATAAACTGCAAATTTTCAACTTCAAAACTTATTATTCATTTATTCATATTTTTTAATTAATTAAACGTGAATTTATGATTCCAATTCAGTACTGTCAAAGAATATTGGATTTTTATGCTAGAAAAACCTATTTCGTAAAATATTTTATTAGGTAAATTGGCACCTTTTTCTGGTTTCCATATACAACTATTGGAAAAGCGTGTGTTACTCTAAAAACTGACAAATATATAATTGTACTCATCATTTTAAAATATGGAAACCTGGACCGGAAACCAGATGTACTGTACGGATGCTGGGGAAAATAAATGTACGTAATAGACGGCATCATATATTGACGAATTGTCTTCAGACAAACGAATTGTGCTATAGTACTAAAATGAAAGGGATGGGTACAAATTTAAAAAAATTGTGGTACAAGTAGCGTATAAGACATTGAGAGTTGCTTTGCACACTCCATCCAAACAAACCTCGGATTTTGCGAACATATTTAACGAATAGTTTTGGAATAACTATTAAGTGTTCATGTTGTGATGGAAAGAATGGTGGAAAAAAGGATTTTCAAGAAAATTCATTTTCGTATTCTAGGGATTACAAAATTGAAAACATAAATTGTGTAGGTAAAATTTTGTAGTCAGTAGTTTCAGTGCGTCACTATCAAATTATTCAATTTATTTTAAATATCTATATTCTTGAAAATTTGTATTTGTTCCTCAAATGATATATGTATTTATAATGAATATTTATACATAACTACGAGTTATCTGGTCCCCCTTGGTTTCCAGATTTTATTTTTATTATAAACTACATGAAATTGACAGAGATTTAAATTACAGATTGGTATACAAATTTTACATTCTTAATAGGTTCTAATCTAATTTTGGTTTCACTGATTTTTCTTTTCGTAGAATTAACTATTTATATCTTACCTAGAACCTAGTTAACATTAAGAATAAACAATTTAAAATTAAGACAGTACAATTTATAATTGGGATTAGAATAATTTCTAAATCCCTCTGTATTTTAATTTAGTTTTAATATAGGTTTATTTTATGTTGTGTTTTTTTTTTCAAATTAAAACAAATATATATTTTCTTCTACAAATTGTAATTACACAAATTCAAGGTTGACCAATTTGCTATAATTTATTATTTAATCTACACCACCGGAACGATTTGAAATTGTCGAAATTTAGTAATAAAACGAATTATTATATTATCATCATTATATTTTGCAGATTATACTTATAGGTAGGTAGAACGCTAAAATTACTATTATAAGTGCAGTCATAATTTTCAACTGTTACCGCATCGTAATGAGATCATTTATGATTTATCATAATTATCATAACTATTAATTAACGAAATAAATATTTATTTATTATTATATTAAAAAATGCTAATTTATAACCAATAAAAACTAATATAATGTTTGCAGATGTTTGCAGAAATTAAAAACCACTGCATCATATATTTTGTCGCCTGGAACAAAATAGGTTCATCAGAATAAGTGTTTGCAGAGAAACGAATGGCAGGAATTTTTGGGAATTTACCTTTTAAACCTAATTTTTAATAAATCTACATAAATCAACTTTGTATTTCATTATATAATTCAAAATTTATAACTATGTATAACAAAAATAAATAGGTAAAAGCATCTTTGGGCCCACCACGTAATTTCAAAGTTCCGTTATATATATATTCTTTAATATGGAAAGAATAAAAAATAACAAGAATCTATTATATTTCTGGTATTTCGATAAGTATATTACTAATGCCAAATTAAAAAAAAAACTGCTAACCTAGGGAAAGCAGATAACTCGTAGTTATAATAAAACAGAAGCTTCAATTTTTTTTTAAATAATATCATTTCAGGAACGTCAAAAATTCAAATCTCTACCCTTTATAAGCCAATTGCAAGAATATTGCCACTCGAAAAGAAAAAAATCTTCAAGCTCCATTTAGAAATATTTTCGGTATCTAACATCTTTAAAGTTTGTTGTGTATCTTGTTGCGTAAGTTCTGTGTTTATAAAATATAGCAAATGAATTCCAAGAATAAGTCAGTTAGATTTGAATTTGGGTCTACTGTTAGTTTTTCAGTTTTTTTCAGAAACACTTTTTTCAGGAGGTAATTACTTTAACACGTCGTTAAAGTGAAAATATTTACAAAAAAAAAAAAAAATAGAGTTTACATAATAAATTAATTAATATATTTATATTATTAGTTCAATTATAAGTTTTTCCATTATTTCATTATATTTAGGGTGACAATATACTTGCTGTTGACTGTTCGGGACTTTCATTTACAATAAAAGGTTTTTGTTCAGTAGGCCATGGCTGCTACCGCGAGGACTTCAGACTGCTAATATTGCTGCTATATGGGAAAGTTTGCCTGAAATTTGCATGATTTTCTATAAGAAAAACTACTACTTCATTATAGCAATGGAACACAATAAAGAATTTAGAGTTCCCGAAGAAATTCGTTTTAGTTTGGTGGAATTGGAATACAATTCCAAAGAGCAAAACAAACCTTTAGAATATGCCGATTTTGTAGTTCCAAAACAAATAACAAACGATCCAAAATCGAATGCTGCCCTCTAGTTCCTCTATGTGCTGGTCCATGTTTTGATAAAACAATTTCCCTCCCCTCTCCTTTTCACTGCTTTAAAAAGGTTTAAGACATTAAGAATATATTTAATATTAATTCGGAAAATTTGAAAGCTACTTACTAACTAACACCAAATTTTAAGGATTCAAAATAATTGATTTGATCTAATTCCATTTTTACTACCCTCAAATCCATCACAACACTTTATAGTTATTTCATTTACTCATTAAAATTTCCAAAATATTAAAACAAATCCTATTGTTTACATAACATGATCCCATTGTTTACAAAATATATAATACATAATCTTCCCTAAAAAGTATACCAATTTGTTTTTTTACCACAAACTGACAAAATGACATCATCCTAATTTCAACAAAACAAAATTATAAAAGCCGACATTGTCTGTAGATATGAAAGACAAAACCAAAATATATTAAGAAAGATAAATAAAAAACAGTCATGCACGTACCTCGAACATGCTATAAGACACCTACCGCATAGTTCGTGATAAATTTTCCTAATTAGGATCAAATCAACCCTAAGTTAAGTATATCAGTACAAAATTGTGTTTATAAACAAACAAATTTCATTTTTATCTGATGCAGTCGTAATTTTAAGTTGCATTCCATTTTTATCAAAATAGTATACATTAGTAAATAATATATTAAAAAAAGGTAAACAGGTAGAAAGCTAGAAAATCGTCTGTTAAAAGAATATGAAAATATCCGGCGTTGCAGACATAATACTGAAGTGTCCCCTCTTTTATAGGAAATGTATTGAAATGAATTCTAGAAAATTGTTTTAAGATTATTTATGTAGGTTGTAGGTAGTTTAAAGTTAAAATCAAATAATTTTCTTATAAATCGGATTTCGGATTGTAATTTATTTTATAGCATTTCTTATGCTGTTTTCCTCGATTCGATTTGATTCGACGGTTAAGTAGACTGAACACATAGGTACCGATCGCAATCGATTAAACCACATATATTTTGTTTTTGTTATTTTTGAAACAGTCAAATTTAATTTCTCTTGACATTTCCTTCAGTTTGGATTCGCAAAATTCCAATCGTTCCAAACTCTTTCGATTCGATTCGTTCCGATTCGACCTATGTGTCCACTCAATCGATTTCCCATATAAAATATATGGAGACCTCAAATTTGAACTTTTCGAAACGAATCGAAACTGAACCGATCGAAACAATGTAGCCCAGGCTTAAAACTAACAGATTGCAGGTTCCATGAAATTAAGAATTAAGACTTTATGAAATAATTCACCATCCAAAAATGTATAAAACTGATACTAAAATAAATCACCAACCATTTATAGAAGCTAATCTCCATCAATTAAATTAGGGGCTATATGGCCTCTATCAGGGATCGTTCCCTTTAATCCATTCCAAATTATAATTACAGTTTGTAATTTTATTTATTACACTTATTCTAAAAAATGTTTGCTTAATTGCGATTGATTCAGTCCTCCAAATAGCTTGGCAATAAATATTTTTAATTTTTAATTGCTACATATAATTTGAAAATAATCCGGTACTCGTACTAAATATTTTTTATTAAAAAGTACTAAATAATAGGCTATCAGAATTGTCCCATATATTTATACTATTCTGAAATCGTAAGTAAAATGGTAAAATAAAAAATATAGTAAAGGAAAATTGTCCTAAATAATAAATATCTTTTATGAATATCGCACTAAATTATTTATTAATATTTAGTAAATATTATATAAAATAAATTTTAATATTAAATTAATTAATTTAACATTTAACTAAATTACGAACATCGAGAAAAAAAAATTATATGCGCCTAAACATATGCAATCTTAATATTAAAAAAGTAGCAAATTAGGTATTGCTTCATTGCCAGTCTTCTTCAATATAGATTCGATGCAATATCACATCCTATAGTATAGGACCAATACTTATTACATAGGGCCAGAAAACTATTTAAATCTGAAATATAACAAAATAGTCGAAGGTATGGTAAAGTTAGGAAACGAACATCGAAAGGACACAACTATATGCTGAATTATATTATAACTGATAACTACTGCAGAATGCATATCATTCCATTCAACTTTTTGTCTGTAAGTTTTAATGATGTTATTTAGTCAAGTATTTATTTTTTTATACATTTTTATTCACAACAAATGAATTATCTATTATTATACCAAAAGAAAAGAAAAATGTTAAAATACGGCGATGGATTTTGTCTGTATATTATCTGTAATATTTAAACCAAATTATTTTTAACTTTTGGGTTAAAAGAATTTTATTTAAAATGTAAAGATTCTTTAGAATTAATAACAATTTTGAAATCCCTATTTATTTATATAGGTATTTTCCATGTATTTAATACGTACATGAATTACTATAACCAAATCTGCATTCTAAATTTACCCACGTCCTTTACCATAAAAACTGAAAGCAAAACTCGTTTCTTGTAAGAAATCATATTTATTAATGAAATCAAAATAAATATGCGATTTAATTTAATAAATAAAAACTAAGAAAAATTACAATTTTGATTGCAAAAGATTTTCTCTGTTATTTCATTAATTGTATTCCAACTACTTTTAACAGTTCCATAAAAAAAGAAGGACAACCTTTCGTTCTTCTATTTTAATTTCATCCCGGCTATTTAAAGACTACTCTACCGAACATTGTTTCGTCTTCTGTCTATAAATTTATATACATGATATATACAATATTTATAACAACTATAAAAATATGATTATTCATACAATTCAAGTTAAACTAGAAAATTTAGTTTTTTTCGTTTGTTATTTTTTCGAAATATTAACAACAACAAAAACTTCTAAATATACTTGAAATACGCACACGCGTATTATGCTATCGTGTAATCGTAAAACGTCCCTCGCAGAGACGATATCTAATTCTTTTGATATTTGAGTAGCCGCATAATAGAACAAGGGAATGAGTAATCAAAAATTCTGGACAGGTAAAAATATATGGAAAAGTACCTTTAGTTTTTTTTTTTTGGTAAATTTTTATGATATCGATACTTTTAATAAGCGATATCTAATTCACAGTAAAATTTAAAGAAAAGTGTAATTTATTTTATACGTAAAAATCCATAAATTAAATTTGTAGGTCTTCTTAGGGCCATTAGATGATAAGTAGACACGGTACAAGTCTCGATCTAATGTCGCTGTGAATTGAACCAAAAACGGTACACTCGAACTGTAACAGCCTCACCCTTTCTGGGATGATCAGATTCTTTATTAAAGAAAGTGGAATTTTGGACAAAGAATTATTGTTAGGAGTCCGAACTCAGAATATAAAGCTCGATGAATGAATCCATTTTTTTTTATATTTCGTATTGTAAAAGGATCTATCGGTTTTTCTATAATTTTCTTATCCTAACCTAACAATGGCAACTATCTATCCTTCCTAACCTAAATATTAAGTTAATTCATTAGATTTAGTTTATGTGTTACCAGGAAAATTGTTATAAAACTAAACTACAAACTGTTTCTATCTCAGCAAATTCTGCTTCAATCAAACAAGGGAATAATAATAGAAGGAAGAAATAAAAGTAAAAAAGTTTTATTGATAGCACAGGCTTAATCAGTCATTTTTATTTAAGAAATAGCCATACGTATGCAGTAATCAAAACCTTCTCTTATATATTCGAAACATTGATTTCTTAATAGCAATTGACTAGCAGGTGCAATCAAAATTTTAATTTTAGTTATTACCGATTTTTATTGTTATTTTTCAATAAATTTCATATCGGTGAAATATGTTAAAGTAAAGCTTACTAAATAGAATGAGAGTAGGGTGCTCAATAGATGCCAAGCTCAAATATAATAGAATTTACCTGCCTAGACGATATTCAAGGCCTATATGATGACTTTGTTGAAAAAAAGTCATATAGAATAAATAACAAGATTTTTCTTTACATTTTTCCCCATTTTTCGTTACATTTTTTCAGAATTTATGGAATGATTATAAATTGTTGAGATGTAATCTATTATAAAACAAATGAAAATTGCTCAAATCATATTTTTTTAAAACCTATAGAAAAAATGCATTTACAATAATATCTTATAAAATCTGCAGGTTCCAAGCAATAACTCAAATTGATTTTTATCTGCTTTAAACTAAATATGGCCCATAATTTAAAATATTTGAAGCCAGTGTGTGAAATTTTGGAATTATATAAAATGCATTCATGATGTTTTCAATAGGATCTGATTTTTTTTTTTTACTATTTTTTCGTTATGAAAATAACTTTCATTCCGTTTGAAACATTTTTTTAAAAAAAATCATTTCTTCTGTAATATCTTTACATTCTGCATCAATATCAATACCTTTGAAATTGCTATAATATAGGTTACGAAAATATTTACAAAACTTATGAAAATTAAGGTTTTTCATATACAATTGTAATTAATCTTTATATTAAAGGAAAACAACAGATTCTTTATAATTAATTCATATCTTTAGAGCTGTATAAATAAACTATTCTTCATTATTGTAATTTAGATCTGGATCTGGTGTTGGTGTTACAGATTTTAATTAAAACAATAAATTAATAAAAAATATTACTAAACCACACAACTGTTGTTATGACTTCATTAAAATTAAAATTCAGGTGTCAACTTTATATAAAATTTCAATTTTATTTAGTTACTTACTATTTGAACAGTATAATATCAGATGAACTATTAAATAATTAGTTAGTTAGTTTTTTAATCAGGGACAACACACTTTACTTTATTGCATTAAACTATTTTAAATTTATGAAATCTTTTCATTTATATTATTTATAAATTAAAATTAATTTTAATTTGTTTAACATTTTCAATGCCGACAATAATAAGTATATCGGGGGAAAATAGAAATATGTAACTCAGAAATAACTTAATTGTATTAGACAAGTAGGAAAACGTAATATTGGAAAACCATCTACGAACAAAGCTAGAATTCTAGAATTGTCCGAAATTGTGAAGCGTTGTGACCAAATGACACCAATTTGAGAAACTTGAAAAATTCTAGTAGAAATGTTTCCAGCATGGAACCAGAAAAAGGAAAAAAAAAATATTTATGCAAATTTTTCAACTAAAGATTTATGTACGAATTTCCATATTATTTCAAAATTGTAACGAATCTGAGAGGTTTATTTTGAGAGGTTGAAATTGCGAATGATAAATATTTATATTTTAATATTTTCATGAATGAAAATTTTGTGATTAAGTATTAAGATATTATAGGAAAAGTGAAAAAATATTCGATTCGGGGCTTAATTTGATACAAATTTGGAGCCAATAATATTATTTAGACTAGAGTTTGTTCAGAGTGATCTGATCAACATCTTTGTTAAAATTTAGGAATACAATTGTTGTACTTATTCGAGAAATGAATAGATCGCCAGATTGTTTTTAGTTTATTTTAAAATTCGTTATCTCAAATGGGGCGTTCAAAAACGTACACAAGCCACGCCACTCTTTTGATCCGCATTATAATCATTGTATTACCCAAAAAGTATACAATAATTTATTTCTATACATATTATATTTGTTCAGACAAAAATTAATTACGTAATTTTAATCGAAGGGAATTTCGTTCACATGGAATTTTAATATTTAAAATATATTGAATTATAAAAAGATAAATTTTGATAATAATTTCATTACTTTGTTAAATAATTATAAATGAATTATATTAATATTAAATAAAATTTATTTGTAATATAAAAACAAAATTTATACAAACCGTCAGTGATCCGCAAACCACAAAACCGCAAATTATTTATTTTTGTTACGAACTGTTAGTAAGATGTAACTTTAAAGTTATTTAAAACAAAATTGTTATAGATCACAAAAATTTATAATAAAAATAAAATTTTTAAAAAAAAGTTATTTTTTTTTAAAAATTAATTTGCACAATATATAAAATTATCAATAATTAATCCAGTCAAAAAGTTTTATCACAATTCACAATAAATTTAAATAAATTTTTATAGAATGTTCCACATTTTAAAATTTTAAATATTCTTAATTAATTATTAATTAATTTTGAAAAATGTATTATAATTGTTTTCACATTTGCAATTATGTTTATTAATTACAATGAAAGTTTTATGCTGAAATAGCAAAATTTTTATTTAACATCACAAAAATTTAAAAAAATTTCCGAAAAAATACAAATTTATTATTAATAAAAAATTGAATTTCATTAATTTTTCAAAAAAATAAAATAAAATAAATAAAAAATTATTTAGGAGACGCAACCAATCGACGACGGTAGATAAAATCAACTGAATTGTTGAACAGCCTGTAAAATGCATTAAGGCTTATGTGACATTGCAACTCGTAGTTAACAGGTATCAAATACAAGTGCTTATAGATAGACCATATAATTTTTTTTTTTTTTAAATAACAACATATTTTTCATATGAAAATTTATGAAATGGTTTTTTGTAAGGCATAGAGAATCCCAGTATGGAAAAAAATGCCAAGTGCAAACATAAATAAATACAAAAATAAAGTAAAGAAAATGAATTCAATGTAAAACAAAGTGCATCTTTCAGTTTATCAGATTAATATTGAGGTATAAAGTGGTGATGGAAATACAATTTCTTAGTAATTTATAGTTATTTAGATAAATATTTTGAGTCATCAGTTACATATAATTATGTAATTAATTATATCATTATTGATAATTATAGAGATGATATAATTGACAATAATATTTTAAGAAGCATAATTTTAAGGGTTTTCACGAAAATTCATTAATAAATAAGGTTAAAATTAAAATAGTAACATAATCGAGTTATTATTATTATTGGCTAAATCGTTGTTTGTATTGTAAAGTAATGATCTACATAAAATAGATTTTTATTTTTGCTTGTAATAATTTGTTTGTTTGGTTCGTAAGAATCTGGCTCCATACGACCATACCCTCTCTACAGTGTGAACCCAGTATACTTTTCTGGTAACTAACTATCTTATCCTTGCAGAAAACGGCCCCTCCTATACCCTTAATAAACGTTATCAGGTTTGACAGTCATATGTCATGTAATTTAGAATAGCATTCTAAGTTCCGTAATATTTTATAAGTATATAGACAGTACTCCGAGCATTCCTCTTCTTCTTCACATTCGCTATTGAAAGAGCTCCAAGGATTCCTCTTCATACTCCAAGGATTCCTCACATTTGCTATTGAAAGATCTCCAAGGATTCCTCTTCGTATAATAGACAGTACTCAAATGATTTCTCTTCTTCTTCCCATTCGCTATTGAAAGAGCTCCAACGATTCACCTTCTTCTTCTTCATATTTCACAACAGTTTCATCAAAGGGACTGTTGTCAGTTGCAAAGTGCAGGAAGTGTCATCTGTTAATATCAATGTGAATCTGACAGTTGCTTATTCATAAAAATAAGATATTCATTATATTCTTAGGGCCCCAAACCAGTTTTCTATACTAATTATAATTCCAAAAATCCAAAACCCATTTTTATGTATACATGTAATCTTCCATTACATTTTCAATTTTCATAAATTTCAATTATTTTTAAATTTATTCTTTTATACTTTTAATGTTGTTCATTTCTTACACGGGTGCAATATTAAATATTTCCCATTCCAATATAAATTATTTGCAAAAGGCGTGAACGAATAAAATGTCTGAATACCGAAAAATGGAAGGTATTTCAATCAATACATAATTATAAAATTTTTGTACACATTTTTGTCAGTTTAAAAATTTTCAATTCACATATTTTTCACTAATATAATTCCTGAAAATATTCAGAAATTGTTAAAATGGTCGGCATTAAGTTACGAAATGTTAATTACATCTTACAAAGCACGCAGATCAATTCAATACGTTCTACTACCACTTACTACGTCCCTTATTTGAAATATTTATGTTGAAATATTTTCGTAATTTTGATTTTTTAAAATGGTGCATTGTTTACGTGCATTTAATATCGTAATATCGCACTAATAGTTCAACTTAGATAATGTAAGTAAAATCCTTTAAAATTATTTTAACTTTTTTTTTTTAAACCAGCAGGTCTTTCAGTACAGCTCATGATTTGGTTACCAAACCTCCAATTCCATGTTTAGACAGATCATAAGAATTTGCCCACTCATTTGTATGATGGCTAAAATAGCAAAAATAAATCTATTGCTAGAAGTTAGATCTTATTCTATTACAAGAAATATTCGATATTTTCTCAATTCTAAATTAATTTAATTTTGTATAATTATTTCGGTAAGTTATTAGTGCTAGTATTTTGAAGATTGAACACATCATCAAAAAGTTACGTCATTCAAAGCCCTTTTAATGAAAATAAATATATATTTATATCCAGTTATCAAAGTCTTTCACATATGATTAAATCATTTCCTTTTATTGATTTTATCAATTCTATATCCAGGGCATATGAATGACATCATAATATTACCGAGAACATAAATCATTTTGTTATCCCTTATTAACATTTAAAACAAAAACCTTCCAATTACCAAATATAAAAAATTAGTTCAAGGTTTTCTACTTGTCTGAATAATAAAAAATACAAATATTTTTATTGCTAATAAAATCGTGCATTACTTTTTATGTTTTATGCTTTAAGTTTATGTATAATTTTTTTTTTTTAATTTTTTTCAATCTTACAAGTCCAGACAGTTTGACCAAAAGAACCACAAATATTAATGATTTTAAAGTAGCTTTGATATCCATCATCGACCAAAGTCTTTGTGTAACTCATCGTTGATTTTGAAGGTTTGCTGGTTTCTTGTTTATATGATTTCTGTGATATAACCAATAGTTTTTCAATTTATTTTGCTTACAACAAACGAAAATGCAATAAACGAGTAACAATTCATCTTATAAATATGCATTTTTATATAAATAAAAGTAAAACTCTGAGTATTTAATTCCTTAAAAGGAAAATCAACATTATTTTTTGGAACTTCATAAAAGTATAATAAAGTTAAAATGAAAACAACATTTTTCATAAGTCTACGTATTTCAAAATTAAATTGAAAAATGAAACAATATTTAAAATTAATTCCATCTACATTAGTAGAGCAAGTAAATTAATTGGAAATTCGTCAGTCGTCATCAGTGAATTATATTTTACAATTTTCAAGGCAATTTATTTAAATTTTCATTGAATATCTTGTTATCTAATTTTTAGTACGATATAAAAATTTTCATTATTTTTATATAGGATTCTTTAGCAATAGGTAAATCATAAAAAACTCAGAAATTAATATGTCTTTTAATGTATAAATCGAATAACAAAAAAATATATATAATAATTAAAGGACATATTCTATAAAGAGATCAAACTTCATAAAGATTTCTTATAAAGTTAAATAAGTTCATTAAAAACAAATCACCAATAAATTTTTTCTTTTAAAAATTAATTTAAGTGTGCATAAAACTCGGTTAATTTAATATTTTTATAAATTATTTAAAAACACTGTTTTTATAAACGTTCAGGGAGGCAAAAGTTACAACGTACCGTATCGTCTTTTCTACACCGGTAACTAAAATTTTACAAACAAAACAAAATCGGGCGGACGTTCAGACATTTTGTAACATGAATCGGTGCGAAAATTGACACTACATTACGCGCGCGAAATTATTTTTCGAAAATAAAAAAATAATTTTTTAAATTAGGTACATTATAAACATAACTTTAATTTTTATGCTGCATTAAATCTAGTTATAATTACTGTTGGTTTTAGATTTTATTGTATCATACTTGTATGCACTTTCATATTTAAATTTAACTTCAATATGGATTCTATATAGAATCATTACGTCATTATCTTTAATTTTCTTGGATTCCAGTGCATGTGGCCCTTATAGTTTGCCTGAAAATAAAATTATATTATTTATGTTAATAAAATATTATGTTTCGGAAAAGACATTATTTTGATTTCCAATCATTCATATAATAAATTCAATGCATGACGTAATCCGAACTTTATGATATCAATTCATATTTTTTATACGAAATTATAAATTCACATGAAGATGTGAAATTTAATCCAATGTTGAAATTGTTGGATTAAGTAATTTTGATAATGAATAATTTTATATTTATTAGTATAAATCAGAGATGTTAAAGCGTTCTTTTCTCATCATTTGGATATCGTTGTTCCTAAAAAGATATCGTTATCGTTGTTCTTAATTGTTATTAAAAAGATATCGTTTTTTGAAGACTCTATTGAGTCGCTTTAAACGGTTTTATGGTGCTAAATGATAATGTTTTCAAATTATAAATCGCGAATATTCTTAATAAGCTCTTTTAGAGAGGCGTTTAAAATACTCAAAAAACTCTCTAGCTAAAGACGCTAAAAAAATGAAAAAACTTAAAAAGCTAAACTTGCTAGAATTTAAAATGCGTCTTTAGCATGCATCACGTCACCACCCTCTATCCTCAAGAATCCAATAGTCCCAATTTTACTTTCGATAGCACTGGCATAAAACCAATAATTTGCATAATATAGAGGGTGTTAATATGCGAAATGCTTTAATATTCTAATTATAATTAAAGTCATAATCAAATAAATATAAATTTCTCTAAAAATGCACTTCCAACAAACCGTCACTGTTGATATATATACATATATTCTAATTTTCTCAAAATAATGTTCTTACTTAAAGTTCTTTGAACGAAATTTAATGCAATAATTTTTTTTAGATGCATATTTATTTCAGAACGATATGATTTTTCTTCTTTTTTTATCGTTGGTTTCAAGTCTTTTATTACTTCGTCTATCGTATAACATAGTAATTTTTATTTTATTAAATTATTAATTAGTTTATATATTTAAATTAATATGTATTACAAATAAATTTATCTTTATTCATTGTACTTGCAAATACATGGCACAACAGTTTAAAAATACTTGAATTTTGCACTTACACATACTACAAAATAAGATTTGAAAGTAAAACTATAATTATGTATTTACGAACTTACACATCTGTAATTCCGGATCGAATTTACTTCGAAAATTTAATCTTTTACACATGCGTTTAACTCCATAAAGTTCAGATTGCGTACGTCACCACTCATTTAATCCATTATGAATATGTAAGCGGAAATCAAAAAAAAAATCTGATTTTCAAAGGACCACAAGCACTGAAATCGCAAAAAAAACTTAACGATAATGACGTAATGATTATATTTCTTAATAGGATTCACATTGAAGTTATAGTTAATAATAAAAGTTCATATTATAAAATAAATTCCTAATGTTCAGGAAAAAGAACTAGATTTATTGCAGCACAAAAATGTAAAATATTAGTGGAGTGATCGGAAATACAAAATGTATAAATAATTTTAGAATATTCATATTTAGATTTTAATTAGTTTTACATATAAAGTCAATAATTAATAATATGATTCGTATCTCAGTATAGAATATAATCCCAATTAACACCAAGATAAGATATTATCATAATAATAAATAATAAGATTGCTAAAAATTAGTAATTAACAGAAAAAGTATACTCACGACGTAGAACCAGAAGTAAATAATATAGTATCATTTTTAATAAATAAATATCTTTATGTTATATGTTGTAAAATTATGTCGTTATGAATTAGGTATGAATAAGTTATGCAGGAATAGTTGGTTGCTCCCCTGAAACACCAAATGATTTTTTTTTCGAACGTTTTGCTAGTAAAAGGTAATAAATGTTCGATTATAGTTACGTCCATTCCAACGAAAATGACTTTATACCACATCTATATCCGAATCCGCCCGGAGCTTTTTTAATGATTTATCAACACAATGAATGTATGCTATTATATGCTATTGATATACATTACATTAGCATCCACGTACTATTTTTTTTCGGTATTCCATCTCTGATATATATCAGAGTATGCAGAAAGAAATATTATATGAATATAATTTCAAGTTATCAAATTTTTACTCTGCTGTTATTATTATAAAACAAAATATAAAACTGATAAGCTATTTTAAATTTAGAATATTCTATTTTAAGTAAAAACAAATATTTTTATGTTTACACATTTTCAAGAAATAATAATAAAAATTAAATCTTTGTAAAGTTTCTAAAGTCCATCCAGCTAAAAGGTATGTCAGAAAAGTAGTTGCAAAATATTATATTGAATATTCAAATTTAAATTTGATATTTAAACTACTAAATTCATTTTCACTATATTCAGAATTCATACCTTTTGCATTATTCGCTATGGCTATTACCAAAAGTTATTCTATTAAAATATAACTTTAAAAACAATTAGCCTATAAGAATTACGAACCCAATTTTTGAGGAACAATATTTTCATCGTCGCTTTAACATGTGTTACATTTAAATTTTGAAGAATAAATAATATATACAAATAAATTCTTTAATAATTATTATAAATTGATGATATTTATTATTTTAACATATTGATATTTAAATTATATAAGAAAAATGAAATTGTATTATGAAAAATATCAAATTAATTTAATTTTCTAAGCAAGCATTTTCCAAAAGGTCCTTGAATACCATCAACAGATTTTTGATAAATAATTTTTCCTCTTAAAACAGTCGCTTCAACAACTCCTTTAACTTTCGTGTTCAAATATGGAGTAAGCTAAAAATAATCAAAATTTATTTTTATTATCCAAAACTATTAAAATATCCCAACTTATGTACTTTATTTTTAAATTGAATATCATGTTTTAAAATTGTCATTTCATCTTCTGGATCCCATATACAAAAATCAGCATCATATCCTTCTTGAATTTTTCCTTTACGATCATCAAATCCACAAAGTTTGGCTGGATTTGTACACATTAATCTATGTAAATCACAAATATCTAAATCATATTTTCCACAATTTGTCCAAAATAATGATAAACCTAATAATTAATTATATTTAAAATATTTTTAATTATTTGGAATTCTTTTAAGAAATAAAATTAAATAAGTACAAAAATTTTTACCAAATTGTACAGAAGAAATTCCGCCCCATGCTTTAATGAAATTACCATAATCTTTATTGCCTTCATCTAATAATTTCATTTGAGCAGTTGTCGGGGAATGATCAGATACTATCATATCAATATCACCATTTTTAATTGCTTTCCATAATTCAATACGATTTGATTCATCACGAATTGGTGGACAACATTTAAATTCAGTATGTTCATCTGGAACATTATCTGCATTCAAACATAAATAATGATGACATGTTTCTACTGTCAATTGTCCTGGTGATTTTTCACGTATCTTTTGTATAAGTGGTAATGATTTGCAGCTACTCAAATGTACAATATGCATTTTTACACTAAATTATTTATAAATTTAAAGTTATGTAAAAATATTAATAATTTTAATTTAAATAAAAATTCTACTTTTTATATTTCTCTAGTAAATTGGAAATAATTTGTATTGCTTGAACCTCAAGTTCAGGTGGTCTTGTGTCAAGATATGTTTGAAATTTTGTAGGATCTGTAAATTATAAAAAATAATTTGAAAAAATTGTTAATGTTAATATATTTAAACTATAATACCAGATATATTTGTAGTAATCTGAGAGGTTTCAGGAGAGGCGCCATCTACTTCTGCATGAAACTATAAATAAATTTAAGCATTTATGTAATTTTTTAACAGAAACATTTGTATAATAATAATATTTGAGCAATATAATTTTGAATTTAATGTTACTACATATTATCTTATTCCGGTGTATTGTGTAGCGTAATTCAAAAAATCGCCAGGTGAACACTTAAAAACTAAAACGTATCGTATTACATATGTATGTACTCCATTCAAAGTAAATTGATTTTTTTTTGTCATATTAAGTTAAGACGTAAGTACGTAAGTATAATCTGTATAAATCAACTTTACAGGAATTGATCAATACAATTTAAACCTTTTAATAAAAAATATACAACAACTGTCAATTGTGAATATTTCTTCAACAGAAACGCTGTGGTCGACTTACAACATTGTATTTCTCAGGTGAAGCACTCATACCAGAATCGTATTTACTTAACTATACTAAACTACGGGATCTAAATAACTATATTATATATTCGAAGAAATCGTTTTTAATTTTATTCCAATAGTAGACCCAGGATCATTTCAAAATTATTTAAATGAACTAATGAACATGTTTCAATCGAAAAAATCAAATAAACTTAATCAAATAAAACTAATTATTTATTATATTACTTAATCTCCGATAGACGATTGTAAGTAGACAGCAAATATATTAAAATACTTAATAGTTTGTAAATTAATTAATTGAGTATCTAATCCATATCCATCAATCCATCTCTAACGTAAGCCCACATCTACCCATAATCGAGAAGATGGGGACCCACGAGGGAGACCGATAACGTGTCGGATCAGCGAACACAAGCATATAGAAGATATATGTTAGTATAAACCAAGAGTGAAAAACACAATTAAATTAAAACATAAATAAAAGTATATCTTTCGTCTATATGCTTCAATTCTTGCACTTTCTCCACATGCTGAGAAAAAATTTACTATCCGCAGTGGATTAAGCTCTGATGTTTCCAACACCGAAAACAAACACATATTAGTAAATATTAGATAATTAGATACCTACTGCTTAATACAAGCAGTGAAAATAACGTATATAAACATTTTTTTTAAAAAAACAACAACATTGAATTGACAAGTTACCACTTGCATTGGGCTTCTCGTTCTGAAAAGAACGATACTACTTCCCTCCGCCGTCACCTGGCAATCCAAAATAGTATAAAAAAATAAAAAATAATAAAAAATAAAATATATTAATAGAAAATTTAAAATATATTGAAAAATAAGAAAATATTCAAAATTGGAAATTGAGTTGACCAGCTACCACTTGCATTGGGCTTCTCGTTCTGAAAAGAACGATACTACTTCCCTCCGCCGTCACCTGCCAATTCAATTTTACGTCCAAGAAAAAGAAAAAAAAAACATATACAAAGGTATAAATTAAAAATGTAACTATATGATTTAATATTAAAAAAAAAAAATATTAGTGAAAATCATGCATAATGCAATTGTCGCAAAAAATATATACAAAAGAAACAGAATAATCAGGCAACCGTAGGTTCAGCTGTTCTGAAAAGAACGGTAGCACCCACAGGGACCTGGAAATTCGATTCGAGTTCATAAAAATGAAAAAATAAAAAAATAAAATAAAATTAAAATTAAAAATCAAATAAAACGAAAGCATGCTAATTTTTAGCAATTAGTCAACATGCTAGAGTCATTCAACTGACATAATAAAGACACACTAGGCTCGCATTTACGTGTAACTATACAACAATCTTTTAAGAGTGAGCTTGCTACAGTTATAATCGAAATGGTTTGCAATAGCATGGTTTGCAATAGCAAAATCATTGTCCACTCTAAACTTAGAAAGGGGAAACCATAACCAAGTAATTTACAAAAGATGGACTACCGAGTTCCCATATTATTCTATTATTTTTCAATAACTTGAGGATTGCACACTACTCAGTTTTTAAATGGAATTGTCTTTACTGAGTTATACTTCGATATCATATACTACAGCAGTGGTATTCCACTTTGGGAGAAGTTTTGAACCCTTCTAGCTGATGGTATTATTCGAGGAACCGTAATTTTGGAAAACTTGCACAACAAAGGTGTCAGAGCAATGTCCTATAGCTTGAAAAATATTAATTTAGAACTTATAATATTCATTTATAACTATAGTCGAAAAATCAATTTTATTATAAATTTATAAAATTAAATTTTAAAATTTCAATAAAGTTTTAAATATGGCAGCATTTACATCAATACACAGACGTATTTATTATTTTTGAAATTTGCAATCTGCTTCTAACTTTCCACTATAAATGTTTATAGTCTCAGTAAGTCTTAGTATCAAAAATTCAGTACGCAGATAAGTCAAATAAAGTCATTAATACATTAAGTATTTACATAAGAAAATAAACAAACTTTTAATAATTTAGGAATAGAAGTGCGGCATCGCACATTTCTATCATGACACTAACAATAATCTTGATGGCTTTTATAAAGCAACAATTTTTTAACTAAACTAACTTAAATATTAAAAATTATCTATAGTAAAAACTTACAGCTAGAAATGTGTTTAAATTTTCCATTTTCCTTATAGCATTTTCAATATCTTCACTTATAACTTTGGGAAACTCATCAACACCACTTGTACATAAAAAACACTTAAAACCAACAACACCATTTTCAATTAATTGCGGTATATCTTCATAATTATTTGGTATAACACCACCCCAAAAACCAACATCAACAAATATCTTTTCACTTGCAACGTTCATTTTAATTTTCAAATTTTCAACAGTTGTTGTTGGTGGTATTGAATTTAATGGCATATCAGCCAAAGTCGTAAAACCACCAACAGCAGCTGCTTTAGTTACTGCTGTAAAATCTTCCCAAGTATCTCGTCCTGGATCATTAATATGAACATGTGAATCAATTAAACCGGGCATTAATATTTTATTACCAAAATCATATTTCTATTTGAAAAATTTAAAATTTTAATTTATAATTTTCGAAAATTTAAATTTTGTGTACCGCAATTAATGGATATCCTTCTTTGTATTTGTCCACTTCAGTATGTGTTTTTAAAATTTTTGTTATTTTACCAGTTTTCAAATCTACTACTATTCCCCCATTAATAAATCCTGTTTCAATTGAATTCCCTGTAAAGATTTTTTCGCTTGTAAATAAGGATTCCATATTAATATTAAAAATTAAAATTTCGAAGTAAAAAAAAAAATTGATACTTCTATCACTTAAATGTTAATACAAACTGAGTAGTTTTTTAATTATGCTCATGATTTTTATATGAGTTGTGAAGAGAGTTGGGTCAATAATATCGTATACATAAGAACAGATATAGAATTATTCAAAATTCAGATATATTTTTGTTGCGGTTGAAAGATTTTTAGCTATATTATAACCAAGTATTTTTATCAGTTGTTTATTTCAGTTCAGATTCAGAATATTTTTAGTTTCTCATAAAGAGGAAAGTATGTATACATATGAGCTAACTTTCTATATTGTTTGCACGTCAACAGAGTTGACTATATGTTTTATGTACTTTATTTATACATAATTCTGTATATGCAAATCAAAAAGGATAAAAGTAAAAGTAAAGATAAACTATCTTTTTGGGCTATTTTTAAATTGAATTGTAATTTCACAAAATTGTAACAATATACAATTTTTATTGTAGAAATTAATTGATAATATGAAATAAATAATTAATTTAGGTTAGCGTTTACGAAACTATTTTTAGCGAAGAAGCCTTCTAGTTTTAAAATTAGAAGATCCTTACTTACTTACTGAAAATTTGAATTCAGATAAATGTTGAAGTTACATTATTGTTCTCTTCAATTCGAATGATCTAAAACTTATTTTAATTCCGATATTTTATTTGTTGCATTACTCACTTGTTAGAGAAAAGCCTCACTTCATTTAATTTTTTAAAAATATCTTCCCAGGAAGAGTTCATGCAAGTCTCATCAGCCAGGAATAAAGATTGTCAATACAGCAAATACTTTTAAATTAACTCAGGTCCTCAGGCCAACAATTTGCGTCGCGACAGCCAGCTTTCTTCTGCATGTTAAAGAAGGGTATTGATTTCCTATGTCTTAACAAATAATATTGATTAATCTTGACTGCAAATTTAATAAAATTTACAATTTGAACAGCTTCATCTGAAACTTTTTTTCATATCAATTGAGTATATCTTTGAAGAACACGATGACTACTACAATTTGGTACAATATTTTTAATTCTTGATATTACTTATGCTGTTTTTATGTAAAACATGATACTCTATAGTACGGACCAACTGATATAATGTGATATATGAATAATATTTTATGATATATGCACTGATAAAATAAACCATATAATTCAAGACGTAAAGTTGAATGCCTTTTTTTAAAAAAAATGTAACCAAATACCGCAATCGTTGTTGTCATTGTGAAAATATAAAATAATAAGTGATAAGTAATTAATTAATGTAGGTCTATTAATTTTACAAATTTTGTATTTCTGTAATCTTATTTTTAATTAAGATTTAATAATATCATATTGCATAATAAGCAATATTAAATATTGCATTTTTAAAATAATATTAAGAAATCTGATATAATTAATATTTCCAATTTATGGTAAAAATTACAGAATACTTATATCAAAAATTTAAATTATTTCAGTAATATTTCCACCGAAACTTAAGATAACTTAAGAATTCTCTATATACATAATATCGCTAATTGAATAAAATTAGATCAGTACTAACGATTTTGATATCGTATCACATTAATATAAGTTTTAAAAATTTAAATCTTCGAGTTTAATCAGTTTCTGTATGAATAAACCCATCCCAACCAAAATCATATCGTTATTCATATTGAAACTAAAATATAAATTAAAATTACGGTTTATTTTTATGTATAGTATAGGTATATTAAATAATATAAAATAATTTTAATTTTTTGATATAATTTGTCAAAGTAATATTAAACTCATATTTTTCTCGTTTTATATCTTGAAATAAATAAAGTAATAATCATAAAAGGTATCGGACTATTTGATCAAAACAATTCACTTTCATTCAATGAAAATAACTCTATTGATATAAAACCCGATGAAAATGTCCTTCAGTGAAATTGAAGTTGAAATAAGCGTAACTTTCCATCATATACGATTTACGATATTTATAGAGCAATCATTTTGCTCAATATTATTATGTAATAATTGGTAGGATTAATTTTTATATCAAAAATATTGTTTCAATATTCATTTCAGCATCGGTTTTCTAACTGATTTAGAAAATATAAAATTATTATACAACTATATTCATAAATGAAAAATCTGGAGCGATTGTTGAATTATTACTTTTCATGATATTCTCTAAATAAAGTGTAATAATGATTTAAAAAAGAAACATCAGTGGTCAAAAGATTGTAAGATTGAAACTTCTAGTATAAGTATACCCATGAAAATTAATTAACAGCTGAGTTCATTGCGAGTTTCAAGATTAATACTAATCTCGATAATCATTACTACGCTTTTCTCCTTTTTAAATTAATGTTTTCTCTTTTATTAAATTGATGTTTGTACATTGTACATCAAAATGAAATGAGGATTCAGTCAATAAATATTCTAAAATGTTGTCATTTTTTGAAAATTGGTTTAATTCTTATAAATTCGTTTTAATAAATTCGTTGTTGCTTCTGAATATATTTCATGTATTTAATTAACATCGTCGCTATCTTTCGTTTAATTTATTTTTATAAATTGACATGTTTCTTGTCAGTAAAAATTCCCTACGCTTTCAAGTACATTAACGCAATAATTTTGTTGTTAAAACAAATTTTCGTCAAAATGCCAACGCTTTCAACTGAATAAACGCAATAATATTGTTGTTAAAAAGTAATTTTAATACATTCAATATATTGAGCGTACCATCAATGTACAACCTATAATAAAATGACCGATAATATATTGAATATTATGATATTAGGGGGATTTTAATGTTTTTTATGTACGATATTAAAATAATTATAGCAAATCCTTCTACAATTATGTCGTTATATTACTCGATTAATAAAACATCAGAATTAACATTTTTATTGATCTTACTATAGGATAAAATAACTAAAAAAAAATTCTAATTTTATGGTAAATTTCCATCCGATAGATTTTTTAAGTAATAGTGACAGAATCTGCTACCATGAAATATTCAAAATAGTATGTTTTTTTTCAAAATTAAAATAAATAATTATTTTTTACTAAACTACGAATTTCTTCAATAATACATTAACGATAAATTTAAATATTTTTATAATTCTGTTTTTATTATTCATATAAATCTTTATAAAAAATATTATTTTTTACATGTATAATATAATATAATGATTTTTTTTGTATAAAATATAATATATATGTATATATATAAAAAAATTTAGAAAATTTTGTTTCAATAAACTTTATTAAATTTTATAATTCTTTATGTTTTATTATTATTAAAAATTAAAAATATTACAAAATATTTTATTATTTAAATATAATTTATTTAATCACAATAATTTATTTTTTGTCCGTTTTATTAATATGGAGTTTTATAATATAATTATTTATATAATATTAACTAATAATGGAAGATCAATATTTAATGATTGTACATCAAAATGAAATGAGGATTCAGTCAATAAATATTTTTTTTTTGTAAACAATTTTCTGTTTATAATTTTTGTAAATAAATTTTTGCTTTTTCTTTTTTGTGGAAGCTCAAGTTTTTTTTTTAAATTGTATATGGTATAAGATGAATTATAATTAATAATGAAATTTCAATGAATTATAAATATAGTTTTAAAAATATATAATTATATTAATCTGTAATTGTAATTAATATAAATTTCTGCAAAGTGGAATTTTATTTAACATGAGAGCTAAAATGTAATTTATGCTCTAAAAAAATACTACAATTTGAAAACAATGTTGAATGTTTACACTTTTACAACTTAGAAATTACTGAAATAACTAAAATCAAATAACTAATTTCTTGATCTATATGTTTTTTTAATATTTTTGTTGTCATGGATGTAAATAGATAAATTTAAATGCTATATAAAATACAGCTCTGGCTGTTTTTTGTCGTTTTAAAATCACTGAATTTAAAGCTTATAGCTTAGGCTTATTTTTAATATAACACTATTTCCTATGAATGCAAATACTATTAGCTCCATATTTCAACTGGTCTTAACATTAATTATCGATATTCTCAACTTAAAATCCTTTCTAAAGTCTTTTAATTTTTGCGACACTAAAAACTATAATATAATTTATTTTTTTTTTAAATATTTGAGACCTTAAGAATACTGCTAATAAAATAATATTAAAATTAATTATGAAAAATAAAATAAAAATATATTTAAAAATAACTAATAATTAAAGTTTTATAATTATATAATTTCTTTTATAAAAATTTATGTATATATACAAATAAAAAAATAATACATAATAATAATTCGAAAATAAAAATTTATCCAATGGATAATAAAAAAAAAAATAATACAATAAAAATCGAAAAACAAAATTTTGGAAGAACTAAAAAAAAAAAAAATAATAAAAAATTAACAATTTATTACTGACACAATTTTAAAGCTTTTTTCTATATGGATTTTCTCCTTTTTTCATACTATAAATCTTTATCTAAAAATCTAAAAAAATATTCTAAAAAAATATTGCTAATTTTTTTGAGATTCAGAAAAAAAAATTAAAAATACTCTTTTTAAAATTTTTTTATAATCTTAATACTTAAAAAGTTTTAATAAAAACTATTAATAGCAGACTCTTAAATGGCGACAATATTTCTCATAACATATTTTATATGAAAATTGGCTTTTTTTATAGGATATTTTTATAGTTATATATAATAAAAAAAATAATAATAAAATTCAAAATTATACTTTCAGCACTAATTCGGTAAATGATTAATTAAAATTTGTTAATATTTGAAAATTCATTATTAACAAAAAAAAAAAAATATAATGGCAAGATGATTCCTACTACATAGCTGCCTGCACATCTTATATAAAAAAAAAAATGATTCTGTAATATCTCAGCAATTGCACACTTTTTCTAAATTCTATATATATAATTCCAGATTTCATATATATTTTTTAATCGACAACACCTAAATGTACTAATTGTTGCATAGAACGTTGCAAATATGTTGGATCTGGATACATATTAAATTGTGTTTTATGATCAACACTATTCCATATAACAACATCTTCACGTCCCGTTGTTGCTGACCGGCCAATTGAAAATAATAATCGACGATCAAAGGCAATTTTTAAGAAACGTAACACTTTACGACCCAACGGACAATCTGGTATATAACAAATTCGGGGAAAACCAACAGCAAAAAATGATCGTCCAGGATGTGGATGTTCATGAGTTTGAATACCAGATGCAATACTAAAAAAAAACAAATTTTCTTTAATAAAAAAAAAAGTTATTTATTTTAATTATGTTGGCATACTTATAAACAATTTGTATTGTGTTCTGTCCTTCATGTCCGGGCAAACATTTTGGTATAATTACCCATGACATTGTACCCTGCGGTTGATTACCAACTTTTTCTCCATACACAATACCACAAACAGGACATTCAATATAAAGATTCTATAAATTTTGTGAATTAATATAATTTCATAATGAATTTTCAAATTAAATGTTTTACTGTACCTTTACTATATCCTTTTGCTGATTTATAATCATTTCATTAAGGCACTGTAAGTGCATTAAATGTTGACATCGACTTAATGAAATTGCTGGATTTTGAGACTGATGTACCAATTCTTCCATACACATAGGACATGGCTGAGCATTTGGCCATTTCGGTGGATCAACAACTTTTACAAATCGACTAATCATATCACTTGCCGGATCAACACCAACTATTGAGCCTGCAATATTTTGTTGTTGCTGTTGCAATTGCTGTTGTAGCAAATGGTGTGGCAATGGTGGTAATGGTGGTGGTTGTGGAGATGATTGTACCGATCTATGTGACAATGATTGACTACCAAAAACATCATCTGAACCAATTGAACAATCCAGCAAATCATTAACAGATACGGCAAAACTTCGACTACGCAAACTTTCTTTACTTTCATGGCTGCCTTGACTTAAATATGTTGAAACTGTATCGACACTAGGTCGTCGTATTGATTTTAAACTACTTGTATCGGTTTCGGAGGCACGAGTTCTGGAACGTGAACGATGCGATGACATACGACTACTGCGATTACTATTCATCGAAGCTGAAAAATGATTGGAATGAGAAAAATGATTATATGATTGTATAGCGGGTGGTAGCGGTGGTGGTTGTTGTTGTTGGGTTTGTATTGGATTTGTGGTCGAATTTGATGATGATGATGTCGATGATTGATGAGAAGAATTGTTTGTAGTTGATGATGATCCATATTTATGACTAAAAATATTCAAATTATTTAGAATTTGGCGTGCTAAATTGGTCGTGGACATTTCAGTATGTTTTTTAGTTGCTTTAATCGGACGCTGTTGTTTTTGATTTGATGGTAAACATGTTGGTAGAGATATTGTTGATGCTGTAACTGCTGTATGAATGATTGGATTTGATTGAAGATGTCGTGGTTTTGGAAATGGTTTCGGTGGTACTTTTGGAGATTGTAGAAGCTGCTGATTGTCAACAGTTGCTGTAATAAATTCAAATTTTACGAATTATATTTACGAAATTAAGTTGTTATAAATACAATTATTATTCAATTCATGATATTTTTTTTAGTGTTCTTATAAATTTGTCATAAATGGATTAAACTTCAATATTCAAACTAAATTCTTAAAGTATATTTTATTAAAACCGTGTGGAAAAAATTACTTATGTTTATTATTGTTACAATTTCAGGAATGGTTAACAAAATTACTAAAAATTGCTCCATTTTAAGACCCCAATCAATAGTATAATGCTTGTTCTGTAAACCTTTATTCAATTCTTAGATTGTTGACCATTCTTTTAATAAATTATTAATTTATTATCATAAAAAAAAATTAAAAAACACAAAAAAAAATCCTATAAATAATATTTTTTATAAGATTATTAATATTTTTTTTTTTGTGTATTTCCAGACTTTGCGGGAAGGCGCCATCGAAGAGGAAAAGATTGAATTCTTACAGGAAGCTTAATTAATGAACAATTTTAAATATAAACATATTTTACAATTAATTGGAATTGCATTAACATTGAAACATTATTTACTATTATGGAATTAATAAAAGGTGGTAATTTTAATATAAATTTAATAGAATTAATGTTGTTAAGAATTTATAAACATTTTTACAGTAAGGAGAAATATACTATTTATCAAATATTTTTACTATAATTATAAAATAATCCAATATATACATGACAAGCTCAACCCAATTTCAGTGTAATTTTTTATGTAGCATTTTATAATCATTTACCTTTATTTAACGATTTAATGGTAAGCATTTTGATTTCGAAAATTCATAAATTAATTTTAAAGCTATTGCTAACGAGCATTTCTAATGATTCTTATTATTGAAGTCGACTCGACTCATAACGTAAAAACGTAAATAATTAGTAAATCACTGAAAATAAAGTAGTTTCTGGAAAATTGAATATCTAATATTAAATAAAATTCTTCCAAAAAATTTTAGTAATCATAAGTAAAAGTAAATACTACTTCAGATTTTATTCACATAAGTCTTTTAAAACAAGAGTATTTCCATTGTTTAAGCTCAATTACATTAATTACATTGTATTAGCTACACCAGATATTTTAATTTATTTTTGCAGTTTTTCATACTCCAGTTTTGCAATAATTTATTAGACCGTTTTGGATTCAAGTTATGATTTTTGGTCCAAGCGATATGACAACTTATATATTCAGGAATGAGCAAAAATTTAATTAGATATTTTTTTAAAGAACATAATATCTGAATTATAGAAGTATAAAAATAGAAGAAATTTTCCACCCAAAAATGTTTTAAAAATATTTTACATTAAGTACTTACCATTTAATTGAATAGCTTGTGCTGGTGTAATTTTAACTAAAGGATACGGTGCTTGTTGTGTTCTCCGAATACTTCTTACTGGTCCATTTGGTTGTCTTATTTGAGTCATATTACAATAGTTTATTGTATACGGAAGTCCAATATTTGTTTGTGTCAAGTCTAATGTTTGTTCTCCCTAAAAACAAAATTAAATCCATCATAAAAATAATACAAATATTTAAAAAGAAATATATATATTCTTACTTTGGCCCATGCTTCTTCGACAATGCATTGAACTTGCATATTATATGGATGCCAATCATCGCCACTAGCTCCAACCCATTCCCATTTTGTACCTTTACCAGCTGGTGAGCTTGGTTTGTAAAACATTCGTCGTACGTTTATCATAGGAAAATCAACATCTTCAGATGTTTGTTGAGTCATTGTACGTACATTAACATAAAATTGTTCCAAATTTGGATCAGCATCACTTAATAAGATCCATGTTAATTTCTTTGAATGTGCACGTTCTAAATGCTGTGAAACTGCTGGACTATATGGTAACCACTTACCACCTCGAGATTCAAATTCCCAAACAACTACTGCATGAGTACTACTTGTTGCTGTCGCCATAATTAAAATATTTTTTATTTTTTATTTTGCTTTTGGATATTCAACAATCGACACTTTTCCTCAACGAAACATAATTTCTTGTAATCAGTCACAAAAAAAATATGTATTTAAAAAGCACACGATTTAACTAATTTAATATTCCAACTTAAATTAATTAAAATTAAATCTAATCAGAATATTTTTAGCCATTATAGAAATAAAAAATACTTTACCAGCAAAAAAAAATTAAGAATCAACAAAATAAAGAAAACACTTTTACTATTTTTTACGCCACATTATTATAAATATAGTCTTTATTTTAGTTTTGTGCAAATGAGATATTTTGATTTTGATGTTTTTTAGCTTATTTTTATTAGAAACCAAAGAAATTAACACAAATTTTCTTTGCACCAAAATTTGGTGAGTGACATTTTCTTTGATAATAAAAACTTTTCAAAATGGAGAAATGAGAAATGGTCCCTACAAAAAAAATCATTCCAAAATCAAATAAAACAAAATAACAATTTTTTCCTATAGGTTTTTAGTAATTATGGCGATATTAGAATGGCACTTTAAGCAACGTAAATTAGCGCATTAGAGCTTAGTATTATATTTTAATTTATCAACGAATTAGAAATATATGGAAGGAGCATAAAATAAAATGAATGAAGCCTGTCTGGGTATATTCCTCTCTTTCTTAGCTCGTCAAATTGTCAAATTTTATATTTGACATGTCAGGGACAGATTGTTTTCGTCCAATTGAGGCTGGCTCATAAATATATGCAAACATATAATTTAAATTGATTTATTATAATATTTGTATTATTTTCATGAATTTCATAAGTTTTAAAGAAATAAAATATAAGTTTTTTATGTTTTAAGTAAATGTTTTATTTAAATATATTATTTTAGAATTTTTTATTGTAAATTGTATATTTATTAAAAAATAGAATCTTAATAAAACTTAGAACTATAATGAAACTTAATAACTACAATTAATGAAATAAATTGAATTAATTTAGGGAACTGGATTAAGTTAGCAATAACTGGAAATACTTCTTCGCCATAATTTTCCGCACCAATTTTAACAAAATCTTCAATATTTTCTGTATTATAATTGTATTGCTGAAATTTAAAAATAAAAATTTATAAATACATATAGACAAATATTTTAAAAAATAACTAAATTTACTTACGTTTGAGATTGGCATAGCATTTTATGTTAAAAAATATTTATTTTGACCAAGCCTTTGCAGGTACTTGGGTTCAAAATGTGCAGAACATATTGTACTTCTTTCTCTAATATTTGGAGTCCCATATGGAGTACTAATATTATAAATCCACTTCTGTTTAACATCCTTATCAAGTGGAAATCTATATAAAAAAAAAACAAATAAATTTACAATTAATCAAAATAAATTATTTTAACTTAATAATAATTTAAACATAACTCTTTGAATAAAAGCCGACCCTGGCATACAAAATATTAGCTGATCTAACCTAACATAATTATCTGTATTGAATCTAAGAAAAATGTAAAATTATCAATAAAAAAAAATAGTTTTAGTAATTTTGTACAGATATTCAGATAATTTTATTATTTATTAGGAAAAATTCAGTGAAATAATTAACTAATTAACATACCTGTGCATAGAAACCATTTTTTCAATATTTATATGTTTGGAACAATACACCTCTTTTTCCTTACACATAAATTATAATTTTCACTCATTTTTAGTCTCTTCATAGTTTTTTTTAATTATTTAATTTAACACTAATGTTTTTTAATTCAATAATATTTAATTTCACTAATTTTTTTAAAACACAACCGTTTGTTTACAAATTCTTAACCAAATTTATTTTGACAATTCGACGAGCTAAAAGAAAGAGAACTACCAATTTCTTGGCTTCTATTTTATGAAAAATCGTGTGAACCAGAAAGAGATAGAAAATTTGTGCTCCTTCCATATATTTCTAATTCGTTGTAATTTATTTTAATTTCTGCGTATTGTTTAAGGATGTTTTTAATATATGTATTATATTGGCAGCGCCTGCCGTATAAACATTTCCGATAATCCAACTTTCTTTTTTCATTCTCAACTACATCTACTTCCCCAATTGTTAAAATCGATAAACGTCAGTTAAAAAGTAAAAAAAAATTAAAATGGTATATAGAGCTTTTCATAATTCGGTAGACAAATTTATTTTGACGGTTTGGCGAACTGAACAAAGAGAAATACTTTTTTCTCTGCTTCATAAACAAATTTTTTGATGTATTTAATTTACTATATGTTAGAAAGGCATTGAAAATTTATGCATCTTCCATATTTTATTTTAAATATTTATTTCCAATTCGTTGACTGTATTCGCCTTTTGACTATATATAATCTGGACTGTGCTAGTAGCCAATTATAGATACCAATTAACATGGGTTTTTCGGGAGCGCTGCGGGAAAACAGAAAACTTAACGAATTTTGAAATTCGTTATAGATTTTCTATTTCCATAATTTGTCCTATGATAGGGAAATGTAGGATAAAATAAACCTTGGAACTATATGGACGAGTTAAATTATTAAAAAAGCCAAATAAATACTAGCATTATTACAAATAATATTTCGAATAAATGTTATACAAAATATTTTAAGCCGCATTTGGTTTCGAAGCCATATCTGACAGAGTAATATGGAGACTCTTCTACAGTATAAAAATGAGGTAAACAAAATTTGGTAAAGTTTCTTTTGTAATTTTTCCAATTCATTTATATGCACTTTTTCATTAATAGAATTAATTAATTTAATAAAAAACTTTACCTAACATACATATTTTATTATTTTGTATTTGCACAAGCATGACTGTCTATCATAACTATGAAATGTGTATGAAAAACAAATTTGTGACTCTCATATACAAAAAATAGGTAGAAGTAAGATGTAAATAATTCTTTATACATTACAAGGTATGCTTGAGATTTACTGACAGCCGGAGGCCCCACATGACCCGCGTTGCCACAAACACTTCCATTACTTGCCCCAAAGATATCTACTCATCAAGACCTTTTATTTGATACCCCGTATGACTTCTTAGAAAATAGGACCAAAAGATGTAGTTTGTAGTACAAAGAAGAGTCCCATCCAAGTTCTGCATCAACCATTAAATTAAGAAGTTGTAGTTTATAGTTGGTGATTAAAGTTTCATTTAGTCCTAAAAAAGGCCTGATCGCAATTCAACATTAAGAACTTTAAGAAGAAAACTATTCTGCAACAAACAAACAACCATGACATCTGATGGTAGGATTCGCAATTCTTGTGTTGCTACAATTAGTGGGTGCCAATATTAATTAGCATTGGAAATGTCATTAACTTTAAATACAGACTAATTTAAAAATACTTTAAGTAATACATTATTTTAAATATTTTTTTTAGAATTCTTCTTCTTTTATTTCCTATCCACTTTAAATGTTGGCCAACATTGAATTAATTTTTTCTCTGTCGTGAGCTGTCCTGAATATGTTCTTTATAGATATGTGGAACCATTCACATACATTTTTAGACCACGTTTTCCTCTTCTCCTCGTATCGTACAACTATTTGTTGGATGGATACGATGTTGCAAGATTAAAAAAAAACGAGATTGTTTTTCGGTAAACGTTGTAAAAGCTTTTATTAACAAAAATATATGTTAACTTGTCAAGAAGATGTGAAGAAGAAGCAATAAACAATATATAAAATGCATGATCAAGTCAAAAAATAGTGTTACCAATTATAAAGTATTATGCTAAATATATGTACATATAGTAAACGACTGAATGCAATGGATGTCAGCTACAACTTCATATTTCTAACACTATTTCTCCTACTAATGTTAATTGCAAAATTCTATATTTTTCCCTTCTCAATATGTGTTCAAAACAACAAAACTTTCTCATTTTTATTATATTCATTATAGCTTTTTATTAACCCTATTCAGCACTTCTACATTTGTCGCTGTATCTCTTTTTCTCCATGAAACTTTGATCATCTTCATATACATCCACAATTCAAATGCTTCTACATTCTTGATTTTTCTCTTGTTAATTGTCCTTGTTTCGGCTTCATATAACAAGGTTGACCATATATAACGTTTTTGTCGTTTCATTTTTAATTTAATATTAATTTCGATTCTACATAAGAATCCCCTCATATGATTAACAGCTGTACTTAGTTTTAATTCTTGCCAATATTTCTGTACTTTAAGAACATAAAAAGAAAACTAAACAACGACCAGCTTCTCCTCTAGAATTTATTGGAGGACCAAATACTTGATATGCACTATTTTGTTAATTAGTTCATATTTTTAGGTTATGATTGCTGATGTTTTCATGTCCCATTATAAAATAATTTTTTTTTTGTTCATCGTAATTCCTTATTGTAAATATTTTTTTATTTCATATAGTAATTTTTGAAGAACTTTACTATGTTCAGCTATCAGCTAGCAGTCCTGTCTCCCTCCTCTCAATTTATATTTCTTCCAAATATCAAGCCGGCGTTCTTGCTGTGCCAGTATGTATTTATATATTATATATATAAATATATATTTATATATGTATCTTTAATAATTCTTAGATCCTGTCAACGTAAATTTTTATTTTTTAGCACTTCCATTAATTTTTTATGGTTCATCGTGTAATAAGCCTTTTCGAAACCTATTGAACAAACAGGTACGTTTATATTTACCTCATTGCATATCTGTTTAAATATTGTCAGCATAAATAATGCTTCTCTTATCCCCAGGGCGTTTCAAAATCCAAACTGTGATTCGCTAATTTCATCTACCATTTACTTCAATATTCGATATTTTTGAATCTTTTATTTGACTGAAATCGCGTGATTCATTAAGCTAATGATTCAGTAATCTATAATTTTCGCACTTTTAAAAGCATTATTTATTTTAGATAGGAACGTAAAAGACAATTTGAACCATTTTTTTTTTTGTAATACTCTTAAAATGTACATTTTGTTGAATATTTCGTTTAATAAGTTCAATAATTTCATTTGGTATTCTGGCAGGTCCCATAGCCATACCTTTTTTTTTTTTTTTTCGAAGTTTTGAAATAATTTTTGAAAGTTTTTGAAATAATTTAGGTTTTGATAGGCAAGATAAATTTATATGCATATTTGCTTGAAAAAGATTTCCAATATATTATTAGTAAACTAATTATTGCTATAACATTTTATTTGAATGGTAAATATAATTAAGATATTCGAAATCACTATGATCAAGCAAAATCTCATTCTCATATATACATTGAATTATTTCATATAGAATATATTCGACACGAACTCTACCGGAAAATCAATATCTATATATTTTTAATATTAATAAAAATATTTTAAGTATGTGTATATATGTAATCACAAATTTTGCAAAAGTCACAAATATGTTTAATTATAATCACAAATAATATTTTTAATTCAGTTTCCGATTGAAGTTCACTCTGTGAATGGAAAAATAGTACATAGCCCCTCCACCAGTTTAAATTTGATTTTAAAAAAACAAGTCATATATTTTATATTATTTCAAAAACTATGCTTAGAGGGTTTTACGATATTTCAAAAAAAAAAAAAAATGATAGGGTTTTATTGTTCCAACCATGATATGACATCTATCTTTTTCATGATATTTTGACATTCTGGTATTCTGAATCTGAATTCTGACTGATTCAAGTTAAACATTATATTTTGTTTACAATTTTTAATATTAATTTGTGTAAACATGTCCGAATTCACGGACTCATTTAGTGATACTCATTTATTATATCCAGAAACAAGAATGGAAACAATAATATATGATGAACAAACTCAATCTTATGTCAAAGAAGATAAGCTATTATCAGTTGTTAAATTATTTGTATGTAAAGTGTGCAAAAAAAAATTTAGAACGAAAAATGATTTGAAATTACATTCAATAGAGTAAGCTTCCATAATAATGTACAATAACTCAACTAAACTGCTGTTTAATATTTCAGAATACATAAACAATTGTCAAAAAAATCTAATGCCATTATTCGATGTGAACATTGTTCCCAGTCATTTTTAAATATTACTTTGGCAATAAGACACAAATTAATTTCACATCCCGATACAAAAAATTATTGCTGTCATGATTGTAATAAAGTGTTCGCAATCAAACAAGCATTAGATTTACACCTCAACAGTCATAATACAAATATTAACAAAAAATCAATTCTTAGTACAACCGTGGGTTTGGAAACACCAAACGTTATTCATGTTTATGCTTGTACAGTTTGTCAAAAAACATTTACAGAAACCAATGAATATGAAAAACACCTTAAGTAAGTATATAATTTTGGTTGTTTCATAATATAATAATTTTATAAAATTTGTTATATTTTCAGTATACATTCAAAAAAAACATCTGCAAAGAAAGTAATCAGAGTATCAAAATTGTTTGTTTGTGAAGTGTGCCATCAGAAATTTAAAAAAAGACATGAATATGAAATTCATTTAAAGTAAAAATAATCAAAGCAATAAAAAATTACAAACTACAATAAAAAATAATTTTTTTTCAGGGAACATGAAAAATTAGTAGAAACTGTAAGAGAAACTGAAGTGAAAAATCAAGGAGAAGATAGAATTCCTTGTGAACATTGTAAAATAATATCTAACTGTATGTCGAAAGCGATTCAACACAAACATCGTTTCCATCCTCAATATCCAAATTATTATTGTAGAGTTTGCGGTAAACTGTTTCCATTGAAAATATCCTTTGATAATCATATGAATACCGTACACAATTATGACGATTCACCAAAAATGAGTATAGGTTTAATTGGTGAATATAAATGTATAGTTTGTCAAGTTGAATTTTTAACTGAAACTGCTTTGGAGAATCATATTAAAACAGCTCATGTGGCTATGCAATTTTGGGCAAATACCGGTTTTATACCATCGCCATCAACCAAAATTGTCCAAGGAAATACTACAGAATTATTTTCAATATATTATTGTCATTTATGTGGTTCAGAATATGTTCTGAAGCATAATCTTAAACAACATTTATTAAGAGATCATGCAGAAGCTGAACGTAATGCAAAACCACCTGAACAAATAATTCGTTGTGTTGTTTGTACAGCACGATTTTTTTCATTAAAAGCATTCGAAACACATCAATTAAATCATTCAGATACTGATTTATATGTAGCTAATGAAGAGGAACGTCGAAAAGTTGTTAATAGAATTGATCAAGACTTTGATATAAGTCGAGTACCAGGATTATTATAAATATAAATACAATTTAAATCTTGTAATAATTTATTTGCAGTACAATTGCATAAGTTCAAAATAATATTTTTGTCATTTAAATAATGTAGCAAATTTATTAAATATATATATAAAATCTGAAAACAAAATTATTTTCTTATTTTTATTACATTACAAATATTATTTGCAATCAATTTACAACTAGAAATTATTCTATTGTGGATAATGTAAAATGATTTTTGTCATTTGAGTTTTTCTTTAAAAATGTTATATAGCCATTTTATACTAGTTTTGGTACTATAGTAATTTTTCACTAATAATTTGAAACTATAATTCATTAGAAAGACAGTTTGCTAGAGGTAAGGAAGCAATGTAGCATGTCATTTATAACAAATTGAAATTAAATTGATTTTTTAACTCTAATATTGCAAATGAATTTGTTACTTCTCAATAATTTAAACTTTTCGCCCTTATCTACAACTACATCTTTTAATAGTTACTCTAAGACGAATTTAAGAAAATTAATGTCTTATTTCTTTAGTCAATTTGGACTAATTTATAATACATATCTACATTTAGCGAAAAATATAATTACAAATTTGTTTTTTTTTTAAACCAAAATGACGATTCGAAATTTTTTTGAATCGGCAGCAGTCCAGGTTCAGACTAAAAAGCGTTAAACTAAACAAAAAATTTGAACTTGAAAATAAACGATTAAATACTTTCATAATTGAACCGTTGTTATTGTTATTAACTTTTTTTTGTAGACTTTTATTTAGGTTATTTTTATGAAAGGTCTACAACTTTCCAAAATTAAATAATAGATGTCGCGCATTATAAATATTTTTGACATTTATCTTATTTCCGCTGGCGACCATCCTTTACATTTTTGACAGCAGAAGAACAAGCAGCTCTCTTAATTTTAGAGAAGCAAAATCTGCTAATTTCCTTATAATCATTCAATAAAAAGTGAATTAAAATGGTTGTTAAGAAGGTAATTGTCAACATCTATAAGTGTGTTATAATTTTCATGTACAAATTTATGTAAATATTTCGGTAAACTTCATTTTTGTTTGTGATACTTTACCTGTAAATTTTTGTGGTGTTGTACATAAAGCAAAATATGTTATTTTATGTATTATTAAATTCATATCGAGAATATATTGTAATCCAAAAATAAATTGGTACTTTTTGTTTGTTTATATTATAGCCCATTAAGAAGAAGAAGGTAGTAACCAAAAAAGCTGCACCAGCACCATTGGCTGTAAAAAAAACAGTGGTTACCAAAGTTGTTAATCCACTCTTTGAAAAGAGACCAAAGAACTTTGGAATTGGTAATAATTTTATTGAAAATATTCTTAATATGATTTGTATTTACACAAATTTTTTGTGTATTTTATTTTTAGGTCAAAGCATTCAACCAAAACGCGATTTATCCCGTTTTGTCAGATGGCCAAAATACATTCGCATCCAACGTCAAAAGGCTGTTTTACAAAAAAGATTGAAAGTACCACCACCAATCAATCAATTCAGCCAAACATTAGATAAATCTACAGCTGTTAAAATGTTTAAATTATTGGAAAAATATCGTCCAGAATCTATGTTGGCAAAGAAACAACGTTTGAAGAAAATTGCCGAAGCAAAAGCTAAAGGTAAAGAAGTTCAACCTAAAAAGAAACCAATTTTTGTACGTTCCGGTACAAATACAGTAACAAAATTGGTTGAACAAAAGAAAGCCCAATTAGTTGTAATTGCTCATGATGTCGATCCAATTGAGGTAAGTTGTGATTAATTTTTAATCATTTTTTTTTTGTATTTTTCAATGAGGACAGAATTTCTTCAACTGAAGTGATTATATTTTTAACCAATTCAAAATTGAATAGTTAGGATTTTTCATTTAATGTGGTACTTGACTGCTGAGATTAAAAAAATATAAAATAAAAAAAAATCAAATTCAATTAATGAAACTTATTAATTTTTTTTTTTTTTTTTAGCTCGTACTGTTCCTCCCAGCTCTTTGCCGCAAAATGGGTGTACCATATTGTATTGTTAAGGGTAAAGCACGTTTGGGACTATTGGTAAAACGTAAGACCTGTACCTGTGTTGCATTGACATCAGTTGATTCTAACGATAAAGTTAATTTAACTAAAGTAGTTGAGGCTGTTAGGACCAACTATAATGATCGTCATGATGAAATCCGTAGACACTGGGGTGGTGGTTTATTGGGATCAAAGAGTTTAGCACGTATTGCTAAATTGGAACGGGCAAAAGCAAGAGAACTGGCGCAAAAACAAGGATAATAAGACAGACGAAGATAAAAAAAGTGTTTTATTCTTTTTTTTATATTTTAAGATTTTGGACTCTGGAAAATAGTCTAAAAAATATAAAATTTTTAAAAATACAATTTTTTTCTTTTATTTGGTTTCTATAATTCATAGAAAGTATGTAATTCCAGAATAATAGAAAAAGTATATTTCTTATAAAAGAATATTTCAATTTTTCTGAAACTATATCTGGGTTGGATTGGAGTCGTTTTATTGCTTTTTAAAATTTTGTTGTCAAAATGTTGCTTTACATAATCTTGTTTATAATATTACCAATATTTTAAAACAAAAAGCAAGAATTTGAAAACAAAAACGAATTGCTATAACTGCAATTTTATGTTTTAAACGGAGAATTCCCGGTAATAATCTAACTGAAACGAAAAAAAAAATAGAAATATGGGTAGTGTCGTCAAATCTTCCCGTGGAACCTTTTTTTTAACAAGATTTTGTAAACACGATTTTTTAAAGTAAAATATTCGGCCAAAGCAAGATAATGACCAAAACCCGCTACGCTATACCTATTATTGATTTTTTATCTGCAGTTTTTTTTCAATTTTGATGAAACCATACGTTTTTAAAAACTTTTATTTTGAAGAAAAAAAATTAAATATCGATTTGACATGATTCATTTAATTATAGGTTCTGTAAAAGGGTAACTGTAAAAGACAAAATATTTTGTGATGTGATAGATAAGTAGCCATGTACATGTTTCGAAATTGTGATGAAGCAAATATTTAGAAATATACTATTGAAAACTGCGGCGTTTGTTGAAGTCCTAAATGAAAACTATGTTATTATTTTATAATTTTATTGTTTTCCTTTGATTCGAAATAGTTAAATATCATCGAAAACAATTTTATTAATTTAAAAAATAAGGAAAATGTTTATATAATATATATATATAGGTATAAAAAAAATATAGAAGAAAAATATAATGGATTTGATTTATATTTAATATTATATTTACGAAGATATTTATTATTTTACCCTTTTTTTAATTTAGATAATATAAATTGAATATCCTAATTGTTTGTAAATGATTGATAAAACTGTATTTCATTCCGGTATATGGATAAAATGCCAAAATTGTTTTATAGCCGATTAGAGCGTGGAACTGGACAATAAATAGTTTGACAAAAATATTTGTTAAAATTGTTTAGATTTTTTTACAAAATAAATAATAATTTGGTAAATTTTAGTTCTATTAAAAAGAAATTAATTTTTTAATATCATAAAGGATCATGTACGTACATTGTACATAATATATATAAATATTGTATGCTGTTATTGTAGCAGTTTTGAAACTTCTTATATTCGAATAATGTTATATTGACATAGTTCGACAGACATTCCATGTATAATCAATGATAGATATATTGTATACTAACTATTAGTCTATGATGGTTAAAAGTTCTTAAGTAATATTAACTGTTAACAAAACAAAATAGTATATCATTTAAATAATTAATTGTTATAATAATATACGTATAAACTTTAATATTGATTTTGAATAGAAGACTCATGGAAACCCTAATATCGAATCAAATTTAAATCTCCCTAGCGTTATATATTTTAACTATAAGAGCGACAACCACATAGGATAACTACTACATCAGCCGCAAAGATATATTTTTATACCAAAATTGGTTTAACAAATTTTACTGTCAAACGAGTACGAGAAATAAATTGTGCGGGTTGTCTGTCTCCGCGCATTTGTCTTTTAAGTAAAAAAAATCTTAATTTAATTTAATATTGTGCAATCTAAATAAAATAATGATAAAAAAATCAATGAAAATTTAGTAAATTAAAATTAATCTTCCAAATTTATCAAATTTTCTATATCAAATATTGGAAATATATGTGAAAAAATCATAATTAAATTATATTTTGCCTTTATGGATACAAAATTGCATACGCCTGAAGAAAATAAATAATAATTACAAAAAAAAAAAAAAAGTTCAAAGTATTTTATTTTGTTGTGAAAAATGCCAACATCGAAAAGTGTGGAGGTGTAAATTAAAATTGAATTAATTATTTACCTTTTCTAGGTTTTGCATAATTAAGAAAAAAAAAAGTTTTATCTAATAAGAAATTTAATACAGGAAAAATCATTACAAAAAAAAAAAATATATATAATTTTGTGTTTAATATTTTTAATTAAAAAAAAATAAGAAAAAGTTTTGAAGTTTGTTTGAAAATAAAATACCATTGTGTGTGTGTGTGTGAGTGGTGTTTTTTTTTTGGGGTGTAGCCTTGGTTAAAGTAAAGAATTTATTTAGCTTTCACCATTATGAGTGTTTTTGGTGATTTTCAACGTTTATGGATTGAAAGATTCCCACAAAGTTCATTATCTGATGCATGGGAACAAGATGTTCGAGCTAGTCTTGAACGTCATAAACAAAAAATTACAGAAATAACAAAGGAACTTGAACAGGAAACGTTATACGTTGAATATTTAGAACGTCTTTTGTCAGATGTTGAAAAATATAAAGAAACTGGTGGTGATCCGACTACATTATTTGAAGCTGCAACAACGTCATCATCATCATCATCACAACAACAGCAACAACATATTGGTGGATCTGTACAAGGTGCTGGTGGTGGTGTTGAAAATTTACCTGGAATTTCATCCAGTATTCAAGGTAATCTGCCAACAACAGCAGAGCAAGCAGCTAGCGATAATAAACAAGTTGAAGAGGTAACAAAATAATTATAGATAAATAAAATAAATTCATAACTTTTTTCACATTTATGTGTTAACAAAATAAATAAATATTATACTTATATTTATTTTTATAAAATTATAATTATACATTACTAATATATATATTTTTTGAAACCTTTGTAATACAATCTCCTCATCGCTTTTTCCATGGAATTAACCCTACGTGAAATTAGGTTTATTTATATATTTTTGATCTTATAACAAACTTGTATACATCAAAATTAGTAAATTCTCTTTTGAACAAATTCTGTCATTTGGCGGCTTCCAAACAAAAATTTTGTATTATATATTTTGTAGTGTATGTAGCGAACAAGTATAACACCTGCTGATTTATTTTTAAATATATTTTTAATACCCGTTATAATATTTTGTTAGTTGCTTATTTTTGGGTGATTTTCTTTTAATATTTATTTATTATTTTATACTGTTTATTAGTGTAGTGTATACGTAGAGATACAGAGATACATATATAACGTGACCTACAATGAACTCAAATTTTGTTAAAGAGTAGGTAAGGTAAATTTGTGTTATGTAAATTGATTTGAAAATATCAATTTTTGGAATAGTAAGTAACAATTGATGAAAAATAAATTTATTTATTTATAATAAATTATTTTATTTGTGGTCATATTTTTTATACATATTTTCTTTACTTACTTAGTTATTTGTGATTTCAATTTAACCCCTTGAGACTCTAGGGTTAATTTATATTGAAGACATTCATAAATTATAAACGTATGGTATTTGAGGAAGGTAGTTTCTGGCTGATGGTTTAGTTTTAGTATTATGGAACGAGTAGCATCAAATATGTGGAACTGGTATAAGTTTTCTTATACATATATGGAAAATTATAATTATCGTATAAATTATTCTAATATATTATATAGATAAAAAATCATTTAATAAAAAGCTTTAATCGTGTTTGTAGCTCAACATAAAATTCATATATTTTTGGAATTGTATGCTGCCGATGTGACAAACGTACGAAATTTTAAACATATTACGAGATTGAGAACTGAGATTCACGTATATCGATAATCAGTTTTATCGTATTTTACGTTATGGATAAATTAAACTATATAATAATCTATTTTAGATAATAATAAGTGGCGTTTAATATAGAAATAAGTATATTTAAATTTTTACATAAACATTTCATTATTATTTTATGTTTGGAATATTTTTTCTTGAAATATTGCCTTGTTTATTGGTCTCGTTAGCTCGAATAAGGATATTAACATTTCAAAGTACCTGCATTATTCGATTGAAAATTGAATTCCTGGGTACACGGATAAAAATCAAATTAGTTACATTTTGAAAATTTATCAGTTTATTTATTAGATTTTTACTATATTTTCAATTCAGTTATTGAGATTATGCTACCAATTTATCAATTTATTATTTATACTTATACTTAGTAATTTAAATTTAATTTTATCTTATCATATTATTTATATGTAGTCCATTTTATTTAATATTATATATAATATTACCTGTAGGATTCTATTCTACCGGTTTATCTTCTAAATTCTAAACTATGTATTTTAATTTTCAAAGTCATAGCTAAATATTTTTAAAATTATATTTCTAGATTATTGTTATTATTTCCTACAACGTTCGAATTTTGGAAGGTGTATAGTAAAAGTATAATATTGATTAATAAGTATTTATAAAAAGACCGCGCTATTGTATTCTTTCAGTTATTATATTCTGAATTACTGACTGCAATGTGTTATGATAATCTGTAAATTTTTATGTATTTTAGCGCCCTAGTCAACTGAATTAAGTTTACCAGCATATATACGTACTTATACTACATTACTACCGTAATATCATTACCATAAGGTAAAAGCACCAACTACCGTCAGTTTAGTAGCTGGATCAAGTAAATGATAATAAAATTGAATGAAAAATTATGTGAAATTGATTTTTCAAATTATTATGTGGATATATTTTCAATTATCTATAAATCTATAATTTTTACAAATTGAATGTGTAGATTACTATAAATTAAATCAATCCAAATTTTGGGTGGAATCAAATACCGTCAAATATTGCTCCATACCCAATGTTTTTAATATTTTGCCTATTTTATTTAACGGAGAAAGACGAACTAAGGATTTTTTTGTTTCTCGAATTAGTTAGCTATAAAAACCTTCTTTATTTAGATATTTAGAATATGTTTAAAAATAAATGAAATATAAAGTATATATACATATGTTACCTACTTACTCTATTTTATTAACATTTTCTCTTATCTAGTCTTCCTCTTTATTTATTTTTTTATTTAATTAAATTGAAAGTATAACAATCAAATCTTTTTGTATCTTATATACTTCCTCAAATATATAGAACTATGCAAGGAACTTGAAATATAAAGTATTCAGAGTTTTGATAAAACATAAAATGACCTTGTAGACAAACTTTAATCCTAAACTAGACGAATTTTTATATTTTATCATAAAAAATATTTAATAAAGGAAAATTTTGTATATTAAGATTTGAAAAAAATAAAAACAAGATTTCACTTATTCAAGAGATTTTCAAGTTTATATATAATATGTACATTATGAAGTAACGCCAAAATTCATGTACTATGTTCTATGTAATAAGTTATATAGATTTTATTATGAATGAATAAAGATTGTAAAATTATATATTAAATACTATGTTAAAATAAATATTCTATAACATTTCCTATGTTTTGGATTCACCTATATATTTGCATTTATCTTGTTGACAGTGGATTAAGAACTGCACATTTCGTAGTTGTATTTACCTAAGTTTATATTGAATAAACTCTGATATGAACACTTTATTTTTACTATAATTCTAAGAATTTATTACTATTCAGCTCAGTACCCAATAGTAATAAAAGCTGAGGTCATTAGTCAGTTGGTGTATCAACTGTGATACATAAAATTTAAAATTGATTTATATATACTAGGTATATTATGTATATTCAGCAAATATTAAATTATTTGCTGATAAATAAGTAAAATTAAATATCACCATATTACTTAACCTTTTTATGTCAAAAATGCACAAACTACAACAGGTTTTTTTTCTTAACACTTACGTGACTTCCGTCAATTAATAAATTCTATTATACTTTCTAAATATATAAATTTCGTTTAATTTCTGTTTTATCAATTATTTTACATATGTACGTATATTCGATATTACTTATACTTAATCTAAATTTAATCTAAATTTTTAATTTCCTGTTTTCTATTCATAAATCTATATTTCTAGTTTACATATTGGGATTGGGACAAACAATGTTTTTTTTAATCCTTTGATCTAAAAATATATATTTAAAAATTTACCTACTTTCTCTAATTAATATAATATTTATTTTTGTAGTTCAAGTTAATGAAAACAAGAAAATTAATATTTAATATACAAACCATAAAATTATATCGCTGATTTGGTGTTTTTTTTTATCATTTTGGTGACCTGTATGTGCATTGTGGTTATAACTTATAAGCTTAGCTTTGGTTACGTAAAAAACAAGTCGCAGCAGTGCCTATTAATTTCCGGTTTTTATTTTTTAAAAAAAAGTTTTAAAAATGTACGCGTATAAATATTACATATTTTTATTTTTCGATTTCATAATATTTGTTATATATAGGTATTAGTATACATACTTTATTAGTATATGATATTTTATGTTGTCGCTGTATTATTCACATAATGTTGATTAATATTATTATATGATAGCTCATACATTTACTTTACTTATATTTTTTTTGTATTATTATCTGTGCTATTATTTTATTCCTTATGTACAAAAAAAGCTTGGACTGGCTTTACAGCAATATTATTATTTACCAGACTAAAAGGCATTTCAAATAAAACTGTATATATAGGCTAAAATAGTATAAGTAATAAAAAACGACAATTTAACAACTAGAAAATTACTTTCACAAAAAAGAGTTATATTATTTTATTTATTTTTTTATAATACTAACTATAAGTATTTATACATATATCAAAATAGTCGGTTAGGTAATATATTATGATATAGCATAATTTTACTGCTATATTTGCTTATTGGAAGTGCAATACAAATTTTAGAGTACCGTATTAATGTGTCTATAGGAATAAGAGATCCATCAATAGCAGGCTTTTCTTTACCTATATCGGAAAGAAGTTAATTATCGTTCTCTTATAGTACTATCTATATATACACGCAATATAGAATTGAAGATGAGCCAATACCCAAAAGTCACTTTTATACGTATTTGTTTTCAATATAACTTTTAACCCTTATTAGATTAGATTTGTTAAAGGGCTGGGAGTAAAACACACACACAAACACCGCGGCCAAAAGACCTATTGTAGTGTGCTGAAGAGTTATAGCTCCATGTCAAACGGTAGTTTGTTGATAAAGCCTAGAACGTTCGTTAAGGGGCAAAAAGTTGCAGTTTCTGGTAAAATAAAGCATTTTTTCATGGTTTACTAAAAATAATGTTTAAAAAACAAATTTCTGTCAGTTTGCTTGCAAAGTCTTTTTTTTTTGTGATGATGGTGTCTTTCGAAACGTTGAAAAAAGTTGTTCATCAGAGAGTTTCGTTTCCGAAATAATATTGCTTTTAAAGTCTTGGAAATGCAAGTGTCTATTGACGTAGACTCTATCCTTAAGATAACCCTACAGAAAGAAGTCTGCTAATGAACGGGCTTAAATCAGATGGTCATTAATTTATATCACCACAAATCTGAAATTAATACATTTATCAAAAAACTTTATTACTTATTAGTTTAAAGTATGCGATGTTATTAAGAATGCGATGTAATGTAGCCTAATATGAATTTATCCCATGATCATTACAAAAATGAATAAAAAAATATAACAAAATGAAATAAATAGGTATAAATAACTAAGAGCCACATTTTCAAATTTAAATTCCAGGCAATCGAATTCGTTAGGATCGACAGCTCATCGACAGCTTTCATTTATTACTATACTAAGCCAAAATCCACTACCCAGAATCAATTCTAATACAATTTCAGATTCCACTATCTTTCGCTAAATTCGTATGAGGATACATTACTGAAATTAAAAAAAAAAAACTGAACATAAAATTGAGCCAATGAAATTACATTACTGAAATTCATATTATTATTAATACTTATAGTTATTAAAAATAAATACTCTATTAAATGTAAGTACTTGGCTGATGTAGTATTTGGAATCCTCGATTTTTAAAATTGGTGAATATGATAAAATATTGTTTCTTAGTACATATCTGAAAATATTCATCAAATCTAACTTATATTACATTACATACCATGCACTAGTACTGAATTATGTACAGTATAACGTATAAGTTAATACTTTCTGTATTCCTACCTATAGGCTATTTTTTATCCTCAGCCATGTTTAATTGTTATTTATATTATATTTGGGTTTTACAGAGGTTTTCACGATTAAGTATATTTATATTTTTCTGTAATAATATGTTACAAAATAACGTTTAACGTTGTCCCAACGTCAATGCAAAAAAAAAAAAAAAATTTTAATGCTTTCTCTGTTAATTTGTACTTAACTATTTTTATAAGTGTACATATAATTATAATATTTGTTTTAGTAAATTAAATATTACGATTTGTTGTACCGATATAAACAAATTTACTCTTGTTATTTGATATTCCATAATTTAATAAAAAAAATTTTTTATAAAAAATGCAATAATTTTGTGTAGCAAGGCCAACATCGCGCGGTTTTTCAAGGAAACACTGAAATATACTTACTTATTAATTGCTTACAAAACAAATGTTGTAAATTTTTTAAGTTATAATATATTTGAAATATATAAAGTTGAACCTTAATTAAATGGTAAATGGTTTACTTTATATATATAAAATATTAAATTTACCATTTATAATTATATACTTTTCTTAAATGACAATAATTGTGAAACATTGTAGGTTTAAACTTTAAACTTATTTCAAAATTATGATCAATTAATTATATTTAACAATATTAAGCATTATTTAATATCATACAAAAATTGTTTTAACATTTAAAACCACGATTAAAACTATAAACTATCCGAAACTAATTTTCATTTTCACAGATTATAATTTTCATATTTGAAGGTTAAATTGTAATACAGGGTGAGTTTGAAATACTTGATTAACGATACACTACAGCAGTATCACTATAAAATAATTTGTGATTTCTACGCTACATTGTTTGGAAACTACAAACTCGCAAAGTTGAAATTTGTAAAAAAAGGCTAAAGAATTAAATTCTTTATGTAAACAAAATATTTTACTTGGAAGGCAAACTTTTCAGGGACTTTTGGTAAAATTTACAAATTGTAATTTAGACTATTTAAATACCAATTTAATGATACTTATATTAACATTAACAATACTTCTCCATTGACCCGTTCAGAAGCTATGAACCAATATTTATAAATGAGGAAATAAGTAACATTATTGCCGAAAGCAATATTTTGATTGTCACTGTGTTTAAGAAAAAGATGAATACAGTATATGATTCTTAGATAACACTTCAATAAAGAAAGTATTATAGTAGTTTATAGGCTGTAAAAATATGATGCATAATACATGATCGCACTCTAACTTAGATACAGTTTTTCACTCAACTAAGATTAGTCTGTAAAAAAATTATGAAATTGTCTCAGTTTAAATAAGACATAACAAAAAAATATTTCTACCTAATTTTATATACTTCCAGATATTTGAAAATGAGAAACGCAATGTTCTTTTTATCATTTTTTCTGCATTTGTACCACCAATAGCTAATATATTGATTGAATTGCAAACGAATTGTATAAATTATGTAGTTCAAAATTAGTTCATATTTAATATTGATTAAGCTTTTTTTAAATATATCAATATAATTAGGTGAATCGTATATAATGTCATATTGCTATTAAGTTTTACATGTCATATATGAACAAAAGTAAAATTTATTATTTATTGCTAAATGCTAAATTCAAAATATTTTTATACTATAATCTAATTAATAAAATTGACTATTCAACTTTTCTTAATGTCTATATTTCATATGTCTTATTGCAATGTTTTAAATTTCATCGTAACCTTTCAAAAATATCATAGAAATTTATATGACTTCTATATTAGATAAAAATATAACCGATAAAAATTTATTATTTTTAAATGTATAAATAAACCGGGTTGACTCATAATAATGACGATTAATTTTGACAATTATTTTGGCTACTTATATAAATTGTTTGCGTTATTGCATTTTTGAAGAAAATTATTTAAAAAATCACACATTAAGTACACAGAAGATTCATATTTTGTTATATAGGCTGAAAACAGCTAGTGTTTTTTAAGCTTATCGTAATATTTTTTTGTCTTTTTCATATAATAATTTTCTTTTAAGTGTACGTATACTTACACATATAAACAATTATGTTTATATCAAGTACGTGGATTACGACCAGCAATCAATTCAGCCATTTGATTAAGTTAAGTTTATTTTATATTGTTCACAAAAAGCTTTATTTTTTATCATAAACTTAGAAACTTCTATAATTTTATTCAGAGACATATACAAACCAATTATTAGACATATAAAGAAATTAAGTTTTTTGGAATTACCTCTTATGACCGATTCCACAGTGAAAGTTTAAGCCTTTGCTAGAGCTTATTTTCTGGTTTCTCAGAGCAAGATTAAATTTAAGCGTTACTTAAAGTAAGATTTAACTGATCCTTAGGTTACCCATACAAATACAAATAGAAAATAAATTTATAAGTTCTTATATTATATAAAACACGCATAATGCACACAAATTGCAAAGAGTCAATGTTTATGGACTTTTAACAAAAATATTAAGACGAATAACATTTAAGTAGTCGATAGAATTTCTTGAATTTGAGACAAACTCTTAAAACTTTGGCCTAATTAATATTAAATTATAATCTAAATTCAGTACTGTAAAAACGATGTAGAAGTTACTAATTTCCCATTTTATCCTGGACGAGTATTCTAAGGCTTAGAATCTAAGCTCATCATCTATAAATCCATACTGATCAACAACATATTAAAAGTTCAACGATAACAATTGATCGTTGACGATATGAGAATATGTAACTGGTCTATGTATACAATTTAGGTAGGTATTCGTGGTACATGACTATACATCTCTACTAGCGCTTATGAATTTTTCAATATTTTGTCCTGTATTTCCTAACAGGGTAATAATAACGTCCTGCAATTAATCGTACAGCTGATGTTCTAGGTCGAATTAGTAATAGTTTCAATAAATATAGTCGAGTAATATTTTTCGTTGAACGGCTAATATATAACTTCCTATTTTTTTTTATTCATTGGACAAATTCAATAAAAAAATGGAAGTTTACTCCTTGATCCTGGCATCCTGGGTATAAATTATTAAATTAGTATATAAATTATTAAATTAGTATATACTTAGTAGAATTAAATTATTCTTTGTTCATTTAGCTAAAGTATTATATATATATATATATTTCTTCTCATCCAGTCCAGTATATCCTCTCTTTCCGTGGTCAAAGTTCTTTCCTTTCTAACCGCTGTTATTTAAGTTATATACTGTCAGGTTTGGAAAACATTATCTCCGGTTTCTTTCTGATATGGAGTAAAACCTAAGCTAGGTTACAAACAAACTCAATTATTTTTCTAGCACTATTTTATATAAGTACTTATATATTTCTTGTCAAAAATTTTGCCTATTTTTTTATCTTATCGTTATAAATTTATCAATAAATATTTTCTTATCGTAAACTTTTTACACTATTTTTCAAAAGCTTTTTATGTTAGTTTCATTTTATATTTTCTTGATATTATATGAACCGAATAGTCTGCGCTGTATAATACCTACAATTTTTATTAAACTTTATTTTGTTAAATCATACTTTGGAATTTGAACAATTCGTAATTAATTTTTTTGTAGAAAAGTGTAAATTTTTATTATAATTCAGTTTTCAAAAATTATCATTTCATATGAAAAAAATTGAATTAATTGTTGAAGTTGAAATAAATAAATTTTATATTTTATCGAGTGATGTCATTATCATGAAAATGTTTAAAAAGTGGTCGAAAAAAGTAAAGTATTCTATATAATAGAAAATTTAAAATTTAATTTGTTTAAATGGTTGTTTTACTAATGAATATTATTATAATTAAATCTTAATTATGAATTTTAAAAAAAAATATACTTAATTAAAAATTAAATGGGGGTTGCAATAGATATGATATTTATAATTTCGCAATTCTTTCTTTAAAAAATAATAATATTTTCATTTGAAAACATAAATTGTTTAATATTACCATCAACAATTCGTAATTGTGTTTTTCTTGTTATAATATTGCTTATCAGTTTTGCCTTATCGTAATGTCAGCCCCTTGTTTTTCTTCCTACGCCATATAAGTATTTTTATAGTTTAATTCCCTTCGGTGTGGAAGTGTAGAGTGTTAATGTGTTTTGATATTATTCCATACATATTTATTTGTTTGTACAACTATTGTACACTTATGGAAAAACTATGAAGAGTTGCGATAGAAATGCTGGTCGTAAAAATAGTTTTTTTCTTAAATACTTAAATACATGTTTTTACATTTTCGAGGCTAAAAATTGCATTAATAAAAATAAAATTCGGTAAAAAGCATACGTGCGCCATGCACGTATACGTTAAGCCTATGGGTGTATATATTTCAAATATACTTAGTACTTAGTTCTTTCTTCTTATCGAATTAAAATTAAATTTACTATACATATAGGTTAATTTTGTGCAGTAGATGGTCGGTAATTTAAAATACAAGCGAATTGTCTTAATAGTTGGTTGGTTTACAAGGGGTGACGGAATCAAAGTCCCTCGTGCACTTGAGCTTATTGGCCCGTTGTACTCTCCGTCGACGGCCGATTAAGTTTCTAGCACTTAATCTGTAAACGTTCCTGAAATGATGTATTATATATTCCGTACTAAAATTGTTTTAAAAGCACTTATTTAACAATGAATAACTTTTAGGCTAACGCTATAGCCTAGCAGCTTCTTTATTTGCTTTGACTGCGAAAGATATAACAAATCATTTAAATGCTCCGAGATATAGAACGAAAAAATATTTTTTTTGATAAAAGTACAATACAATAATGTTTATATAATGCTGCTTCTTTTTTAATATGACCACGTCATATTTTTAGTTGGATCCAACGACATCATATTTTTAGTTAGCAGTAAATCAAATTTAATAAAATTAAGAGTCGTAACTCATTTACAATTCGCAAATTATCCACACCAGGATTACTTACTATAACTAAAAAAAATCTCATTTAAACAAAGCTTCGTATATCTGTATTACAGGTTCGATTTGACTTATAATGGAATATTATTGTTTTAAAACTATACGTGAATCACACGAAAGGGTTTAAGATAATTTATTTTATGATAAATAGAGATTATTCTGATATGCCATTTGTAAATTATTTATTTAAACTTAAGTACATATTCTTATATGAAATATTTATTTCGTAGACTATTCGTCAACGGCAAAATTTTCAGCTGTTAATACTCAACTCAACAGCATTTTTTACATTATTTTTAAATTAAATTAGGTTTTCCGATGAATAATAATAATAATGCATACTGTGAAGTGTAAATAAAAGAACCTTTCAAAATGAATTGTTTTTATTTGCGAGTTTGTGTTTTATTTTCAAAATTAATTTGTTTTCAATTTTTGAGATGCATTGCTGAATAGTATCACATTTTATTGATTTCGTTTAGTTTAGAGTCATAAGTTTGATCAGATTTTTCATATTTGTGAGCTTATAGAATTTAGTTGAACGAACAGACCTCGATATTGATTCAGTTTATTAACTATCTGTCAGGAGTAGTAAGGGCTATATCGCTTATAGATAGTTAAGGAACAACGTTTAAATTGATATTGCTATGCATTGGTAATATTTTTCGGTAAACTTTCTTAAAGTGTAAAGTCTATCAATTTTTCCGGCAGCTAAATACATTATACCTTCTGAAGGGTCTCAGATTTATCGTGATTTCCCCAAAAGTTTTTCATTCCAACCGGTATTAAACTCTGTTTGATTTTTCAATATTGATACAGCATGGGTTGGACACTGTCCTCAGTCTTTCATTAAAAAAATTCAATAACGTTTACAGTTTGGAAATTGTTATCATATCTTTTTCGTTTTTTTTCTGATAGCATTAATTAAATTATTTCTGGTAGTATACAAAAGGATCTGGTCCTATATGATAAACCTGCTGAAATTTTTAAGATTAGTATATACATAAGAAATATTGAAAACTGAATAAAATTTCAAAGCAAAACTATTTCTATTTTCGGTTTTACTCTGCTCAATTGTACATTTCAGTAAGAAGAAAATATTATATATAAAAAAATCAAATTAAATAAAGTAGATATTCCTACCCTGATGATAAAAACAATAAGGAACTTGAAGATGAAATCACATATAAAACAATAAAATCCTTTATTTATCGTACTTGGGTTGATTATATTATTTTGTCGTATGTCTTTTTTGATATTTCCTATATTTAGACGACAGCAGTTTTTTTTTATAGATTTTATTTGTAGACTAGACTTTTGAATGAATAAATGAACATAAAAATAAAAACTAAATTTTGACTTGATATAGACTAAAGTTAGACATTTTGTTCCCTAAAATTAAATATATAATAAAATTTTAACAAATATATTCAAACAAATAAAGTTTTGTTGTCTACAGGAAAATCTTGTTGATGTATAAGTCATCGTCCTTAGGGAAATTCATTTTATTTATTAGGGAAATAATAAAGAACTTTTAAGAAATAGATGTTAACATAGGGAGAGAAGATAACTCGTAGTTATAACATAATAATGCTTTGTAAAAAAACATTATTCTGTAACAAATTCAGTAATATTATGTATACGAAAATAAGGAACTTAAATTTTACGGGTACTCCAGCTAAATCACAAAGCTAAGCTAATCTGTGTATCGTATTTGATTCAAATCGGATAAAAACTACTGAGATTTTGCTGTGCATAGACAACGCATGTACGGGTGCATATCAAAACCGCGAAATAAAATTTAATTTATAAGCTAAGTCCAATTTCTCTTTTACTTTCTTTCCATCACAACACTCCATATTTATTCGAGAACTAGTTATAAAATTGAACTAAATAAATGTACAATATTTTAGTATTTTCAAAAATAATATTTTATCTTGTTGACACTTTTTGTCATGTTATTAAACAGTAATGACTCAATTTTATAAAAGCATATTTTTTATTGTGTAATTCTATCTCTAAAATATATTTTTTTTTTGTTAATATTTGTTTCTATTATCACAAAAAATTATATTTTTAACTTATTTGATACACGAGGTTGTAAAAATTGAATGAATTTTATATAAATCAATATTATATTTAGAGTTATGTTTTTTTATGTATACATTATATATACTTATTGTCAATATTAAAAATTATTTTGTTTTTTTATAATAATTTTTATTTATTTAAGTAGAAATAATATTAATAAATTGTATAAGTAATTGAGAACATCATAAGTATTATAAGTTTATGAATTCATAAACGCAACTTAACTTACGTTAAATCACCCTTATCTAAGAACAGAAACTTTGAAATTATTCTACTAAGCTAAAAACTATTTTAAAAAGTAAAACGCTATGAAAAATGTTTAAACAAAAATTTGGAAATTGAAATCTATATACTTAATTATTTACTTAATATTGAAAGTGACATTAATAATTGACATATAAACATGATACATGATAACACTCTTACTCTATGACTACATATATATTGAACATGTACATAGTTAGAAGAACACTTTTGGAATATCGAGTTGGAATGGAATCTTTTCTATAATTTGTTATGAATTTATTGTAAATTTGTTGTCAAAACCAATATTTTATCGGCTGTTTTTTGTTTAACAGAGCCCGGATATTCTGGGTTCTATTAACTTTATGTAAACCTAGCAGTAGATTTTCTTGAAAAGTCATGAAATTAAATTTTTTATTAAATATTTTTATATATCATATAAACTTAATTTGTTGTGAATAACTTGTAGATTGCAATAATATGTTCCGAGCGTTTTAAACAACCGTCTACTTATCGGTTACGTTTTACGTAAAATTACTATATAATTGAAAGTTTGGAATGGCAATTTGCTCCATAGCCAGTTTTAAGCAGAACATGCAGTTTCTTTTAAAACCCGACAAAATATTGATTTTCACAACAAACTATAGAATAGGTTCCAACTCGATATTTTAAAGGTGTTAAAGGTGCAACTTTATGATTTAATAATTATTTATGAATTGAAATACATCCAGACAATCTCGTACATAAGTTCAAATAATGAATTGCATCATAAATGCTTCTACAATAGTATATATAGAATAATTAATATACAAATACATAGTATACTTATGTATATACAATTTCCAATATACTTTAGTTGTTAAATACAGTGAAATTTTCAATTCAAAGTATAATTTACATTGATATCTACGTAAAATTGTCAGAAAACAACTGAACATAAATTCCATTTTATTTTACAAAATTACAACCTTAAATTTGCAAAAATTATATTTGGTTCTGATGTTTATTGAATATAATTCCAACTATTGAACTAATCTGCTACTCCACCACCAATTACAATTATAGTTTTCCAAAGAATTAAAAAAAATATTATTATAGTAGAGTATATTTTGAAAAATATGAAGGGCGTAAACAGACACTGTAAACTATTTGTAATTTTGAAGTTTGTCTATAGGGATTAGGGAGGGATGGAAAGTTGACATTAAATCTGTCTTCTGTGTCTATTCAATCAGCCCACCATTTGTCTGGGATGGACAGTCGTAATGTATGTTAGCTAATAGACAAAATAAAAATATTTGTTGCTTATTAGATTAATTGTTTGAACAGAAATCGAATTATTAATGATTACTTAAATAATATGTTTTATATTAATAGAGGATTTTTTTTGTATCCTTTTGATATCCTTTTGAAAATGCCATATATATATTTATTTTAATTTAATATTCCAAATTAATATTTAAATAAACTTACGTCAAATCCATTCCTACCAAAAACCGTGAACAATCTGGTGGAACTATATTTAATATATACAACAGAGTTGGTTGTTTGAATTGACGATTGTTGTGTTCGGAACAATGATACATTCGCCTAAATGTCATATCAGTCTTCGCCACATAAACATTGCCATTATCTTTGTTAATGGTCTGTGATTTTAGGAAGTCTGTGCATATAGTTCGAGATACAAAACTGGAATATATATACAAAAAAAAATTAAGTTGTTTGTCAAATTTATCTAATATTAATTTAAATAAACTTACTCAGCATCAAATTTAAATCAATTTTCAATTTCCTGGTTATATTCGACGTCCGACATTGTCCACGGTCGAAATTGTGTATAATTTGTATATACATACTCTAAAATTACGATATAATTAATATGTTGTTAGAAATCTCAACTAAATTAATATCTAACCAAAAATGTATGCGTAATAATATTACATAGTTTTATAATGATAATAATTATTTACTCTAACTAATATGTTTCACCTTCGCAAGCACCTTAAGTACAAAATTAAAAGAAATTCATGAAGCATAAATTTTCATAAAACCTAAATTTGGTTTTTTTTTTATTAAAGTATATATTTCTAACTAAGCTCCACTTTCATATTATATATTTAAGCAATTTATTAAAAAAAAGGCAAGTTGACCTAATATAGTATCAATCTTGAACAATCTCCGGCATTGAAAAACATTCACGGCATAATGATAAGCAAATTTCTTCACTTTCACTGATGTAAACTAACGCAATATGAATTTTAAAACCGAAGGGAAATAATATTAAATGTGCGTATATTTGTGAATTTTTAAATAAAATTATTTTCTATCATTACTGACGTTGGCAAAAACATAAATGGAATTTTTCATAAATCAGCAATCTTCCAAATCAAGTAAATCAGTAGCAGAAAATCCAAAAATGGTAGTAAAAAAATTTTAAAATGTAAAATTTCTTTTGAACATTTCGTATTTTTATTTGTAGTTGTATTTTTTGTTTACTTTTTTATTTGTGATATTATTTAGATAATTTTTTTTTTAATTACAATCCAAGATCCAAAAGCTATTATAACTGAGTACTTAATATTAGGTATTTGGCAAATCGTTGATACTTGATAAGAGTTATATTATAATCGTTGATAAAAATTCTATTGAATTATCTGTTTATCACCGATTTCCACATTTAAGCTATGTACTTACAAAATATATTGATCAATTAAGTAATCATTCGATTCATTAAGTAAATCCGCAACGATCAATCGTAATCGAAAATAATCGAAAATATTATAATAATATACTTAAGATGAGAATGTATCAAATTCAATAAAACTTTCTGCATTCATTTTAGATTTTTTTTAGTTACACAACCAAATTTAATACAAAGTTTTATTTTGATGGTTGTTGTTTTCGCTTGTTAAATTGAAAGGATTCGAAAAAGTTAATCTCAATCGAACTTTTTCAAATTGATTTAATTCGAAATGAACTACTGGTGATGCTGATGACTGCATTCTTCATACCAAATATAGGAAGACGTTAGATTTTAGAATCGCCGTTTTTTTTGGATTTAAGCTATAATTAAGAATAAGAGCTGCACCAATTATTCGTCACAGCCAAGAGATAAATAAACAAAAATCGGTGGAAATCTAAATATTTCTAGATAGGAATAACCTTTAAGTATTTTCAGTTTCGGTTACTTAAACCTTAATATTTTTTTTAACTTTAACATTTCTTGTTAACTGATTCTACTGCAAAGGCAGATTTCGACGGTCCAATTTTTCACTCAGTCAAAACTTATTTGCAAGTTATAAGTGAAGTTAAAGTTTTTATGAAATATTTTTTTTTATATTCCATAAAAAATTAAAAATTGCGCAAGATTATAGAAATATTTAATAAAACTTAGCTAAATGTTTTGTGTAATAGTTTCATAATTATGGGCTTTTGTTGAGTGCCGACATTTGTATATAATTTACGAACGAGTTTTGGATATTTCAGGGTGCAAGTTATCTAAATAATTTAATTGGATATCTCGGTATGAAACAACATGTCGTTGCACAGATGTGCGGTTAATAAGCGCCGCATATCGGATGATTTTTGAACTGATTTCTAATACTAAATTCTTCAATTTTTTCAGTGGAAACCAATACAATATTGTAAGACACTTTGTTAAATATAAATAAAAACAATTTATAAGGAATTTTCAAACTTAGACCAAAAAGAATATATATCAAGAGTATGCACGTTATTTACAACTTTTTTGAAAAATTATTCCAATCTATAGTACCCCACAAACAACGTGTTTAGGTTAGGCTTCAGAGAAGCTTAGAATTGAGAAATCAATTTACTTCATCTTCTAAACTTGTAAAGAGTATTTTCCGACCAGGAGTTTAAAAAAATAAGCTATTTTATCAACCTATTTTTTTATTGATTGCAATAACGAAACGTTAATTACGTCAATGAAACGAATATCGCCTATCACGTAATAGGAAATGTGTAAATGGTGTATGATAAATTACAAAAGAATGCGTAGCTTGCTGAAAATTTCTTGGATTTTCGCAATATTTTTAGGGGGCTGTCAATTGTTCTTAAAAATGTGCTAAATTGATTTATAAACATGCATTTGTAAGAAATGAAAGTTGTAATTTTATAATATTAGTTGTAAGTTGATTGTTGTTAATTATTTGGTTAGTTTTATTTTACGGAGTAGATATTCTTAAGTATAAAATATTTATCTTTAAGATGTATTTTAATTTTCATATTTTTATTTATCTAAATTGAAATATGTAAAAATAAAAAATTTACAATACTGAATTTCTTAGCCTTACCTAACTAAACACGTGTTTGTGGGTTACTATAAATTGGACTATTTATTTTAAATAAATTTTTCTATAAAGTTTTATATGACGTGCCTACTCTTGATTTATACTGTTTTTGCTACACGTTAGACAGACGAAGGAACGTTAACATAAGTGACATTTTCTGTCCTTAAACAAATTTTAAGGATTATTAAATAGGAAAATTCAATAATAATGTATAAATACTAAAACAGAAATACATTTTTTATGTACAAATTTAGTATTATAAACTTTTTGTATATAACTTTAATAATAATTTAAAGTTGAAAAAGTTTTTATTTTGTATACGTTTTATTGGTTTGCTCTTTTCAATGCGGTCAAATATGACAAAAAAAATTTAATTCTAATTTCATTTTTGACCAGACATTTTTATTTTTAACACAAACTTTTCAACTTAAATTAAATTCGCTTAAAGATAATTTTTGTTTTCTTGAGGATGTGATTTATAAATTTTATTCACGTTTCTGTATTATTTGGAATTGGAATACCACACAAAAGTGACGGATGTGGTGAGGATGTGTTTATTTGTCCATAAGTTTATAGTGTATATAAAAAACAATCTTTGGAATAATTTTTGTTTTGTTTACTTTTTCGATTTTTTTTAGAAAATTACAATTTCTTGTACGATTGGCATACCAAGTGCTTTTGACTGTTTGATTAGAAAATTAAGAAAAAAATTACGTGACTACATAAAATTATTATATGTATTGAAGAATTGACGATTTTATAATTATAATACTCGATTGTATAAATATAATAAAATTTGTTTATATATTAGTAATATTAATATTTTGTATCGTAGTATTACTAATTGGATTAAAAAAGAAATTATTCTGATTTATTTGGAATTTTTGATTTATTTGCATACTTAATATTAATCATAATATTTTAAAGTCAAATAAATTTGTTTAATATAAATTTGAAGAAGACGTTTATTTATATAATTTGAAAATTATGTATTAGAACCTGAACTAAAGTGATGTAATAAGTGGTGCTCAACACGTGTAATGATTTTATGTTGGTCCTTTGTCGCATTCCGATTTGACATCATTAAGTGTATTATTTCAAAATTTGTAATTTTTAACCTTTTTAGAACAATTGCTCTATTTTGTTGATGGACTTTATACTTATATATAAAATTCTTTGCATTCTATAACGGTATAGTTTTTAGTATATTTGTATTGGAATTTATTTTTCATGAAATTGATGCAGGAGTTGGTCTGTCCAGTAGGTACCCTGGGACACCCTGTATATGTATGTATAAATAAAAAAGATATTTAAAAAATTCATTTCTTTTTATTATTAAAATAAATAAATAAAAAAATGGCGTAGTGGAGTGAACCATGTTCTGATTTATTTAGGTAACTGCAGACCGAGGCATCGATGTCGCTCTACTAGAGGTTGACTCAGTTTTAAATTAGTACCAGTAATAAATTTGCAATATATAATCCTGAGTTTAAGACTGTGAAAACTGCCATTTGCTGACAACAAATGTTTCACTATTAAAAACCCATTAACTTGTTGCAATTAAAAGATTCTTCACTTATATAGAAACCTATGGTTCGAAATCCATATAAAATTATAGTAGGTCTATCATTGAAGGGCCTATGATGGGGTAAACAAGGAAAAAATAAAACATTAAAAATAGCATCCGATGCTTAAAACAAGTGAAATATAGTGGAGAATCATATCTATAATTTCCGACACAATAATTTTAATTAATACTGAGAAGCAAATTATATAATTTATTAAACGGTTTTAAACCAATTGTGACGAAACCAATCGTGGAATTATCATCAAAGTTTCTAATCTAAAGTATCTATAATTAAGTATATAAATTATCTACATTAGACACATTGCTTCTCACAAGAGATTTATGTTAAACACCTTCGTTGATTGCTAAACATAAATCTTACTTTATTGCAATATGTCATTTCCGAACGTAATTGCTCTTAAACTTTAAAATGTTTGACCTGATTTTAATGGTTTTACCGCGAAACTGTTACGTGTATACATTGGAACCTTTGCAAAGTACTGGGACATCCGCATCTTTATTCAATAAAACGTTACCTTACTAGTAATAGCGTAAAATTTATTTTACCACTTATAAGAAAACTCGCCATTCTTACCTCACCATCTATCATCACAAACTGCTCTGTACACCCTCTCTCTATATATAATTTTGAATTGCCCAAAATCTCTTTATATTTCGTCCAACCATTCATACAAGCCTTCAATTAAAATACTAATGATTATGCTACCTTTTTACAGTTAAAATAATGCGGCCATTTAAATTATACTTCAGTGGGGAGGTCAAACCTTAAATATCTCTTTTACATACTGAATTATTAATATAAAATGGCTATATATTATATAAATACAAATTTTAAATATATAATCGTTACTTATCTATATAATTTTAATTCTATATTACAGGGAAGTTTATTTCGTTCAAAAACAAGTGATAATTTAAGAAAATCACCATCCGATAATCATGATAGTAATAAATATACAAGTTTAAATCCATCAAATGGTAATAGTGGATTTGATGGTCCAATTGCTACTAATAATAATGAATGTAATGATGAATCTAATGAAGATAAAGATGCTGGTACTGAAAAAGATTATAAAAATATACAAATACAAAAACATGGAGCACTTAATCAATGTATAAATGAATTAACATCAACTTTTAAAAGAGAATCAATGAACAAATCACCAATGCCAAATATTAATGAAATACAGGATAGTCATAGTGAAAAATTACAACAACCGTCACATTTTGTAACTGTAATTGAAGTGAAAGAATCTAAAAGTACCGCACCTGAAAAACAACAAGATCAACAGCAGCAACAACAATCAACCACTACATCAACAACAGAAATTGTTACAAATATTAGTAGTAGTAGTAATAATAATAACAGTACAACTAGTAATGTAGTTGTTAGTGGTGCTATAGCGACAGCAACAGCGGCAACAAATAATAGGGAACGGCATTCTAGTGAAAGTGAAGTGGTTACATTAAGCAGTACTAGTAGTTTTGAACGTAAAACAAATAATGTTGAACCAACTGCACCACCAATGTCGCCATCTATGAGCGCATCAGCATCTGGTTTAATACAATCAACAAATTCAACAGAACAAATTAATAATGTTGGTGGGAGTGGTAATAATTTGGATGCAAAGAAAAGGGTGCCACCTAGGTAAGTTTTACACTAAAAATTAAAATTTCCAAAATTTTAACATATAAGTATTAGCTTATGTTCGGAATCATATATTTATTAAATTGAGAAGAGAATTGTTTTCAAATAAATTGTATACTTAATTATTTTTTCAATTGAATTATTCTAATAACAAATCTACTATTAGAAAATGTGACTTATAATTACTTAAAGTTCAGTTTTTGAATTTTCGCAATATTGAATATTGATTGTTACGCCAATTTTTTGAAAATTCGTTTTTAGAATATGTTTTTGAAGGTTATAATTTAGTTGCGATTGCAAATTCTATTTGTGTTGTGAATAGCAAAATTCAAGTCTTTATTACGATGTTGACATTTTGCGATGGGTAAATTTTAATTCAGAATTTTGTAACCACAGCGCGGGTCAATAATTGTGAAAATTAAATATTTAATAAGATTTTTAAAATAAATAAGAATACAGTAAAGTTTCGATAGCTGTCTTCCCCGTTATATGGAATTTTCGATAACTGCCGCTTTTGCATATTTTGGGCTTCTAAAAAAACATTTTCATACGCGTGACCCTAGCTTCAATGGGTCCATGCTAAAATTGACAGTTGTATATCCTACCTAAATAGTAATTAATATAAATATTCGATTGTACAGGTTGGTTTCAAATAATAATAGTGCCTGTTAAATTTGTGATAGGTAAGCTTCAGTGGGTCCATGTAGAAAATCCGGAATTATATTTGATATAACACAATAATTATTATCGGATTATAATAAAATTTGGCACAAACGTCTTGTGATCTAGATTGTACCTCTAAAATTTTGGGTCGGTAGTTTAAATGGGTGCTTATTCAAACTTCGATTTATAATAAATAATAAAATACATTCTTTGTGTTTTAAATGATCTGCAATATTTAACAAAGCTGTACAAAACTATGAGTTGTCTGCTACCCGCAGTCCTACTTTAGCAACATTTTTTTAAAATAGCATTTGTAATTGAGTTTATAGTGTTATTACTGTTCAAATTGTATTTTCCACACAAATATCAGCTACAAGGTTTCGTTGCTATATTTATAAATGATTTATAAATCATTTATAAATATAGCAACTTTTACCATTTTCATAAATTGTTAAAACAATTTGGCTGAGTCTAGAGCTAGACTAATATGTTGTAAACAATTCACAGTGCACAATTTTTCTCTGGTCACATTTCACTGTGGTCACAATTCACTGGTGAATGATTTACTTTATATTGCACAATTTTTATTGCTACGAGTATTAATTATGAATATATTAATACAAATTATTTATAATTCGATAAAATTGCTTTTTATGTGGACACAAGTTCTTTCGGTCGCTATCAACTTTATTTATTTTAAATTGCACTTTATAATTTTTTTTAAAATAATATTAAATACAAATTTCTACAAGGTATAAGGTATATTTAATTTCGAAAAATTCCAGCAAATTTAAACTCTTCTTCTCGTGTGAAAATCAGATTATTCGAGTGAACAGAAAATTTCACTGAAAAAAAAAATTGCCATACGAACAGTTTTGAGGTTACTGTCTACATTGTCATTGGGGATATTATAAATGAAGTGTGGTTTAAAATAAAAAAAAGTTTCGCCATAGCTCTTATATATAATTATTAAAATGAATATTTTCAAAAATCTCATCTAAAAATCAAATATTTGTTAAAGAAATATTTTTCTGTAACGGCCCATACACAATACAATTACTGTGCCATATTTGAAATTTGATGAAAAAACATTTATAAATTTTAAATAAAAAATCCTTAATGGCGTCTAATATAATAGTATTAAAAATTATCCATTCTATTTTCAAATTCCTCTGAATTATCAATTCTAATATAAAGAAAATTGTTTTCGAAAACAGAAATGCATATTGTGTTGGCTACAAAATTGGTGTTGTAATAGACTTCTCCAATATCTGTTAAATTCAAACGAAGCTGCAGGCCAAGCTCGAGTTCGTTGTGAAGTTAAATTTTTATACAAACTTAAGATTATGAAATTAAAAGTGAAAAATTCAAAAATATAATATTTTATCTGTCAAAAATTTCTTGGTAGAAAGAAAGGTTTATAAGGACATATTTCGTATCAATGACATTGAGGTGACTGGAGATTACTTAATTATAAAAAAAAATATAAATTAATATTTTTAAAAGTTTATTATTAATTTTTGTTAATTCAGAAGGAGCGGGTCGTAGGCCTATTTAGGTACATTGAACGCTTCTGTTAATGTCTCGATCTACTCATGTGTCGTGTCTCCATTATTACTCGTAATTATTGTATCAGTTTTTTATAATAATGGTTGATTCAGATCGGAAGATACTTAGGCCAACCTTAACATATTGAACTCTTCTCTCGACGATTCGCTCTTTTCAGAGTGCATCAATTATTTCTACAAAAGCAAACTTGTACCAAATTCTATTGTATATGGACTATTAAAATCAATTTTTTTTTTTTTGAAATATGTATTTTGTATTTTATAATTCCTCATTGTTTGGTCATTTCAGCATATTTAAAATAACATTTTATGATCTGTGAACTCTAAACGCTGTTTCTCATCACCATACAATATCAATCTACAAATAACTGAAAAAAAATGCAAAAGAAAAAAAAAGATCAAATCATTTGTGTCAGCAAAAACAGCCTTTAAAATTGAACAAACTTTCCATTAAAATTATTTAAATTATTAAATTTTTACTGTTTTTTTATATTTTTATTATTTTTTGGTTCATCAAAATAGAAACTGTTGTGTACTCGTAATTATACAATGTGACGAGTCATACATTCTCCATCACAATAAATTTATTTAAATTTTATTTAATTTAATTTTTGTTTTTCTGAATTAATAAAGTGATACTTTCCCAGAATTGATTTTTTTTTTATAATTTTGATATTTTTTTTAATGTAAATTGTTTCATTTTTGATTTTATGTATAATATTTTAGTTTCATATTTTAAAAATAGTTTAAATTATTAATGCATTCATTGATATGTAGTACATTTTCAGATTAGAATCTCTTAACGACAGATAAGTTATGTCCTTTGTTAGCTCTTATTCTTTAGATTCCAAAACTGCAAATGAACGAAAATCTAACATCTCCAGATTTTGATCCTCGAATTCTTGATACTTTATATAAGCTACATTCGCAAGTTATAAATCCTTAGTTCTTCCCAATCCTTCGAATTTTATACGTTCCTATAAGTAAGAACTCAAAATGCTTTTAATTTCAACACGCGATTTGGTTGAAATAAATAAACACTTGTTTGCTTGGCATAAGACAGCCTATCGACAGACTGAATTTCGAAATACCAAACCTCGACTACCATGGAAAAATTCAAAATGCTTTATGCTCATATAGTTTGAATTGGATATTAATAAATGGTTGTTAAATGAATCAATAAATTTGGGTTCTGCTTGCTTCAAATTACAGAAGTGTTTAATAATGTTGTCAAAAAAGTAATTATTTGAAAGAAGTACTTTAAGGGTTTCGTTCGGTTTAGATTTAATTAATTAAGTCCATTAAGGAAAACCATAATTTTCGTACCATAAAATCAAAATATTTCAAAATCTTTTCTAGTGATTTCGTGACATTTGCTATCACTTAATTAGCACTTACCTTTGTCTTAAATCTGAATTTTGATTACTTGTATTCATTTAAAGCTGAACCATATCTATGTGTCTGTCAAGAATTGAACCTGTGACCTAATGCATCAGAGCACACATTACAACTTCTGCAGGTTATTCGAATTTAACTAATTTTTATTTTTGAATTTACATTTTAAATAAATTCTGTTAACAATTATGTCTTATTTGACAGCGTTGCTCACGGAATATATAAATTGGGGCAGAAGATAGCAACTAAGTTATTATCTATTATAATTATTATAAACTATTAATAATGGTGAGAATATTTGGTTGATATGATAGTTAAAAATATAATACACACTGTTCCATGGTGGGAACAGCGTGTATCAACTTTAAATTAATTAGTTTTCAGTTTTCACACAGAACACTTACCACAGGTCAGATCTTATTTTTTTTATCCCCTCTTGCACTGATTTGGATTGATACGGCTTACGTTTAAATATAAGTCAAGTATTGTATCTCTGTTTTAACATAAGCCGTAGGGAATTAAATTATTTTTGTAAAAAAAATTTTTATAAAACTCATTTAATTATTAATTATATTATATATGTATGTATGTATACGAAAAAAGAATATTTGTTAATAAAATTTCACTTTTTTATTAAGAAAAAAGTGGAAAAGTTTTCTTAAGGTTAAATATTTAAAAATGGTTGTTGTTATTGTTATATACCTTGACATTAACTGCGATGCAGCTTAAACTTTAATTAAGATATAAAAATTTAATTTTTCTTTTAATTTAAATTTTTAAATTTTAAATTTACTTTTTCTCTAGGTAAAGTAAAGTCATTCTCTCAGTAAAATAATATTTTTAGTGGCATCAAATAAAATTCTATAAAATATTATAAAATAATGAAATTGACTAAGAAATTTCTACGATTTTAGTTTGTTTATAATTTAACAATAATTAATTCAAATATGAACTAACCATTCCAATATTTACTCTTACTCTTGCCTTGACATACAATTTAAATATTATGCATAATTAAGGTTGTCGTAAAAATTAGGTCCTGCATTTGCTAAACATTATTTATTCCTAAATATAATCTTGAAAAAAGTGTTTGTAAGCCGATTTGAACACTTTTTCCAATACTATTTATATAATTCACAAAATATTTTTTTTTTCATTGAAGCTCTAAAAGAAAATTTAAAAATATTTTTATACTTTGTTAACACTTTGCTTATAAAATAACTTTTTCGTTTGTCTAGCTGTCTGTTTGTCTGTCAATTATGGTCTAAACTTATTTGGAAAATTGGAAGATTTAGAATCAAACGTTATAACAACAAAAATTTAAATTTCGATGGTTTTGTGACGCTACTTGTCAGACTATTTCCAGTTATGTGTTAACATTTTATATTAAGTTTACTAGATGGCGCTGTGTGTATAATGTAGAAAGATTGTATTTAGAAAACATGATATGCAATTATTGCGGGCAAAGAAACAAAAGCCTATGGTTATGAAACTAATACTATTGCATATGAAAAATCACAATTTAAAAAAATCAATTAAAGAATTATAATAAATTAATAATAAAAATTATTATTGAATTTCATTTGTCATGTTAATATTAAATGTGAAAGTTTAAATTTCACCAATAGAAGTTCATTTTTCCTCTTTATATAGTTTGCTTAATTGCAATTATAAAATTTGAATTTTAACGATGATGTCGTCACGGTTTAGTAACTTTAACATATATAAATTTGTGATTTTAAATTGATAAATTGTATAAAATATTTTGGTTAAACATAATTGCTTTTTATGTATTTGTTCAACATATTTTAAAACTATCTAAACATTCTAAACATAAAACATTTTTATTCAATTTATATATTATAACAACAAACTTTAATGTTAAATTGATGGCTTCTATTTCTTAATCCAATTATGATTATAAATAAAAATAAATATTTATGTATTTTTTTCCAAAAAAGTTTAACAGTACTATTTATATAATACCATTTTGAATGAAAAAAAAATCATTTCCCAAACAAACGCATTTCCAACAAATTCACTTTTTGTTAAAATTTTAACCCACCCTCAAAATATCTTTAATTGTGCGAGCGTGCAACTAAATTATAGGCTTACTGAATTTTCCGTAGAAATTTAAAATTTACGTCATTAACATTTTTATTTATTACATATATATTTAATTTTTTATTTTTATTTTGGAAAATTAGAAATTTATATTTTTCTTTGGTAATTGTTGTATATAGAAAAGTGTTGGTAGTTGGTTAACTGCTGAAGCGATAATCATGTTCGTGATAAAATGGTGAAAGTGTATGATTTAAAATTTTATTTTACTTCTCGATATTATATCATTAATTAATTGATTACAATAAATATTATTATATTATATCAACTCATAGAAATTATAAAGAATAATTTAATTAATTGATTAATTTATTTGTTTTTCTCTAATTCTTTTCTTATATTAACGATTAAATGCGTTTCTACTGCTAAGAAATACATGACAATTTAGTAATAGGATACTTACATATTTGATATATGTACTAAAGAATGAAATTTTTTTTGTATATATCATCTTCAACTTCTGTCTATACTTACACGAAGGTTATTTCAAAACTTTTGAAAATGATACCGAATATTGATCCAGTCGTAAAATGAAAATTTACCTCTTTTAATATGTTTACCTGTCATCAATATCAACAGTAACATCATCCTTTCGTAAGTCCATTGATCGACGATTGAAAGTGCATGATCTGATACCATAGAGATCTTAACCCAACGTTGTTACCACATTTTGCATTATGAACTTAAAATAAGTAATTTTTAACCCACAAAATTTGTTCCTTTATGATTTTAATTTTTTTTAAATAGCTCTAGTAATGTTAGCTTCTTGCTTAAAACCGGTGATTGATTTATTGTCCGGGAAGTTTTTTTTTTTAATTTTAACCGCAAATATTATATATTCCATATGTTTTTTGTCACATATCGTCATATTCAGATGAACTCTATGCTTATAGTTATTATTCAGTAGCAATTTCGCAAATAACCTTATCTGTTTTTATCATAAACAGTTTGTAAAATGGCATTTTATTATCAATTTAAAATAATTAATTTAAATTGGTTATTTATTGCATTTTGTATTTAAAATCTGTAGTTTTTTCAACTTTAACTTTAATGAATGACACTCTAAAATGTAATTGCGTTGTGACAAATCTTTCAAATAAGTAATATATTTTATTTTGATTAGTAATGATCTCGTACTAACATTTGATTTAGGAAAATTAATTAAAAAATTATTTTTTTCTATTCTAGTTTTAAATGCATTTAATCATTTAAACGATTTCGTAGCAACGAAATTATCTTTGTTGTAACATGTCATTTTTTAAACTCATACTTTGAAAATCGATTTTTAAAAAAGAGCCAACATAATTTTTATTAGCAATTTTGCTTATTTATAGTTTACATTTCAAAAAGTAAGTAATTAATTTGTACTAATAATAAAGTAGATTATTATGATCTGAAAAAAAAAATTACTAAAGAGAAACCGCTCCCAAATAAATGACAAGTCTTTTTTATGTTGTCTAAGTAAGATATGAATGATAATCTAAAATAATCATCAAAGTTTTAGTATTTTATTTTGGTATTTTTAACAAAATTACACAATCATTAAATTATATTAATATTAATTTCTTATTTTGATATTTTCACTTGTATACTTATAGATTTATAAAAATTACAAAGTATTATAACTTATAAGTATAAGCTTACTTAGATATATTTCCAAACCAAATGCACTTAAATTTTACTTAATTTTCAATCAATAAATTAAATATTATTATCGAATATGTAATGTACTTATAAAACTCTCCTAAATGTCTTCTTCCTTGGTAGTTTTAGACTAATCATTTAAATTTAATTTACTAATTCAGGCGCTATAATTCTCATTAGTATTATCTTTTCTATTTATAGTACTAAATACTATTAAATGAGTACTAAATATTTGCATTGTTAATTTTCGCTGCCAACACAACACAACCAATTTACTACAATATGGGAGTATTAGCATGTTCTATTGTCAATTATAAAGCTGCCACTTCGACCTATAGTGATGATAGTTTTTTTCTTGTCGAAAATTGAGTAAGTACCAGTTTCAAATAGTACTAAATGAGTACTAAATATTATGAAATTATAATCTGCTAGACACCGCTGGAAAGACGGAATTCCTTCGTATTCCATAATAGATAATTTAATTTAAACAAAAAGATCCCTATATTATTATATGTTTACAATAATTCATTGCTTCCTTCTCCCATACTAATTTAGATTCCCTCATAATTTGCAATCCCAAGAACATTGAACATCTACGAGTAAACTTAACATATGTCTTAAGTTATTATAATTTATATATATTTAAATAATTTTCAGAGAACCGAAAGTTTGAAATTAAAAAGCATAAAGGTTCTCCAAAACTAATCCGAATTATTCGCAATGGCAGCGAAATTAGCGAAAATAAATCATGTAGAGTAAGTACATCACAGCCACATTGACTCATAATATTCGCAACGAATCGTTTTACATGCTCTATACAACTCTACATGATAATTTTTAATAAAATTATTTTACAATTAGCGATCACATTTTCGTGCAAATAATTTTTGTATTCAAATCCGCTGCTAATTCGAGCGGAATTTGCGTTGGTATATCTACTGACACTGCAAATAATTCGCGTTGGTTTGGAAGAGACCTTAAATTTTACTTTACTTATATTTATTTGTAGATTTTACTACTATTTTTTTTAATTAAATTTTCTTCACGTGTCTGTCAATCTTCATTATAATAGCTCTTAGTAAAGGTTCTTCTACTTCTAACCCATAGTTTATATATAATACGACGACGCATTATTTATAATTTATAAAAAAAAACCTTCTACCCAAAATCATTATGTAAGTTTTCCTCCTAAAAACTGATTGAGTTTGTTTTAGCCTTTTAAATATGGTGTTACTATAGAATTATAATAAGGTGTGAAAATTCTGAACGCAAAATCATAATATTTGCACTGTAAAATCCTAAATAAACTTTGTTAATATACAAGATTTTTTAATATTCTATATTTTCGTAGTTTTAAAAAGATTTGTCATTATACGAAGAATTTTAGTTTTTATAAGAATTTTGTTAAAATGTAGGTCAACTTCAGTTAATATTTAAAAGGAAAGTCATAAAAATATCTTAAATTAACCATCTTTTTTTAGAGTATTTTTGTTCGTTAACAAAAAAAAAAACCTTTTACTTGTACAAATAAAAAACTTACATTTGCATATCATTTTACATTAATTTTGTGAATAAACTTTTCAGGACAACAAGGATTTTTTTTATATACATATTTAAATTGTTCTATTGTGTTTTCCTTTCTGGAAACATAAATGGGTAAAAATTATCTTATAAAAATTTTTATTCAGAATTTTATTTGCATAAATTATAATTTTTTTTTGTTTCCAAAAAATATACTTAACAAATTCATATTTGTCGGTCAAGATCACGATTTTAGTTGTGTTAAATTAAACTATAGAATTTGAAAAATCTTAATAAAATAATTGGTGGTTAAAAAAAAAGTAATTTATCATTGGTTATAAAAAAATAACCAAAAACGATTAATCAGTTTTTGAAATCGCACAATACTGTTAATATAACACGTCGATCAACTACTTAGTATCCACCCTGCAAACAAAAAAAAAGTGGCATAAGTTGAAAACATTATATTAAATTTAATTCGGTTCGCAATTTTTCTGATATATTGCCAAAAATATAGAAAATTATATAAATATTGTGAATTGAGAAATATTGGATCGATTTTAATTACAAAATCGATATAATTTTATATTCCTGCCTCAAGCGTATTTATAATTGATAGAGCAACGTAGTGCCAAGCCAAATATATTATTTATTAAAATTGATAGTCGTAACGATTAGCAAAGATAATTAAAAACTAATAAACTTTTTTTTTTAAAATTGGTTTTGATATTTTAATAACATAATAAAATGAAAAAACTGTCATATTAAAATTACTATCATTATTATCGCTATCAGTAGCGTAACTATAAGTTTAGCAACTTCAACGAAAATTACATTTGTGCAGTTCTTAAGCTTAAGCCGTCCATATATTATGCAACGTGTTGTCAACCGGTTGAAGAAATATGAATAAAATGGTTGTCAACGTGTTGTCAACTTGACCAACTTGTACAACACGTTGCATAATGTATGGACGGCATAACGAATTTACTTTTTATATAGTAGTGTCCATAAATATTTCTTAGACTTATAGTATAATTGTAATCCGATTTTAAGAAAATTTTGCACACAAGAATATTAGGTAATTTTCGTAATGTATAAGGTAGTCATTTGAAGTGCTCAGTGACCCAGTGAGTCATATTAAAATTTCCGACTTTTAAAACTATAATTTTGTATTTTTTTTGAGTATATTTTACAAAAGATTGCTTGCTTTAACACATTCTGAGTTTTAGGCTACCACTATTTTTTTCATATGATAATGTTATTGAAGGGACTCTAAAGAACTTACGCTCTAAGGAGTTAGTGGTCGAGATGTATTAGCCAACTTCTTATTCGTGGCAGTTTTTTTTAATACGTTTCCATATTTTGATACCCTAAAATCATTTCGTCGATCATATACTAACAATTATCACCAAAACTCTTCTACAATATATTTACATGTGGCCAATAGATTGTCAAACATTGGTTACATCATAGATTTTTAATTTTTAAACTTTAATTTATACTATAGAATTAATAGAAATATCTTGAATTAGTTTGAAAATTGGGTCGTAATTACAATAACTTTTCCGTTCTACTTTTCATATTGTAAGCATTTATTTGTTTACTCGTATATAGAAATATTTATATTTATTATAATTTAAGTTTTATTTTATTTTTACGTTTTTTTTAGAAGCATTAAATTATTAGAATTATCCATGTAGAAGGAAGTATACTTTTAAAAGAACGTAGTCATCAAATAGTAGTCATCATAAATGTCCTAATGTCCAAGTCATCATAAATTTTACAAATATTCTGTACATTTTGAATTGTAAATAGAATTTTTGTACGTTTTTTGTTGACATATCAAATCTGATGCAAAAATTATATTAAAATCAAGATAACCACTCCCCAGTTACAGTAGAATTCTTGGATAATAAAAATCAGTATTCTGTGGAAGTATAAACTACTTATTTTTATAACTTCAATTGTCCAAGTCGTAATTTGATTAGCTTATTTGTAAAACACCGCAAAACTATAGAATTTGGCATAAAAAGAAATCACAACAAAATTATTTAAATTTCTCGATTATTATCTTTTTAATATATTCGAAAGAGGTTCGAAAGTTTTTTGAACTTTGATAATATTTTATTATTTAGTAAGGAAATAATTACGACAGCATTATATATAAATTATTATAAATTCTGTATGCAAACCTTAAAGCTTGTAAGGAAGGTGTATACTTTTAAGACATTTGTTAAAAGTATAAAACAATAAGGTTTCTTTTGCCAGAAAGTGAAAGTATTACTTAAGTAAATTATAATTTTAAACCAATAATAATTTAAGATAATATTTTTTATATAATAATTTAATGATGTCATTTCGTAAATTGTTTTTCTGGGTAATTTACCAAAGTTTTCAAATTTATGTTTATTACAGATTTATCGAAATGACCTGTAATTTTTGCTATTTAATTCTTCTTTCTTTCATTTAACTCATGTATAGTTTTGCTTTCTTCTATTAAATGAATTAATTGCTTGACATATTTAGATTTTTTATTTGTAGCTCTAATTTATAGAGGTTTCATATTTTAAAATTAAACTATTTATTATTTTTATTAAATAGCTAAGCTAACTATATCATATGCGCCCAACCACGACGTGATTCAAGATAAGATTTATTTCGGTCATTCTAGCCTATCTCTTTCTCTCAGTACTGCTATAGTCTATCAGAGAAGAGTAGAAGAGTACTATACGATTTTACAATTAGAGGAACAAACGGGTTGATTTTTTCCTTAGTGCAATAATACTATAATTCTGTAACACATACAACGATGAAAGATGTTTCATAACATTCTATTTTTATTTGTATCTACTAAACTTTGAAACTGGTTTCTTTTTAGTGACGAAACTTTAATGGTAACAAGCTGATATTTTTGTGTTAGCAAATGGTCTATTAACCGATTATCACTTTTCCTATCTTTAAAATTACAGTTATATAATTTCAACATGTATTAATCGTGTGATATGCTGTAATACATTTGTTAGATCAATCTGGTTTGATGTCGCTCAAGTTCACTCAGCTTAAAATGAGTTTAAGCTGAGTGAACTTGAGCATTATCAAATAAGTTTGATAATGTATCACAGCCGTCCTAATTATCTGCATTTTTGTACACTGTGGACTCTGGACTCTATTATAACGTTCTAAAGATATTTACGCTTGACTTGGTATTATTTATGAAATATTTATCGATTTCAAATTGAAATTTGAAGTTTCCCAGAAACTTTAAATTTAAACAAAATACCGTATGATCTATAAAAGTTAATTTTCCAGATATTGTCTACATCCGTGAAAAATACAAATCGTTGTAAACTTTGTTGTAGCCTACAGAATTTTTATATATATAAATTATACGCTCATTTTTTAATTCAGCCCAACCCTTCAAATATTTCTTATCGTTAACATTCTGTAATAGTAAATTTTCCCAGTGTCTTACAGTATAATGTGATGTGTCTGACTATTTATTTTCGTGGGCGGAATATTTAGCAAAATAATAATAGACAATATAATTTCTATACATATGTATGTATATTAATAAAATTGGTAATTTGACTTATCGAAATCACTATAATTAAGTAGTTTTTCTTTTCGTTAACGACTTTGCATATTTGCTTTGTCATTTTGTCCAACAGAATATCCAGAACTTTTAGAGTTTGAAGAAATAACTTGAATATTAATGAGTTACTTTTATATTGTGGAAGACACGACGATGACAACGTTTAAAAATTTCAAACGATCTATTATTAATATGCAAAAAAAAGGTGAATAATCTTTGCTAGTTTTCTTTGTTCTGATGCTTTTTGCCGTTTTCTTATTACATAATTTTTTATTTCCTTTTATTATATGTTTTATTGTAAAATGATAAAAAGATAATAATAACAACATAAAATAGTAATAAAATTTCGAATAAAATGAAGATTTTGTCGTTTTATAATAATTTTATAATAAAAATGTTAAGTTTTGATTGGATTTAAAGGAAATGTTTCGGGGGTTAAAAACGGAAATATAAAATTGTTGTTAACGGAAAATAATCATAAAATAAATCGATAAGTAAATATGTAAAATATATGCTAAAATAGATAAAAAAATTAGATATATTATGTACATACAAATATGGTCTAAGATTTATTATAAATGGAAATTATTAATTTAGTTATTGTAGGGATAATTCTTTAATGCCATGGTCATAGTCTTTTTGTTCCCAATTTTTATATCTAGCATAGTTTTTAGGATTTTACTAATTTATTCGTCGATGCATTTAAACCTATTTGAAGACTACAATACGCTTACAAACACGGTATTCAAAAATATGCAACAGAAAAGTTTTACAGTTTGTCGAAAAGGTTTACTACTACTTTGTTTGGTCGCCACTTTTATAATAGTTAAAACATTTTATGCAAATCAATATTCAATTATTCTGACGACTAGAAAATTACATGACATTTTGCGTAGAAATAATGTGATGACCAAAACTCATTATTTATCGTTTAGTGAAAGAAAGTGACAGTATGGTCTAGCCCTTAAATTTTTTAAGATGAACGTGTCGTTACGGTAACTTTTTAATGAATAACGTCATTGTAACATGATTGATAATTTTTTGACACCAGAATTGGATTTTTTGGGCTTGGTTAACATGTGGTTCCAATGAGACATACAACAAAGTTAACATACAGTCAATGTTAAGAGAATTACTGATAAATCTGTTTCCACAACAAATTATTTCAACCGGATTTAATAGCTCTGCGAGATAAAGAACAATGTTTATGCCGATACACCGGGAAATTTTCCTCGGTATCTTCTATATAAACCTCCATATAAAGTAGGATCCAAAAATTCGGGATCAAAATCTGGGATTGCCAATTGGATATCTTTAGCCACCTATCTTTATAATTTAAATGTTCACTTTGTACTAGTAAACAAATTTCTAAAAGACATATTCCAATTTGAAAACCAAACAAATTTAAAAACGCTTTCTAATGTAAAAGTTAAGTGTTTTCTAATGTATAAATTTATCAGAAGCGTGTAAAAAACTTTATATTTATGTGTACATTTTAACAATCTAAAGAAATTTCAAAACTTCAATTGTCTACTAATTTTTCTATTTCTCTACACAAAAATATTCAAAAATTATAATTATTCGAAACATTAACGTTTCAAAAGCAATAAAAATCAGTCATTTTTTAATAGAAAACATCTGTTTACATTAATATCTTTCTTATGCTTGTCTAAAATATATTTTTCAAACTAAATCCAAAACATAAAAAATCTATGGATCATTTATAAACAGATTTAAAAATTGTAGAGCCCGGGACAAGAATACTTAAAAAATAATATTTAAGTGTGCCCTAATACATTTTTTGAGATATTTTCAAGAGAATCTTAAAATCTAAGATTTTAATTAACTTGAAAAAAAAAATATAATAAAATTATTTTTAAATATTTTTCTTATAAATCAGCAAGTACTTATAATTAGTTGATAATAAGAAATAAAAATTTAAAAAAACTTGTGACCGCAGTAATGCGATATGCTATATTTTCGATAAATCTATTTCATTTATAATGACGAGACAACATTCAACAGCCGCAACCGTTTTTTATTTTCAACAAGAACAATTATAACATAAAATTATAAAATTTCTGAATTTAATCTCTTAAGAAAAATGGTTTTTAATTAGGATAAAAAATACGAGAAAAGAAAGAAAATGTATTCTGATGATAGCGAATCATAAACTAGTCGATGATAGCAATAGAAAAAGCAGTTGACCTAGGCGTGATTCATAATTAGGCTGTGAGTTTGTCAATATACGAAGAAAATTTCAGATCAATGTGTTTTATATGATTCTGAAACTTTGATATGCACCAGAGTTGTTAAATAATGAACTACTTTAGTAATGTAATATATTACATCATTACTGCAGTATCAAATACTTCAGTGGAATTACTTTAATGTAGTACATTAAAGTAGTAATGTACTTTAAAGTAAGTGGAATTACTTTAAAGTAATGCATTACTTTTAATACAGATTAAGTATTGCATTACTGCAGTATTGCAAGTTTTGTACTTAAAACTTTTTAGTAAAAATTACTTGTAATTTTTAATGCAATAAATATTTGAATTACTCAGTAATAAAACTACATTTTTTTTGAATGCATTATTTAACAACTCTGAAAGACGCCCACTGAACCTATCGACCTTAAATTGTACGGGCATCAATTATAATAGATTATACGTATAACAAGCTGTTTTCATTTAAATCGGTTTACAATTTATACTATGATATATAGCTCCTCCCAGTAAATCGGATGTAAATTCGGCTTCTTTGTACTTTTCTTGAATCTGATTTGACCAATTTCTATTTTATCATCGATTTTTCCATTACAATATTTTATATTTAATCCATAACTCTACGTAAAATTAGCGAAATTAATATAAACGCTAAGATGAAATTATTTTTCTATATATACGTGGTACGTTACGTATTTTAAATGAAAATTATAATTTATTTTATGAATATTTTGTTGAAAAATGATGGGTTATGAACGTTGAAGAATATAGCGTTGAAAATGATTTGCTCAAGACTTTGGGATTTAGTGTTTAAATTAAGATATTATTTTTGAATTTAATTTTAATGAACTTAATTAGTTTCAGCAGAATTATAAATAATTATAACTAAATTTTATTATTTTAATTAGCGCTTTCTGAATGAATTAAATTTGTTTTATAGCTAATTAATATCATTCATTTTTTTGAAACGCAGCTCATAAAATGATGTTTCACTTGAGAGGATTTCATGTTATATAGTTCAAAAATTATAGTTAGGATATGAACTATATGTAATATGAAATTAGCATACTATAATTAGGTTTCGTATGAAAAAATAGCAATCTTAACAACACTTTATAATTTTAAAGATTTTCTGAATTGCTGCGCATACTGTATGTAAGCAATGCCATACAAATGCATAAGTCATAATCAGTTGTTCTATAAAATTGTACTATTAATTTATGTCATTATTACATTTGATTATATTTGATTATAACAAAAGCTGCTAATATGCCATGAATTAATTAATTAATAATAAAAATTTTTGAACTATGTTTTACTCCAGTTTCTAATTTCATTTTTTAAAAAAACATTCAATCAAAATTTTATAGATAGGCACCACCAAGAATGACATTTCAGTTTGATTGATTATCGGTAAACAGGTTGTAAATATATTAATTGGAATTACAAATTTTAATAGACTTCGATAATTAACACTAATTTTTATATTAAATATTACCTTTTAATTAAAAATAAAATAAAATAATGTTTAATATATATTTTCTATGGATGTGATTTTTTAATTAAAGCTGACGTTGAAGATGTCAGCTTCGTTAACGTTGATGGTCAGAAAAAAAATTAAATGTTTAAAAATGTATGAAAGCAGACAAACTCGCCGCCGTCATTATACATTGGCGACGTTCGGGACGAAGCAAAGTTCGTTCTTTTTCAATTTTTCATGTCGTTTTTTTATTTTTCAAATTGACAAATAAAATTTGGCAAAATGTTATTTTATTAACTACTTTATATATTAAAATGCAATAAATTATTCAACTTCATTGAATTTGTTACGTATAATTAATGTATTAATGCCATTTTCAATAAACAATAATAATTGTTATAATTTATGTTTATGACATTACATTGCGGCGAACTTCAAACAGTTGACACTTCAAACCGTCAACGTCGCAGACAGCGAGACTATCTGAAGCATTAGTATTAACTCGATATTAAATCCTATTTGTCTGCTCGTGATAAAAAACCCATCTAGAACAATACAGATGAAAAATAAAAATTTCTCAAAATGCAAAATATTTTCGGTATGCTTCCAGTTTTAAAAAATCAAATTTTTTACTTCAAATTAAAACTGTGGACATTAATTGCTCGTGATTTTTTGAGGTCTTCACTTCAAATATGAATATACTATACAATTTATTGAATGCTGTATTTATCGCATCTCTTTCCAAATTTTACGAGTAGAGTGGTTAGTCATTAACACACCCTTCGATGAAAACAAAAATAATTTATAATGAAATACTTTTTTACTCTATTTTTTACATTAGTCAATTTCTTTCAATTCGACCTAAATTCATTTTCTCGCGGAAATATCATCTTCAAGGCAAAATATATTTTATATTAATATCTCATACCATAAGAAAGTGAATTAATGCGTATGAACGTGTCTTTAATTATATTTTTATTTAACAAAAAAATTATAACAGTTAAAAAAGTACGCCATATAAAAAAGATATTAATTTCAAAGATTACTTTTCCCATTTTGAAAAACATATTTATATATTCTAAAGAAATTTTATACAAAATGCCCTTGACTATGTAGAGCTCTTAAAAGCATATATGTATCTTGAATATATATTATATTTTATCATGCGCGAATGAATCACACAAAATGTAAAAAATAATGTTCATAACATAAAGAAACATTAAATTGTACATAAATAAAAAAAAATCTGTAATACTTTTTATATAGTTGATATCACATCATAATGAATATTACCGAAAGAATAGAAGAATACTCAATTTAATACTTAGATTTATTCTTGTGGCACGTATCATACGAAAAAATATTAAATAATGCCTGACAAATTTCTAAAAAATAAAAAAAAAAATTTTAAATTAAATTATTCGAATTAACTTAAATGAATTGTAAATGAAGAACTTCCAAAAAATCGGAATATGTGGAGTTTGTATATAGATAATTTTAATTGGGAATGTCACAAGTTGATGATGCTTGACAGGTAAATATTAAGCGCAACACCATTTTCCTCGTGAAAAATTATTTCAAATCTTTCTGCAGTCCTGGCAATCGTGGTCACATCCACTGATCCATTAATATACATTGAAATGAAAAATATTTTCGCATATAATTCTAAGTTATACTTTAGTTAAGTTTCATAACACCCGAACTTTATTGACCAATTGATACCCCAAATACGTTGATAATCATGTCATTATTGACCAGTTGATAAGATCTCAAACAAACTGATGACACCTCAAACAGTATTTCACTATTTGACTAATAAGTAAATAACTTTATTTTAAAATCAACTGTTACTACGCACCTATTGAATTCAGGTAATTCCCTTCACGTATCTCCAAATTTTCGAATTTATAATTCTATAATATGCTTCTCTATAAGACTTCGAAAGTCGTTTCATGTGCTCTACATTTTCCACTACCACATTATTTGGCATCCTGTTATGTACTTCTTGATAATTTAACTTAATAGACCCTTTAGGGCATCCAATATAGTCTTAGATTCGTCCTGTTTAGAGATAATATTTCTCAGTAGATAAAGCTTTACAATTAACTACACACAAGTTTATATAATTTTTGTATATAAACAAACAAAAACGGCACGTAATTTTTTTTACCATTTTTATTATGGTTGAATTCACTTTAATTTCAAACTTAACAATGAAAATTTTGAAATCAATATTTCAAGCCAACGCGAACGCCAATTGTATATAATTACATTGAATTTACATTAGGTTCAATGTTAAAGTTTCAAGCCGACGGCTATATTGGAGTTACATCATTATAAGTCATCAACGCAAATTTTATGTTTACGCCATTAACGCTACAATTTAGTTGAAATCATTTATTCAACAGCTTTCCATAGTAATTTAATAACTTTTTTCGACGTTCTGTTTATATAAATGAAGACTAAACGAGAATGTTGATAATATATAAAATAAATGTCAAAGTTCCGACAGTGAAAATACCGAAACTTTTGAAATCGTGACATAAATTTTTAACAAATTTTTTAATTTATCGAAATTTTGAACTATTTCAGCAAATTTATGGTTGGGTTATAGGTTTAGTTATTATGAAAGTCAGTAAAAAGTGCAATCATTTAAATCATTATATCAAAAAATCATTGTCATTAGTTAAACAAAAAAATAAGTTCCATGTAATTAATGCTTCTCACAAAAAATTATAGCATATTTGCTGGCGATATGCATTTATATCAGTCATAAACAAAATATTTAGAATTAGTCAATTTGACTTAATAGTTCAAGACTTAATGTATATTATATATATATTAATTGACACCAAACTAAAAAGCAATTTTATAGATTTACTGTAGAATTTATAAACATATTCCATGGTCAGATTATTTTAATAATCTGTTACATTCTTTAACTAAAATAGACCAATTTTATTTTACATAAAATAGAATTACAGCAATTCACTCATTTATTAAATTTGAATTAAGAACCACTAATTTTAATTAATTTTAACTCTATTACATTAATTTTGGTTTAACACAATACAATATACAAGCATTCAAACAAAAAATTACAAATTACATTACAATAAAATACAATTTAATTTAAAAAAAAAGTTTATGCCACACTGCGGTCAGTAACATAATCAACACATAAAGTAGGTCATAAAATTGCTATAGTAAACAATTTGACCATTAAATGGCTAAATACACCAGACAACGACCCCAAGGAAGGAAATAAATGTAGTTTTATAGATTTGTATTTTGTATATTTGTTTTACTATTACAGTTGGAGTTAAAGATGGAAAATGAATTGGTTCTTTCTTTAGTAAATAAGTTTTAAAAGGGAATATAATTATAGAAAAAATGTTAAATATTATATGAAAAATCGTATTTTAAGAGTGTTCTTGTTTGTTCTTTTTTATTTAAATATTTAGTAAAACAAATTGTGAATACTATTTTTACATTTTTTGTATACATGTTATTAACCATTATAATGGCCGATTTTTTCAGTGAAAGAGATTAAGGCTTTGCCAGCGCTTAAGCTCCGGTTTAATATATTTTCGGGTTTCTCAGTGCATTAGAAAAAAAAACACACATAAAAAATAAAATATACACGCACACCAACACAAAAATGTCAATATAACATTAATTTTTATGGTACATTTTCATTCACAATAATATTATTTTTTTGGTTGTGCTAAGCTTCGGGAAAATTATGATTGAGAAAACCCCAGTTTGCTTAAGTTACATGCTTAAATTAATATTAATTAATTTAATTAATATTTTTTGTATATTTGTTTTACTATTACAGTAGCTTCCACTACTGTATCGGCCATAAGTATTTTTGTGAATAGCAAATAATTAGTATTTAAGCATTATCAATAATGTCATTTACGCATATAAAAATTATAAATATATATTTCATATCTTATTATGCCACTTATTTATAGTTACACCTGGCGTAATAACTCGTATCCTAGTATCAACATAAGGAATAAGCAATGGCGATAATATGCTATGCTATGAAGTATTAGATTCGAGGCTCGACTATACTCTTTAAATGTACTACATAATATAATGTTATTTTAGTTTTTCAAAGTTTTCTTAAGCCAACTTTACTTTAAAGTTTAAACTATCTCATCAACTCATATGAAAAATCATGAATTTCTTAAAATTATAGCTCATTTAGTATGCACGTATAGTTTCGACCGTAATTAGTTTATCAACTAATTAAGTATAGAAAATAATTGTAATAATAATAAAATTTTTGATTTTTTTTATATTTATTTATAATTTTTTATTAGAACTCGTAAATCGTACATAAAATTTTAATAAAACGTCACGAAACTTTTATCTTTGAGGAGGCCAAGGCTGGAAATGGGCTGTAGCTCCATTGGGAGAAGAATAAAAATTGTACATTACTATTTTGACGCAGTTAAATCATATTTCTCATACAATATATAAACACGTTATGAATTCATTCGTCAAATCAGATGACATCAGATAGTATAAATATGCTTTTAATGTGGTAGTTAAGTTATTGAAAGTTCCAATCCAGTTCCTATATGGAAGCCATATCTATTGAGGAGTTTCCTGGCTTCACTTCATAAAAATTGTCTTTTATAAATAAAAATTGTGCAGTTTTCTTCTCTTTTTTGTCACTAGGAGGAAATGTTTATTAAATAAACAGGTTCTTACTTATTTTAAGTCGTACTTACTGTAAGGATGATTCATTACCTTCCAACAAGCTTAATAAATTGGATTAGGTTTTGTAAAAATTATACATTTTAAATAATTATAGAAAAAAATAAAACTATAAAATAATGTCAAATGTCTGATATTCTATAACGATACATTTCCGGTCATATATAATATGACAGTGATTTTTTTTTTTCATAAAATGAAACCTGAAATCTGCCTATATAAACTTGCACACCCTGTATAAATTAAACTTATCAAAAATCATTTAAGTGAAATGAGTAGATTCAATTTTAAATATCGTTCTCTACAAACCTCTTATCATTAGCATCGGGAATAATAAATAATTTACACATTTGGCATGTGCTGCTGCTGGGCTTTTCGACTATTAATTTTTTGATAATTATTTTACTAAATAAATATATTTCCTTATTTTATATAGAAGTCGCAGGTTCACGTTTTCTTTTAAATTATTTTATAACATCAATAAATTTGTAATAAATATATTTAGTTAAATTATATTGTAATAAATGGTGATTTACAGAATACTAATATCGATTATTTAATGTAAAAATCGAATAGAATATAAAATTTAAATATTTTTTTTTAAATTATGAAGTATATTTTCATGTATTAACACTAAAAATTCAGAACTAAATCTAGGGGGAAATTATGTTCTACTAATAGAATGCAATTTTTTTGTTTTGTATATATAAAAATATTTCCACAATTTTATTATATTGCAATGTTGAATAAATTAAATATAGACCACTACGAAGGCATATGAAAAAAAAAATCTATTTTTAAAACTTTATTTCAAATGCTTTTCATTTTTATATATTTTTGATAAATTTTAATATATAAAATTTTTCTATATGGTCTGATTCTGATATGGCCACATTTTTGAACTTAGACTTTGATAGTTTTGTTTTATTTATTTATAGCCCAATGAACTTTTTGATAACTTTTAAAATCAAATTTGTAAATATTGTTTTTTGTACAATTTTTATTTTTATTTACTAATTCCGGAAATATAGGAAAAGTGCAGGAAATATTTTAAAATAAAATTTATACTATTAAAATTATATTGAGATTATTTACAATTCGAAATTATATAACAGAAAAAAAAATTCAATTATTTCAATTTCTAGTGAAATTACTAATTTTTTATACTACAAATAATAACTTCCGTTTCTATCAGTGATGGTACAAATTTTTGTTATATAAAACCAAAATTTTATTGAGGGGTGGTAATGACAAATTATTTAGAATTCAAATAACAAGGTTTCCATTTTATATTTTTCATAAATCTCTTTCACAATAGCTCTTCATATCTGCATACTGTCTAAGTGCTCTTCTATATAGTCTTCTACACTGTCAATATTCTCGGTATATTTTATAAAATTTATGAAGAATTAATATTTAATTTTAATTATCAATATACACTTACAAATATAATTAAATTATTTCAATACAAAAAAAAACTAAATAGAATCAAATGTCAAAAACAAATTAATAAAGGATACGATTAATTTTGAATAAATTTTAAATTTGTACATACTTAACAACTGACCCTCTTGAATAATATGAAAGTAATATTCTGAATATGACAAATTTATTTATCTATTCAGTCTATTCATTTGTCAAGTAGTGTTTTTCTTAGGTATTAGTTTTGAAATAACGAGAAAATGGACCACCGACCTAAAATATAAACCAAATTGGAGGCCAAACAAAATATTTGAAACTTACAAAATTTATAGTATAATCTCAATTGATATATCAATTTTCGAAACGTACTGTCAAAAATTGTCAACTAATTTATTGATAGTTAGTAGAGTAATTGTATAATTTTATTAAATGCACTAAATATCATTACCTAATATTACCAGAAGTGCATCACGAATCTAATGGTTCCCCAAAGTCTAAATTTTACTTTTCTTTAACGCAAAACTAATAGTTTTCTTTGTGATTCCGTTTTCTAGTTCCGAATTCTTTTAATTTTTATTTTATAAAATGAAATTGTATTTCAATCTATTTCTATATTTATCGATCTATTTTTATCTTGTAAACTAGCAAATTGTTCTTATTAGCATATTTACAATACAAATATTTGTAATAAAACATACTATAAAAATTTGATTGGAAAAGTATTGTTTAACTGTATATATGAGTTATATTACATTGCCTATTTGATTTATAATTTTAATTTAACGCTCGCTCATTAGGTACATTTTTTAAATTTAGAATTATCTTCTTTTTGTGGACCAAGTATCTTTATTATTGGATTTCATCCATTTTTCATGAAAGCAAAATGGCGGAAATCGATTAATTTAATATCAAATTAAAATTTATTTTTCAATTAGGTATAAATAATATTAAAAATTAGCAAAAGTAGATTTTTGTAAATGAAATTTTTAAATATGGCCCAAATTAAATTTTATTGTAAAGCCACCTCAACATTTGATTATTTTTTATAATATAATTTTAGGGTAAATTTATAATGTAACTAACCATCAGATTCAATTCTATTTTAAGAATATTTAATCAGTTGTCGTCCTTTTCCAATCGATAAATTTTCATATCTCCTAATGGTTTTGATTTTTTTTTTCATTTTTTATATAATTTGAGGATGAAAATTCGATATTCCGTTTTTCCCCTTTCAATTACAAAATGCAGCGTATCAACATACATTAACATACAATTATGATTAAAATTATTTTAGAATAAATTTTTTATTAAAATTAATGTAAATTCAATTTATAAATCGCAATTTAAATGCAAATAAGTTTTAAATATTTGATTCCGTTCTGGAAGGAATTGAATTTAAATTTTCTGTTAATATTTATAAATTTTTATTAAGAAACCTGTCTCGGCTGTCCTTGTAAATTCGTTTATTTTTTTATATCAGAAAACAAATTTTAAATTCTTTATCCTCCTACACAAATAGACAAAGAAAAATCCATAAAAATATATCCTTAAAACTTATGTTTTCAAGGCCAACATGATTCACTGTTATTTATTACAAACCTAAGAGTAAGAGAAGCATAAAATCAGGGAAGCATAAAAATTAAAAAAAAAAAAAAAATAGTATAGAATTTTATATTGATTTTTATTGTATAATTCAGAAATAGAAAACAAATATTTTATATAAACATGAATAAATCTGTAATTGTATGATTTAAAAAAAACGTATATAAATATTTTGTATACTTCTTAACGTCCATTCTGTATGCAACATAAAATCTTTTATTTACGACAATGCCATTTTGATCGTCTGGAACTTTTCGATAGAAAATTTATTCCCGCCGTAATTGAACTTTTATATATGCAAATAAAATAAATAAAAAGTTAAATGTGGTTCACTGCAATATATCGAAGTGAAAAATCTGAAAAATGAAAATTAATATGCAAAATACTTGTCAAAAAAATTCAAAATTAAAATATATACGATATTACAAATCGTAAAAAAGTGTAGTAATAACTAACAAATATTACCGAAAAATAGTTCACTGCAAATTGCAAATCCACTGATGGTTTATTTTGTAATCTTATTAAAATTGTCTTTGTTTGAAGAAAAATTAATTGAAATGGTTAAAGAAAACAAAATATTCGATAAATATAGTCGGTCGGAGCTATAAATTAATATTTCACATATGTCATTATGTCAAATGCACTATAACTATCAAATGCTTTAGTACTAACTCCCGAGGAAATCTGTTTTTTTTTCGATGTATACACAGATATTAGATTTAGATTTTGTGAAGTGGCTGGGAAAAAAATAACCATGAAAACCAAAAGACCTATTTTAGTTCCCTGGAGAATTATAGCTACCTTACAAATCCTAGTTTGTTAACAAATCCTATAACATTTATTGGGGGTTGGATGCGATATCCTTGAGTTCTAGAAGCCAATGACCAAATATCCGGGTTCTAGTGATGGCAAGACATTCACATTCATATAAAATTGTCATCGTCGTTACATAATCTGTATCGGGATGACTGTGACGTATCTATCTTGTTGAGGTGATAGTTGAGGGAGGCTACAGTACAGTGGCCCGAGAGAAATTTGGTTAGTAGGCGCATTTTGTTCTTTGAGAGTTTAAGTAACTCAAGTGCCCTTTTATTAGAAACAGAGGGGTAGGAATTTCTTTGATTAGCCAGTCATTTATGGCTGTTGCAGCCGAACTTAGTGGAATACCACAAAAAGCGGTGGATTGCATAAAACAGTTATCAGAACCCAGAACCCTGTCTGGCCAGAAGATCCAGGAACCCACATTAGTGTGATAATGTTTTTGCTGGTTAGTTCGTTAAGAAGGAGAATGTATATATATACAATACAAGATTGCTTTATAATTTACGTGGACCATATTGCATGTTACTACATAGCAAGTTAATTAATAGACTTTATCAAATTAAACCTTTTCCAATGTATAGTATCGAAACATAATATATTATATAAAGTCGACATTTTTGCTAATAGAATTTATTATTTCGAGTTTACGCTATATACAAATTTACAAATTTCATATATAGTTAACTTTATTTAATGTTGATTGAGGTAAATTGGAATTGAATTCTTTTTTGAATTAACTGAATTGGTCAGTAAATTTATTGACACAAGTCAAGTGTTAATTAAATTTGTGACCTTTTTTACTCACCATATAGACTTTTATTGAACAGTTCTCTACTAAAGTTAAATAAAGTGCAAATTATTTAAAATTATATTATTTTAAAATAGATTTCTCTAAACTATTTATCTTGTTGCAATATTTAATTTTATTTTAATTCCATTTTATATTTTACAGACCTCCACCAAAATTTATAAGACGCGTTGATCCACCAACAATACCTAGTGGCAGTAATGTAATTAGCAGCGGTGGACCTATATCACCTAAACGTATTTGTGCTGATGGTTCAGGTGGTTCATCAAATGAAAGTCCATCAAGTTCATTGGAACGTAATATTAAGCCATCTGATATATTACGACAAAAATCCGATTCATTGGATTCGAAAGCATTAGCAGCAAATCGTAGAACAACACCAGATATGGGACGTAATTTTACAAAATCATCAGATTTAGCTGAAGAATTTGGTAGGAAAATAGGAAAATCTGAAAGTTTAGAGAAAAAACGGAGTGGTATTGTTGGTGGTACCGAAATATTATTTGTTAATCAAAGTCCAACTGGTAGTATTGGTAAAGGTTCTGCTGGTGAGATGGCAAGAGCATCACCTCCAGGAAGTTTAAGTAAATTTGCTAATGCCCGTCATGGAACGGACAGTCCAACTGGTAGTTTAACTAAAATTGAAAAAATTAATGATGTTGGTTCAAAAGAATCGTTGGCATCACAGGCAAATATATCAGAAATTGTAAGTATAAAATGAAAAATTATAAACCTTTAATGTACCTAATATTCTATTTATTTTGACGGACTTAAAGAAAGCACGACTTAAATGCAGAAAATTTAAATTTTACACGACAAAATAAAATGAATTTAATTTGCCTTTTAGAAGTTATCTCTAAACAAATATGAACTGTCATATAGTTGTAGAGCTATTTAATTTACATTTTCGATTAATAAACTAATTTAAAAATTGTTATTAAAATTTTAATTAAAAACGTCTCCTTTATAAACAAAATTAAATTAATTTTTAATATTATCTTTTCAACATCAACCGAATCAATTCAACAAAACTATATGAAAAAAAAACCCAATTTTAAAAACCAATATTTATAATCACGTATTTTATTATTAAATTAAATATTTACTTTACATTTTCCATATTTTTTTTTTCCAATCACGATTTTTTTTTTTTAATCACAACAGATAAAAAGTTATGAATCAATATCGTCACAAAGTTCTGATAGTATTAAAGCGAATCAACAATGCGAAAATGAACCTTATTATGATACTGTGGCAATGGATAATGGTGATGGTGAATATGTTTATATAAAACCTGGTGGAACTGGATCAACATCAAGTCGTGATGATTTATCAACAGCTAGTACATTACCAATGCCAGCAAATCCACGACATTTAAATAGTCATCCAAGTGTTTTAGAACCGGAATCTCCTGGACGTAATTCTAATTATGTCAATATTGATTATTTTCTACAGTAAGCAAAATTTCATATAATTAAAAAAAACATATTTTTATATAATTTTTTCTCAAATAATAATAATTAATTTTATCATAAAATTAATGAATTCTTTATGGGTTTATTCGATAATTTCATTAATGTAAACTGTCACCGGGGATTTAATTTTTTTTATCGTTTTTACATGATTTTAATACATAATATTAAGGGCGATCGATTTACATAAATTAACTACTACTCAAATATAACTTTTAAACAGGGATGAAATAAATCTGGAACTTGTTGAAATAATTAATAAAAATTTTAGGATTTTCGTTCTAAATTGCGTAATTTTTATAAAATTTGATTAAATTTTGATATTTATTGGTGTCAGTCATATTGTAAAATTTTAATTTTGCTAAAGGCGGATTCATCGTTGCGGATATAATCAATCGAACTGATTTTAGTCGAACTGATTTCTTTTTAGAACGTTCATCGTTGCGGCTGATATCAGCCACTCAAAAATATTTTATGACTTTATAGAGAGACATTTATTTGACAAAACAGTATTATTTATTTGGAAAACTACGATGAATTTTATTTATAATTAAAAATGTGCCGCACTAAAGTTCAATATAAATCAACTTTTTCAGAGAGAGAAATAATTTCGAAAATAAAAAATTCAAAAATTGAGAATTTCAAATTTTCATATAAAAAGTGTGCGCGCGTTTGAGTTCGTCGGTTTCTAGACGCAACGATGAATCCGCCTTTATAAGTAATTATGGTAATCAAAATTATGGAGTTTTAGAAGTATATATACTTATTTGTGAAATATTTTAAATTTATATTTTCATAAACTCTTATGAGACCACAACTTGTTCAGTTTTTTTAACAATTATTTCAATATGGTCGTGTTTTTCGATTTCATCTTTTTTTGGCTAACTTCTTCAAAGTTAGTGCTGACTGCTAGGAATTTAATTAGTAGTAAGATAGAAATATAAACATATAATTGAAAAATGCTGCCACAATATTGTACATGTTAAAGAGGTTTGAGTTTACGTATTTAATGAGTCGCACTATTTGTTTCCTAATTCCGAATAAAAATTAAACACTTTGCAGCTTCGAAGTTTTTTCAGCATAATCTATGAATACAACTCTATAGCGTCAGTACTATAGCGTAACTTTTTAATAATTCCGTTCATGTAAATAGATCGTAGCTTGTCATCGTGGCCATATAATAATATATTTATAAGAAACAAATTGCAATAACATTATATTTTTATAAAAATATTTTATTAATTAGTTATTTAGGTATGAGTGTACTTCGATTTTTTACAAATTGACAAACGCGAAATTGTTGTATGGATATAATAACTAATTTGAATAAAAAATATAAGTACATATAACAATAAAATGATGATTCGAACGGCCCTTAAATATATATTTTAATATTTAATTTCATTAATTACAATTTATTTTTATTATTTTATATAATTAAAAAAAAAAAATAATAATTTTCAATTTCACTTTGCTTCATTTTAGCCAAAGTAATGAGACACGATCTAGTTCCATTGATAGTGATGGTGAATTGGATGTTCCACCATTAATGCGTACCATTTCACACGATGAACATGCATCTTCACAAACACCAGGAGCGCTAAGAAAAGTGAGTAATTCTTTTTTTTTTTTTTGAATTAATAAATAAAAATAATTTCTAATTTTTTGATATATATGGGTTTTAATAAATTACAGAAAGTCACAAAAAAAAGCAATTGTTTTTCTCATTTACTTTTCTATAATTAATTAATACTTAATATTTTGAATATTTAATTCAACGTTTTGATGATATTTGCCTAGACAATTTTATAGCTTCATTACCCATAAAATAATACAGTAATTTCCATATAAAAAAATTGAATGATAATTTTCTGTCTGTCTTTGACATGAGTAGTAATTTGAGGTGCGTTTCTTTTTATGCTGCTACCACACGCAGTGGTTTATTAAAACGATCTACTTTAATGAGAAATTTCCAATATTTTTTCATAATTCTGTATTATTTTTGTTATGCAGAATAATATTTTAATATTTTGCGAAACATTCAAACATTAAAAAAATAAATATTTTTAGTTCTTTATGTTATTTTTAATTTATTCTTATTTAAATATGTTGTTCTTTATTTACATAATTTATTAAATTATTTATGAACAGATATAATTTTCTATATTGCCTTATTTGCTCATAATTTAGTCAAGTTTTTTTTCTAGTATATTTATAATTAAAGAATATTTATTTTAGATATTATAAGAATAATTAAATAGGATTTAACATTTGAATATAATTTGATAGGAAATTAACTGTTGCATCAATATAAAATTTAAGGGTTGTAACAAAATTAGTCATAAAAAAATCTGAGATTGTAATTTTAATGAGTAATATTTCTAAACTCCATTCCATTTTTTGTGTGTATAATTTGAACAATTTTAATTAATGTAAATTTGAATTATTTATCTAAAATGTAACTAATATTTAAGCTGTTTAATATAATTACAATAACATTATGCTTTATTACATTTCAATACCCAATTATTTCATTAAGTAAATTACAAGGAGAGCGATTGCTTTAGCTCTAATGATAACCAGTATAAACTATACTACACCATTCACCATAACAACAATCTATATTTTCTTTAAAATGTTGCATTCTGGTAAAGTATTAATTACGGTCTAGATACGTGGTTTGGCCGCTTCCATTCCCCCCTTCTCAAACCAACCAACCAACCATCAATTAGAATGCAGAAATTGGAAACTATCTTAGTATTAATACTGTAATACTTAGTATTAGATTATTAGATTGTAAGAAACTGGAAGATTGTTACAGTCTTCGACCTTTACGAGAAATCCTTTAACGCTAAACAGTGTATTTTTTCCATATGTAATTTTTCGGTATAAATAAGCTAAATTATTATTTTCTCGCTTAATTAGTTGAATGTACTTTTTGCCCATTATATTATTATCTTAGATTGAGTCATTCGAAATGGAGTCATAATACATTTTTTTTTGTTTTGTTTTTGTAAAGCTGCAAAAAAATGTAAATATTAACGGTGATAAAAAAAAATTATTTAATAAATAATAAATTAATGATTAGTTATCGTTATCGGATTATTCGTTTTTAGATATTGACATATTGGCAACAACAATATTATTATAAAAATATACAGTACACAGCTGATAAGAATTTCTACTTTTAACTTTTATAGTGCATAATCGTTTTTTTGTTTACTTTTCAAAACTTTGATGTTTTATAAAATTCAGAATTATATCAATATTTTACTTGGTCGGAATCGGAACTTACCGGCTATCCATATAAGAAATTCTTTATTTCGAGCCGTATGTAGCTGAGATGAATCTGAATTAGAGCGCAGCAAATCTAATTTCATAGTTCAATGCAAGAAAACACACTAAGTAGTGTTATGTCGCATTATTAAAAAAAAACTTATGTAGTCAATGAGCGTTTTTTTATTATTTAATTTTGTTTCTGTCTGGTGCAGGCAAAACAAATGAAATATAATCGGAAATATTAGCATGGACTAACTGAAGCTAGGAACCATAATTTTTCGGCACTAACTCAATCAGGAAACGAACCGTTTTATCAAATTTAATTCAAATCAGTTAATAATTAATATATGCTCTAGCTAGAACATATAAAATAATCAAATATGCTGGGTGAACTAAACTGCACGTATCAAGCGGACCTATCTGCAACATTTGATAACTACTCGTAAAATGAATACCGATTAGTTAATAAACGTATTTTTTTCGACCTGCTTGTCGGATCAATAAAATAAAATTTATTAAAAAACATTTTCAATCAATTTTATTTTGTAGTATAAAGTTTATTTATTTATTCCTGGTTCACTTTTTAATGTAATTTTGTTGTAAAAATGTGTCAAAACAATTTTTCTTTGGACTATTCCAATTTGCTCCCAGTTCCATCTTCTGTGGATTAAATAATTATAGCACCCACACTGCTAATAATGATGCTAAATAGTTTCCAATTGTTCAAATTCTTATTCTCATCCAATTTAACCAATTTTTTCAAATATATTACAAATATTCAATTAAGTAGTTATTTTCAAATAGGTACGACAATTATTTTTTTTAAATTAAATGCATTTTTATATTTATGTAAAAATAAAATTTGTAACATGAATATGATTTTAAGAATTCAAGTTAATAATTTCAGAAAATTAAATTATTATAAGGCAATAAATATATTTTTTAAAATTTTTCTTCTGCTACAGGGTTTACTTTCCTCTTTACTAGTAAGTAATTTAATTTTACTTAATTAATTTTTTTAAGGGAATTAAAATTGTTAATATTTTTTTTTCCTGAATTACTATCGCAATTAGAAAATACGCTTTGAAAATTGTCTTAATTTATCAAAATATTGAGCTAGTAGCTAGTACATAGAGTATTATGAAACTTATTTTAATTTATATTCAGCTTCAATAGTTTTTTTTTTGCCAATTTGATATGACGCTACAATGTTTACTAGAATTTATCAGTTTTATATAAATTATTATTAATAAATATTTTTTTTTTAGATATCTGGAAATTTGCGTGGAAGCAAAATTCGTTCAATTCTGAACAGTATTATTCAAAGTGAAACAATTTATGTTGAATGTCTCAACAAAATGATACAAGTAAGTTTTAATAATGTTATTTTGTAAAATTCATGTCAATGCATAACAATGACGATATAAGAACATATCTCTCCATTTCGAACAAATTTTACATAATATAACAACTTATCAAATAAATGGAAAAATAAATGTTGAATGAAAATTAGTTGTTCAGTAAATAAGATTTTGTACTAAGGGAAAATATTTTCGCATTTATTAAAATTAAAAATTGAGATATATTTAAGTTCACAGATTTTAATAACCGACAATGTGAAGCAATCGTTACCGGTATGTAAAAATTGGCAAATAGGTGAAATGACATGTTTGACGTTATGTAGAGTTGTTGCTTGTTGGCTTCTTAATGTAAAGTTTTGACTTCATGTTATCTCATAAAATGTGCAGGACCATCAAATCAGATAAGCTGCAATGCCAGAATCTTTACATTAATGGACTCGAATGAATCCTCTAGTAGGTCCTTGGGAATATATTCACAAAGCTAGAAATTTCATTTATTCACAGAATAATTCGTCATCGTAAAGAAAAATAGTAAAGTAAAGATAGTTAATAGTAAAGAAAAATGTTTTAATATAGTTCTTTATAGAATGCATCACGTTACTTGAGCTCAGTTTTTTACCGGTAATTAATCATTTCGAATTTGATAAAAAGCCAATAAGCTATAAATCCTACAAAACAAATCATTAATCATGCCATAAACTGAAATTCTATGAATATGCAAAATCTGTGGTTAGACTTCATAAAAAATAAAAATAAAAAACTAACTTTTAAAGTTAAGCTTAAAAAATATATAGATAATATAAATGTAAATTTCATCTTATTTACTGACATAATATATTCACTCAATTTTATTTGTTTTATTAAAATAAAACCATGCATAGCACAAATTTAAATAAAACATGATTTCTCACTCTTAATCAAAAAATTATGTATTCACAAAATATCAAATATACTTTTCCTCCCCAAAGCAACAATTTAATAATTTTTTTTATATTTCAATTTTTTATTATTTTTATTATAGTATAAAAAAGGTATTCACGCTACAATACGAACATCTCAGCCTGTGATAAAAGAGGATGAAGAGAACACAATGTTTTTTAAAATCGATGAACTTCATGCAGCTCATACAGAATTTCTAAATGATTTAAAACAAAAATTAAATCATGAAATTGGTGGTGATATTTTAGTTGGTGATGCATTTAAACGTTTAGCTGATATTATAAATTTGTATAGTTCGTTTTTACATAATTATGGACAAGCTATTGAAACAGTAAAAAAATGTAGTGCAAAAAATCCACGATTTAATCAAATTGTTTCAACAATTGTTCTTAATTTACAAAATGAACAATCACTGCCACTTGAAGATTTATTACATAAACCAGTGGCACGTGTACAAATAAATGCATTAGTTTTTAATGATTTAATAAATGAAACACCACCAAATCATCCAGATTATCAGCCATTACGACAAGCCCAAAAAACAATTCATGTCTTCCTAAAACAATTTAATGTTGTTAATCAACGTTTACCAACAGATTTAAAAAGTTTACGACGTATGGTAAAAAATTCATTTATTGTTGAATTAGTTGATGGTCATCGTAAATTACGGCATTTATTTTTATTTAATGATGTTATTGCTTGTGCCAAATATAAAGCATCTGGACGTGATCGTTTTGAATTAGAATTAAAATGGTTTATACCAATGAAAGATGTATTAATATTTGAAGAAGATCAAAATATAGATTTTAAAGAATATAATCCAGCAAATATATTACAATTAAAATCACAAGCATGTACGGTACGTGATCAAATATTATTGGAGGAAAAAGATGATAAAAAATTTAAAGCAAATGGAACAAGATTAGAGAATAAACATCGTAGAAAATTAACTGATTTAGAAGCACAATTAGTATTGGCATCACCAAATTTAATATTGCGTATTGGTAATAAAGTTGGTATGAAAACAATGACATTCTTTTTAAGTTCAGATTTCGAAAGGACACAATGGATTGAATCGATTATTAGTTTACAGGTTAGTAATTGATACGATTATCTGTTGATTAATTATAATTGTTTTGTATTTTTTTATATTGACCACTTGTTTAGAGGCAAATAAAAGATTTTTTTTTTTGCAATTGTTGACTATGACAAAAGCTCCTTTCTTTATACTTTTATAGATTTCTGATTTATTTGAACGGTTTTGTTATTGATACGAAATCAATAACGTTTACTAAAATATTAACACCTTTTTTTAAAAAAAATAACAATAAAAATACTTACTTTTGAAGAAATTGATACACTAGCCTAGTTACACATTTGGCGAAACATATTGAAATAATTAGATTGTGGCCGTAATCAAAATTTTAGAAGAGACCATGTTTAAAGTATACCAAATTTGCCTTAATTTGGTTGCTCTACAATAAAAAAATTCGAAATAACCTCAATTGATAAAATAAAAATCCACTTTAATAAAAACATGGCGTTCCTAATGAAGTAGTTTGTTTGTTAAACATCTTAAAAATTGAACCCAGATCTGGAGATTACAGAAATATAAAATATGGACTGTAAGAGTTCAGATGTAACAATAATATAGATAATAAAAATTTCCAATTTAAATTGTTTATCACTACTAGATTTTTATATATATAATTTACGTGGTTTACAATAGTACATTCTGTCCATAGTAGAAACATTTTAAGTATTTTATAACCTTTTAAAATAACCTTTTTTTTTTAAATATGTTCTGACTTGGAGCACAGTAGATTCTATAAGACATTAACAGAAAAACAAATATTTTAACTATTCTTGCTAATCCTAATTGAAATTAAATTAACCTCTGAATTAAATAATATTTTAATTATAATTAAATAAATTCTTTTTTTTTTTTTAGCAATCCTGTACCATGCCTTGTACAAATCCAATTATTGCATTGGAAATTCAAGCCTTTGTATCAGCAATGCAATCACATATCAAACCTGATATGGGATCATATTTATTACGTAATCGAACCGATGAAAATCTTTTAGTTGGAGATTTACATTTAACTATTCAGGGTATAACTGGATTAGATCATCCAGCTGATTTATATATTTGTTTAGAAGTTGATTCGTATGGTCATTATTTTCGTAAAGCTAAAACGAAAATGGTTTGTCGTAGCACTAGTCCACTATGGAATGAAAGCTTTGTATTAGAATTGGAAGGTAGTCAAAATGTTAGAATATTATTATATGAAGCACTTGAACATAGACCAGCATTACGGGCCAAACAAATTTGGAAGGTAATATACATTTAATTTATTTTTATTTTGTATTTTTTTTAATAAATTTAATTTTAATTATTCATAATTTTTACACAGCTAAGTCGTAGTTGGTTACCAGAAGCACCACAAAATAAATCAATCAAATTATCAGATATGATTATATTGAATACAACAATAAGATTTGTTCCAGGTGAAGTGACACTAAGGAGAGTTCCAACTTCTAAACCGGGTGCTCTATTTGGGACAAAATTGGATCAAGTTCGAAAGTAAGAAATGAAAATCAATTTTCTTTATAATAATAAATTAATGATTTATTTATTTTTTTTTAAAGGCGGGAGAAACGTGACATTCCATTCATTATCAGTGCCTGTATTAGGGAAGTTGAAAGACGTGGTATGGCAGAAGTTGGAATTTATCGTGTTAGTGGATCGGCATCAGATTTGGCTAAACTTAAAAAATCATTCGAAACAAGTAAAAAATATTATTAAATAATTTATGTTTCCGAAATTGATTTAAATAATAAATTATGTCTTGTTTTAGATGCATATGAAGCTGAACAGCTATTAAAAGAAGTTGATATACATTCGGTGACTGGAATTTTAAAATCGTACTTAAGAGAATTACCGGAAGCATTGTTTACGGATTTATTATATCCGAAATTATTTGAAACATTCAATCAATTTAGTAATATTAATGAAACAGCAAGGATAAAAGCGTTAATGTCTAATTTTGAACAATTACCACAAGCAAATAAATCATCAATTTTACATATTTTAGATCATTTAATTAGGTAAATATTAATTAAAATTTGGACGTTTATTTACTTTTTATATAATTTACTTAAATTATATAAAATGAAACAAATTAGAATATTTTAGAAATTTATTTTCCTTTTTTTGAAATGTAGTAAAATTTTTTAATAAAAATTTCTTACAAATTTTATTATATTGTATTACGAGTATATAAAGTTAATATTCATATTTTTCTTATACTATTTTAAGGGTACATCAACAAGAATTAGAAAATAAAATGTCATTACATAATTTAGCAATGGTTTTTGGACCAACTTTACTTCGACCAGGTCAAACACAGACAAAACAAAAAGATTTATTAGCATCCAGTACCGTAGATGTAATGGCACAAGCTGGTATTTTATATTGTTTTCTACAAGCGCGAATTAAGAAGGATTAATGGTTTATTCAGAATTAGAAAGCTTATTTTAAGCATTTAATATTCAACTACTCGTGTATTATTATTTTTTTTTCTATTTTACATAATTTTAATATATTTTTTAATTTTTATAATTAATTTATTATAATTTTTCGTTAAATATATAATTTAAATTTTTATACAATTTTATTAATAATTTGTAAATATAATTTTATGTTTTTTTTTTTTTTTTATAATGAAAATTTCGTTATCAATTTTCTAAATATATAATCAATAAAATATTTAGTTTTATAAACTAAAAATTTATAAGAATAATACAATAAAATAAAAATTATTTTAATTTATATGCATTTGGTCATATTTTAATAGAAAATATCAGTTTTACTATTAATTGATAGAAATTATATTAAAAATAAGAATATTTAAAAAAATGTAAAACTTTAAAATTTGTAATATTGTTTTTAGTAATTTAGTTTACTCTTATAATTGAAAATTTATAAGTAAAAAGTACATTAGATTTGTTTTATTTTTTATTCATTAAAATAATTTGAAAATTTTGGAATATTATAATAATTATAATAGTTGGAACAGTATATTTTTAACATTTAGGAATAATTCAAAAAAATTGTAATATTACTTGGTAAAATTCCACTTAAATAAATTTTTTAACTGAAAATGTATTAGTTTAGTCAAATTCTACTAATTTTATACTTAAAAATAAATTACTTTTAAATTAAATTAAAATTGGTTTTACGGTCAATTGTTTATAATTAGTAACATATTTTTGAGAACTTGTAAGTAATTACAAACTGGATAATTCCAATTTGAAAAAGAATAACATTTCAAATTAATAATTTACTTACACAATAAAAATAAAATTTTAATTCTTCGCAATCATATTTAGTATTAAAAATGTTACTAATTTAAAATTAAACTTTCAGATATATAATTTAACGTAATGAATTCTGGTATATTTTAATTTAAAATTTAATATACTACAGAACTTGACATTTGAATTAAAAAGAATCAAGTTTAAGGATATTTTAATTATCATTTGTAAAATTTTTATTTTAATTAAAAACAATTATTAATAATATAAAATGTAGGAATTTATATTTACATTATAACTATACATAAATAAACATAATTAATGAAATAAAGTATAATTTTTTTTTTGTATTTTATAATATTCTGCTTAGTCTAGTCATGTAAAGTTATTGAAAAGTAATTATAGAAAAACATTTATATTAATTATAAAATTGAACACAAAAAAAAAAAAAAACAATATTATTTTTTCAATTTTTTGAATAATGAATAAGTTTTTCAATACCATATTTATTAAAAAAATATTATATTATTAAATTTTTTGATATATGAAACAGACATTTTTGAAGAAATAAAATTATAGGTGTTTGGGTTTATTTAAAATTACTGTTTTTCAAAATATTATATTAAATATATTATTACTGTTTGTTTTATTAATTTTTAAGATATTTTTAAATATATATATATATTTAAAATTATTTAAGATTATAAAATTAAATATTTAAATATAAATTTATGTTGAATATTTGTTTTATTTCTTAACAATAATAATTTTTATTTTAGAAATTTAAAACAGTATATATAAAAATAAATAATAATTATTAATAAATATTATATTATTTATTTACAAAGAGAACCGATTAATTTTAAAATTATATATAATATATATATCGTCTTAAACAAATTAATTTAGTCGAAATTAAATAAATCATTAAAAATATTTATATGTATTAAAAAATCGCTGAAATTTCTAATTAGAAAATATAATTTTTGTTTAGTTAAAAATTCCGTAAAATTATTCTATTTAAATAAATATAGTACATAGTTGAAAATAATTGTGCAATTTCAAAATTGGAAAAATCAATTAATATATTCTACCAATCATAAATAAATAAATAAAATTACAAATACGATTAAAATGTGTGTGTAAAGGAATAACCATGGATTATTTTGTTTCTTTTGTACTTTTGCAATACAAATGAAGATTTAATAAAATGAAAATGAAAAAAATCTGGATGAAATTTATTTATGAGCGTTTTTGTAATTCAATTTTATGGTTTTAAGAAAAAATCATTTAGCATTGAAATGAAATACACTTATAATATAGATAATTTTAAGACGATTTTATGCATATAATGACGAACAAAAATATAGTGATGTCTAAAGGATTGAGTTACCTGTATGGAGATGTAGTACCAGCTTAATCCAGCACGATCGCTCAAGACCAGTTATATAGCTATTATTTAATATGTGGTACTAGCTTAATCAGTGATATATTGTATTGAAATATATATTTACATTGCAATAAGAAGAAACACTGCAGTGATAATAAAAAAAACTAAATTCACTAATAAAAATTTTGATATAAATTATTTCATAAGAAAAAACTTTTCGTCCCAGATAAAGTTTTTTATTTTGATAGTTTGTATTATGTGTGGTAACTGGTAAGTTATATAAAAATATATATTTATGAAATATTTTACTTTACATGATTTTAAAACTAAGAAAGTTATTTTAAAATTTTAGCACTAATTTTATCCGATTTTAAGCAAAAATAAGATTAGATGGGTTTTGTTAGACCAATAAAATATATGAGAATTGAAATAGTGGACTCTTATTTAAACTAAAGACTTAATAATTAGCTCCTGAAACAGTTTTATTTTTTTCTGGTATTATATTTATTCTACAAATTATGTAAACCGTGCAAAAGCCAGAGATATAAATGTTAAAACCGGAAATCTAAAGCAATTTGTAACAATCTGTTTAATCAGTCGATTCAACTATATTTGGTTTGCACACTAGTTGGCTAGTATACCTAAATTTCATTAGGTATAAAAATAAAAGGAAACTTTGATAAATATCACATTATTGAATGCCTAAACTATATTTACGAAGCTGATTGAACTTTTCATTGATAAAATATAATTAAACTTTACTTTCTATGATTTCACATGTTGTCTCAATTGCAATACATTTTGTATGTACAATATATACTCCCAAAGTTTATTTTTATTGAGATTATGTATTCCAGAAACGTTACAAATTTAAAAATTCATGAACATAAAACAATCACTATTTAAATTCAATATTTCTCTCTTAATTTTGTAATGAAATCCATTTTTAGGGATTTGACCAGGGAAAATATTAAAAAATTAATTTATCTTATAATATCATATTTTATTTATTTACCAATTATTAATGTTAAACATATTTTTTGTTATTATTTTGATAGTTAATACAAATTTATAAAAAAAAAACGAAAACACATCACAAAGCCAATTATGGACATACCCGCAAACTATTTTTGTTACAAAATAAATATATCTAATTTTTAATGAAAAAAAAAAACAATCCACTTTACCTGTTTTAAGAAACAATTAGAAAATGAAATCTACTTTAATTCCATTGTATTCTATTCTTTACAAGTAAAGTATATAGAAAAACCAGAGATCGAGGTAAATATTTAAATGTTAAATGTCATACATTTAATAGTATTTTTATATTAAAATTTTATATATTTTAAATAATAAATGGTTATTTTTATTATGAATTTGATAATAATAAATTTACAATTAATTATGAGAAACTTAAATAATATTTAGTTAATTTTAAAAATGTCTTATTTTTTGTATAAATATTACAAACAAAAACAATAGATTGTACTAATTTTGAAACATATTAAAATTAGGAATTTATACACGTAAATGTAATCCATTTAATCTTATATTTTGTTAGTACATTGATTCATGAAAATGTCATTTCCTTAAATTTTATTTTTTGGTTTTTAGAAACATCTTTTCAATATATATTTAAAAAAGAAGCTCAATTTTTTGTATCATCATTTTAAAATTATACATATAAATCGACAGATTAAATTTAATTTCTTTTATTAAATATTATATTTATTTTTTGTGAAATTTTATTATGAAAAATTGTAAAAATTCATTTACAATACAATGTTTGTTATTTTATTTTAAATACTGATATAGTTTTTTTTTTGTATGTTTTGATGATTTAATATTACAATATTAATTTTTATTTGAAATTCTTATTTAATGTGGTTTTGTTTTTAAGTTGTATATATATGTGTAAAATTTATTTTGATTATTTTATTCAGATTTTGCACCTTTGTTGGCATGACATTTAGAGATTTTTCCAACTTGTTCCTTCACTTTACTTAAAAATCCTGTTTTATTGAGTCCCGGATACATTGAAATTATTATAATGGTCAGATATGTAAGAAATAAATTATCAATAACTGAACCGATATATGCTCCAAGTAATAGTGCTGCTGATATTCCAATTACAAACTGTAAAATAATATAAAAAAAAAAAATAATTGAGTAAATTGAAACGCACTTAAAAAATTAAATATAATATTTCTTTTAAATGTATATTTAACATATTTAATAGAATAAATATCAAACAGTTTTGAGTATCAAGTTCGTTTTAAAGTCGATAAAAAAAAAATACTATTAAGTTTTTGTATTTTAAAGCATTTTACAAATTAATCTGATTTAATAATTATTTATTATGCCTGTTATATTTATTGTAACAATACAAAAAAATTAACTTACCATAGTTGATTTCTGTTCTTTAGCGTTAAACAACGTATTATAAATTGAACATAATCGCATTTTTACAATGCATAATTCATTGCAAATTTCTTCAAATTTATTTTCTTGTATGCCGGTCCAATTTTCCGATTTAAAAATAAATTTTGATATAATTGGATATAAATAATCAAACAGTATGAGGGCCAATGCAAGTAGACATACCATTGTTAATGTAGAGTATTCTAAATACCATTGAAAAAGAAAAACTGTGGTAATCGAACCAAATATCAATCCTGGATAATATGGTTGATCCCATTTAAAAATAGAATTGGCTAACAATATCAATTCTCGCCAATTTTCCAGATCGTGCTTTAATTTATTAAATGCTCTTTTCTAAAAATAACAAAAATAAGGCGTAATTATTTATTGATTTTTTAATTTGCTTTTTTACTTACGGAGTCTACCCCTGGACTTGACATATTTAGTAATTTATCAAATATGAGAATATTTTAAAAATTTAATTAACAATATCTTTATAATTTTCCCAAAAAAAAAAAAAGGATTCCTCAAACTTGACAATTGAAAATATTAAAAAAAATATTTTTAGTTTTTTATATTTCGTCGTATTTTTCCTTCTAACATTGTTTGGCGCTGATATCGCCGATATCAAATAATTAGCAAAAGGCGCCAATGCCAATTTACCCTATATAAATTAAACTGTGGTTAGACAAGAATGGAAATCTGCACGTTAATCAGATTCTTCATAATTCGGTTATTATGATTTTTATCGTGTTTTAAAAAATTTAGGGCTTTGCGTTCTTCTATCCGACTGTACAAATACAATATTCTTAGTTCAAGTGCAAACATTTTATCTTTAGCGATTGGAAGTTTTGTGTTTCAAATAGTGACCTTGCGATATTTATAAATCAGACAATAATAATTTGTCATGATTTGTAGACGCAGAGCTCTGACTGATAAAGTTGATTGTGGTCAGCAATTAAGTCATTTATATTTTAAATTTTTAAAAGTAAGAAATATTATGTTTTTAATAGTAATAACACATTTTTATTACAAATAATAAAATTGTATTTCCACTAAGTTTAGTTTTTGTAGCTTTATTAGGAAGGATTAAGTAAGAGAAAGTATTAAAATGACATTAAAATTACAATTGCATTTATTAGAACTAAAGTATTTAAAACAATACACCTAAAGGTACAATTGGGGACAATGGGTCAACTTTTGGCGTAAGTGCGTCCCCTCATGAAATCAATCAATCAATCAATTAATCAAAAGTTATAATGTATATAAAAATTATTAAAGATTAATTTAAAATTTGAACTGAAACAATTATATTATAATATCAGTTTTTGTAATCGAAATGGATAGAACGTACTGCATTGAATACTCGTATATTTATTATAAAGCATTATTTTAATAATTTTATTTAAATTTAATATAATTATAAACAGATAAAGTATAAAAACACTATCTACCTAAGCTTAACCATGTATGTATATACTATGGTCGCTGGTCGTCGTGCCGCCTTGTCGCAACTCCGCGAGGCATTGTTGTATTGAATGCACTTTTCCACAACACAAAGCCGTATTTGAACCGGTTTGTTGGCGAAAAGGTAATTATTCTCATAAATTCTATATAGAAAATATGAGAGATTGGGTTACCATATGTTTCGAAATAAATATGGTAATCCAAGTAGAGATTGGGTTACCATGTTTCGAATTAATTCGTAGTATACCCATAATCGAATAGTTAAGTAGAATGAACATATAGTTACCACTTGTCACCGATTAAATCACAATTATTTATTTTTTAAAACAGTCAAATTTCATTTCACTTGACATTTTCTTCAGTTTGGATTCGTTAAAGTTCAATCGTTCCAAACTGTTTCGTTTCCAATCATCTTGAATAGATTTAAATCCACTCAATACATTTTCCATACAAATTATATGAAGACGTCAAATTTTCCATTTATTGAACGAATCCATACATTGTAGCCCAAACTAACTAAAACCTTTCTGTAAAAACTTGTTCAAATCTTTTTTTTTTTTTATATTAGATAACAAGTTGGAATGGAAAATTTGAAGTATGGAAAATTTGATTAAATTTCTTGATGTTAAGTCATTATGACGTCATACTCGACTACAATATGGTGTCTGTAATGAAGTTGGTCGACGATCATAAACATGAAATATTAAGTTTTATAATTTAATAGCAATATCAATGTTTCTCAATTTAAAAACGGTACGTTCATAACGTCACTGAATCGAGTTTTTTCTCGATTAAAATTACAGAAGCGAGATGGCCTTATAATAATTGTAAATTTTTAATTGTAAAATATAATAATTTGTAAAATTCTTAAATTTTTTAGATCTTTTGAGATGCATTTTATATAATTGGGAATTTCAGTTAGAATAAGGACCCACTGAAACTAGCGACTACAGGTTCAAACTCAATCACAAAACTGACGTACCTTCTAACTGTAACTGGAACACTTTTTTTATTTGTGATTCCTGATTCATAATCTCCGAACGTAAGATCTCCAGTAAAGAAAAACATTTTTTCGCCTAAAAATATGCATTTGAAAAAATTGAGTTGTTGCAAAAAACTCGTTTATTTCTATACAAAATATATTTATATGGGAGTTTTAATCATCGTCTAATCCAGTGTTTCTCAAACTATGTTCCGCGGAACCCTAGGGTTCCACGAACAAATTTTTGGGGTTCCGCGAGAAATTCCATTCGAATTTGAATTTTAATGTACAAAACATTGGAGAAAAATCATAGATGTTTTTTTGAGAGTTTCAGTTAGAATTTCAATATATTTAGAAGGACAAAAGAAAAAAATTAAATTATGGATTCAGAGAGTTGAAAACAACCACTTCGATATGTTCAGCTGTTTAACGGATCAAATGGTTGAAGCTAAAAATAGAAACCAATATTACAATTCCAATAAATTAGTTATAATTATAGTTAATCATTTAAAAACTTTATCAATCAATTTTGAGGAATATTTTCCAGTAAGCCAAGACCCGAGAACAGAAACATTGTGGGTTTTAGATCCATTTAATTTCACAAGTACAAGAAATAACCTATCTATAGTCGAAGAAGATTTATTAGCTGATCTGTCATCAGGCGTGACATTGAAAAATGTAAAAGAAAATTCATCACTTGATAAGTTTTGGATCCAAATTAATGGCGAGTACAAGGTTTTAAGTGACAAAGCTATTCAGACTATTCTCCCATTTCCTTCCACTTATTTATGTGAGAGCGGATTTTCAACAGTAACTTTAACCAAGACCAAACAACGGAACAGATTAAATTTGACAGCTATTGTAAGATTATCGTTAACGAATCTTACACCAAATATTGAATATTTATGCAAGTCAATGTAAGCTCATTCTTCCCATTGATACGTATAAATAAATGTTTTTTTTTAATTAAATGTTTTTCTATATACATATGTATTTAATTTTAATAAAAAAATTGTTTGCTATTTTTATTTAAATAAAAACAATTTAGTGTAAAACTTTATTTTTATTTTCATTGTTGCAGTTTTTTCAAATAAATTACTATGAAAGTAGGATTATAAGATTATAAGTGGATATACTCATCTGGCAATAAAAATTACCGAAGAGGTTCCGTGAAAACGAAAAAAAATTGATAGGGTGCCGCAGTACCAAAAAGTTTGAGAAACACTGCTAATCGATGACATTTCGCAAAGTAATATTTGCGAAAATTATTTAATTTGTCAATTACTTTATTTAATTACATTTTAAAGAAAAGTGTAAGTAGACCCGAAAGAAAGTCGAAAAAAAAGAAAAGCCAATGGAAAAAAGTATTTATAAAAATAAATTTATAAAAAACAGAAAAATAATATAATTTAAGTTTTTAAGATATGCAATGCATCAAAAGATTAACCAATTACGAGTAGTTAGAATAACTATGATTATTGCATTTAAAAAAAAAGATTTAGCTGACACTGTAGGTGTTTTTGAAGTCGGGGTCAAAAAAACAATAACAAGTATCCGGGGTACGAGTACGTAAATTTTGGATGTCTGCAGCAACATCTCGTAGAATCGCTCGCCAGATTTTAATGAAATTTGGCACACAGGTTTATAGAGACTTCATCATGATGCCCGTACATAATGAGATCAATACTCAGTGGGACCATTTTAGAATTTCCTGTTTATGGGAAAGCAGTGTGTTTAACAAACACACTAACAAACTTTTAAATCTTGTTTGTAAGACTACGTTTTTAAATATCTTACACGTGCCTAAGGATAGGGTGCAACTTATTTATTGTAAAAAAATCATATTTAAAGAAAAATGTTTCGACATTTCTGGAAAAATGTTACGTCAGAGGCAGATATTAGAGAGAAGATAAACTACTACAATTTTATGAAAAATATAGATAATATTGATTCAATTATTTTAGAAAATTATTTGTGTGATATAAAATAATTGAATAAATATATATTGATTTAAAAATAACTTACCTATAGTATAAAACTGAAAATTTGTTAATTTTAACATAAAGATCTCATAATAAAAATAATAAATTAAGAATTTGTTGATTATAAATAATTAATGATATCAAAATTAAAATAATATGTGCAATATATAAAAATTATCCAAAACATGATTTTATATTATTATTTTATTATAATCTTTGAAATCATAAATGTCTTTTGCATTTATTTACTTATCCATCACTGCAATATTCGTCTTATTCACAGTTTGCTGTTTCCAAATGCATCTAAATCTTACTATATTGTTGTGTCAAAAGTCGTCTAAAAATAGATTTTATTGAAATAGCCATTGAACAGTTGAAATTTCGGAACGTTCGAAGTTAGATTTTTAGATAGTGTATTGAATGAATATTTTTGATATGAATTTTTATTGTTTTTGGAAGAAAGGTTAAATAATAATAGGACTATATTTATTTTACGCTCTGTTTCAAATGAAGTTTCATCCAACAACTGGCATAAAAAATAATCCTGATAAATCACTTTTTGCAAAGTATGCTATATTATACAGCTTCTTCATTGTGATTTTTATAATTATAATATAATTTAAATAAAATGGATAATATTTAAGTAAGTAGAATATTATATATATGGGACGGACGACGGACCTATTTTATTTGGTAATATAAGTTGAGGTATAGTTTGTAATATTGTTTATAAAAACCTTTCTAGGAGGTGAGAATATAATTTTAAACATCAAATTTACTTAATATAATCCGGTAATAGCATTCATAATAGTCAGAACCATTAATAATTGGTGGGCCATCCCGTGGGTGGATCAAGTCAAATATATATATGTACTTACTTTTTCACATACTTTCGAAGTTATAATGAATTATCAATTCAAGTTAACCATTATTCCCATATTATCATTGATTTATTTTCAAAAAACTTTCTACTTAGTATTACTAGATATTCTGAACTTCCTCTGAACTTCATTCCAGAAATGGTTTAGAAACTTACGGTGAACCTTAAAAATGCACTTACCGGTAAAATTTTACAATATATTTCGTTCTTTCGAGTAAAATGTAAAATCTGCATTTATTATATAAATATTGATATTTCTAAATTTTTGAAAATATTTAAATAATAACGAATACAAATCTTTTGTGGATACATCTGCTTATAATATTATTTTCTATATTTTATACTTTTAAAAAAATTACATTTATTTTTAACTAATAGTAGAGTGCAAATTATATAAAATAAAATTTAATTTATGTATTATTATATCTTAAATAATTATACCTTATTTACTTATTATATATATTATAATTATTTTTTTTTTTTTTATTTATTATTTTGTATTTTAAATATTTCACCTTAAAACATGTTATTTAATATAATTATATACAGAAATTAAAAATATTTAAAAAAAAATTTAAATTGTATATCTGTAAATATAATTGAATTTAATAAAATTTAATTTTAAATGCTCTATTTTACAATAAAAGTCATTCTTTAATAAATAATATGCCACAAAATAAAAACAAACATAACAAATTGAAAATTGATTATCAAAATTTTATATCAGAATCGTTTTGAATACAATTTAGATATTGGATTCTGAAAAATATATTTTATATGATTGGGAAATGAATATTTAATTTCATAAAAAAAACATAACATTAAATATTATTACCACACATTTTACACAAAATTAAAGCCAACTATTTTTTGGGTATATAAATTAACCTAATTCAGTTTATTATTTATTATTATGCTCTTTAAAATAAGAATGAAACAATTCTAACAAAACTCTGAAAAATAATATATATAATTTCATGATTTCTTAAAGTTACTACTAGTTATTTTTTGTTAGTTTTACGATAAGTATGTATATTATTTTACAACTAATTAAATATTAGTAGTAAGACAACACCACTAGAGTATATTTAGTACAAAGTCGATTGAGACAGATCGAGGCCTGGTGGTCAAAACCGCCACTTTAGTACTGAATTTGAATGTTGGTGTATGTGTTAGAGGGGGTCCACTATATAGAGATGTCCTGATAGTTTTGTTTTTTTGGTTGGTCAGAATCCAGTTTTGGAGGTTTATTTGTGAACTTGGATATTTGATCCACCCGTAGTATAAATATAGAATAAAATGATGACCAAAACAGGATTCTTACTAATAGAAATGTGGGAATGCGAGTTTTTGAAACAACTCCAACAGAATAAACAAATAACCGAATTTGTTGCAAATCATCCTCTTTTAGATAATCTACCACTTAATCCTCGAGATTCATTTTTCGGTGGTAGAACAGGTAATACAAGATTGTATTATAAATGTGAAGCTGGTGAAAAAATAAAATATATTGATGTATGCTCACTTTATCCATTTTGTGCAAATATGGAAAATTTCTAGTCGGACACCCTAAAATATATGTAGGTAGTCCAGCCTGTCAACAGATTGATTTAAAAACCAACAATGGATTAATAAAATGCAAAATACTTCCACCACAAAATTTATATAAGAACAATAAATAAATTAGCAGAACAATAAATTAATGTTTACGCTATGTCGGTCATGATGTTCCGAAAAATTATGTCAATCAACATGTTTTCATAACGACCAAGAAAAGCTTTAACAGGTACATGGATATTTGATGAAGTAGTTAAAGCTTTGGATAAAGGTTATAAAATTATAGATATTTTTGAAATATGGGAGTATGAAATTGCTCAATATGATATGACAAAAAATAGTACTGGAATATTCACAGAAATGATGAATAAGTTCTTAAAAATGAAACAATCTGCCAGCGGATTTCCCACGTGGTGTAAAACTCAGGAAGAAAAAGAAAAATATATTGCTGATTTTTTACAAAATGAAAATATTTTGTTGAATTTTTCCGATATTTTTCATAATATTGGTTTAAGATAAAGAACTGTAAATGTTTGCATGTATAAATTAATGTTAAACTCCTTTAGGGGGAAATTTGGCCAATGAGAAAATCAACCAAAAACAACTGTTGTAAATGATCCTGATGAACTATATAATTTACTAACAAATGCAGCTATTAACGTTAATCATATCTTATCAATAAATGACGATACTTTAATTGTAAATTCTATGATTACATAGAATATTTATTAAAATAAAACTTTTCTTGCTTTTTAGTAGTGTATTTTCGCGCATTAGTAATTTTATATTTGAAGTGAATAGACGTGTAAAAACTAAAAAATAAAAAAAAAAAAAATGAATTTAAATATGTATGTTATTTTTGTATATTTTATGATGTGTTGTAATGGGGTACCGATAAACCCTACCGTGCCATCGGCTACATACCATTTTAACTTTAACAATAACTCCCTTATATTTAATTTGGCGGGTCCAAGTGGCCATATAATTGCAGTTAATAATATTGTTAATAATAATAATAATAATTATAATTCACAAGTAAGGTCTTGTAGAAATTCATCAATATCAACTACATCTCAAAGACTATAAAATTGTGGTGTATTAATATGAAACAAAAGGAAAAAATATAATTTATAAAGGTGATAATGATGGTAAATCATTAAATTTATTGTACCATAAAAACCACTTCAATGTAATTTCATCGTTGACTTCAGCTTTTTGCTGTAGTTATTTTTGCCAAACATGTCGTATACCATATAATAATAAAAATTCACAGCATTGCGAAGGTCAATGCCCATGTGGTCAAAAAATACCACCGTGTCATAAAGTTACAACAGAAATAAGCTGTACAGACTGTAATAGAAAATTTAGAGACCAAGACTGTTACAATAATCATCTGTCTTCATCAGGTTCGAATAAAAACAACAACATTTGCACAGCCATAAAAAAGTGTTTAAAATGTTTAAAAACCTACAAACAAAATAGAGTACACACTTGTGGAGAATTTTTTTTGCAGCATTATGTAAAAATGATGTACCAAAAGAATATTTGTGCTATATGCAAACAGATAAAAAGACCCAAAATTTTAAAGATAAAATGTGTATTTTTTACGATTTAGAAACAAGACAAGAAAAAGATTTAAGTACAACTTCTGTAAACGCTATTAAATTACATGAACCCAACTTAAATAAACGACGATGTGATGCGTGCTTAGAATGTAAAAATTTGGCATTTTGTAAAAAATGTAGTTTTAGACAACTTATATATAAAGAAAATGTAATACAAACATTTTTAGAAAATTTGCTAGAAGTTAGAAAAACATTTAAACAAATAATCGTAATAGCTCATAATGGTAAATCATTTGATCATTTAATCAAATTTATTTTTAATCACATTTAGTTTATTTTTAATCACATTTTAACAAAAACTGACTTAACCCCACAATTAATTATGCAGGGGACAAAAATTATCATGATGTTATTAGGAAATATTAAATTTATTGATTCTATAAATTATTTTCCAATGGCTTTGTCTAAATTACCCAAAGCTTTTGATTTACCCGATACATATAAAAAAGGTTATTTTCCGCATTTTTTTAATACTCTAGAAGTCTAGAAAATACAAATTATATTGGTTGTTTACCTCCTACAGAATATTATGGTTGTGATCAAATGAAGACAGACGATCGTAAAACGTTTTTAAAGTGGTGTGAGGAAAATAAAAATTTGGAATTCAATTTACAAAAATAAATCGAAAGCTATTGTGCGAGTGATGTTAATATTTTAACAGAGGCCTGTTTAAAATTTAGAAAACTATTGCTTACAGAATGTAATGTATGTCCTTTTACTGAGGCGACCGCAGTTGCATCAGCATGTAATTTGGTTTTTCGACGAAATTTTTTACAACCAAACACAATTGCTATTATTCCTGTTGAAGGATATAGAAATCGTGACAAACAATCAAAAATAGCTATGCAATGACTATTGTACGAAGAAAAAAATAAAAAAATTACCATACAGTTTGCAGCAAAACAAAAAGAGGCAATTATAAATGGTGTAAAGGTAGATGGCTATTGCAAAGAGACTAAGCTAATTTTTGAATTTCATGGCTGTATCTATCACAGTCATCCTGTATGTATTAAACATAATAGAAATAAGTTGATAAATAATCAATCTACTGAGACATTTGAGCTTCGCTATGAAAATACAATAGCGAAAACAAATAGACTGCAATCTTTTGGTTATGAGGCAATAGAAATGTTGGAATGCGAGTTTTTCAAACAATGCCAACAAAATAAACAAATAACCGGATATGTTAAAAATCATCCTCTTTTAGATAATCTACCACTTAATCCTCGAGATTCATTTTTTGGTGGGAGAACAGGTAATACACGATTATATTATAAATGTGATTTTGGTGAGAAAATTAAATATTTTGATGTATGTTCACTTTATCCATGGGTCTGCAAATATGGAAAATTCACGATAGGTCACCCTAAAATATATGTAGGTGATCAGGTCTGTCGACAGATTGATTTGAAAACAAAAAATGGGTTAATAAAATGCAAAATACTAAAACAGAACAATAAATTAATGTTTACGTTGTGTCGGACATGTTCCGAAAAATTATGTCAATCAACATGTTTTCATAACGACTAAGAAAAGCTTTAACAGGAACATGGATATTTGATGAAGTAGTTAAAGCTTTGGATAAAGGTTATAAAATTATAGATATTTTTGAAATATGGGAGTATGAAATTGCTCAATATGATATGACAACAAATAGTACTGGAATATTCACAGAAATGATGAATAAGTTCATAAAAATAAAACAATCTGCCAGCGGGTTTCCTATATGGTGTGAAACGCGTGCACAACAAGAAGAATATATTGTTGAGTTTTTGAAAATATCCAGCTTGAATTCGGCGATATTATTAAAAATATTGGTTAAAGATCTTTGGCCAAATTAATGCTAAACTCATTCTGGGGTAAATTTGGTCAAAGAGAAAATCAACCAAAAACAATAATTGTAAATGATCCTGATGAACTATATAATTTATTAACAAATGCAGCTATTAACGTTAATCATATCTTACCAATAAATGACGATACTTTAATTGTAAACTGCGAATATGTATTAGAAGCGTGTACACCACTTTCAACTGTAAATGTTTGAATCGCTTCATATACAACTGCACAGGCACGTCTTTTTTTTTTAAATATAATATTTCTTCTGTTTTAGGCAAACTTTTTAAAAGATATAAACATTTTCGGATCCGCTCCATACATACATTATCCGCTGCATACAAAGTATAATGCAATTAAGTCTTTCCGCAACTAATTAAATTTAATTAATTTCAAAAAAATTTACTTGTAATATTAATTAATTAAAATAAACATCATTTTAAACATTGGCGTTCTTGTATTGTAATATTAAATAAAAGTACAAAGTAATAATCTAGTAAAGAAAAAATGTCAAAGCATTAATAATATTTTGGTTATTGACATAATAACCTTTATACTTTCATATTTTGGATATATAAAAACAAGTGCATTATGTATACTATTATGGATCAGTATTATCAAAATGCCTTTAAGTAGTCAAAATAAGATACTAACATTTGACTTGACTCTCGATGAAAATTCAAGTCAAGATGTAATTATTGACTTAACTCAGGAGGACGTAATCGATTTAACAACAGATGAAGAAGCAAAAGATAATAAACCGTTGGACTTAAGAACATCAAGACATCAACTGATGATAACATCAACTGATGATTATGAAACTATAACCAACAATCAACAGCAAAATATATACAGGATATTATCTCAACAAACAGAAAACTTGAGCTTTAATCCTGCACCAAATGTAACAGTTTCGCAAATAGTAAATAGATTTGTTGAAACGGTAATTACAATAAATAATTTTAAAAATAAATAAATCGTTTCGATTTATTCATATGTAATATAAGAAAATATAAATTTGTTATTATTGTAAAATATATAAAAAGGCTAATATACTAAATAAAATTTCAAAATTAAATTTTTATTATAGTTTTTGCTGATTTTTGTTTTTTTAGATCATGTGCAATCAATTATTACAAAATTGCATTTTTTAAAATAATTATTTATAGTTTTCAAAAAATATTAGATTACAGATACTTATATTTTAATGCATTTTTGTACTGCATTTTTAGTCTTTAAAAAGTCTTCTGTATAAACGGTCAACTGTCTTTGAAAAAAAAAATTTAAAAAAATATAAATATATATTCTGAAAAAATATTTAGTGAAAATATTATTTGAAACTTGTGAAATTGTGAAAATAAATATTGAGTGATTTGTATAAAAATTAATATAACAAATTTAAAACTTAAAACTAGTGAAATTTAAAACTTTTTTTTATCATACACTTATATTTGGGCTTTTTAAAAAAAATTAAGTGTTAATATGAATTCTACAATGTTCATTTTATTTTTGGGTGTTCTTATGGTTATCTTTATTACCGGTATGTCCCTTAAAGAAGGGGGTGAAACATCATTTGTCTTAAACTTTGGTAATAGTAGCATGACCTTTAATAGCCATATTGTTGGTCATGCTACATTCAATAAAGAAGTTATTTTCAACAATTTAATGCGGCAAGACAATTTAATACCGCCACAGACTGAGCGTCCGCTAAACGTGCGTGTGAATTATCACCGCACGTCGTATAAAACATCAAGAAATGGGGTTAAATATTAACTTTAAATTTATACTAATTCTTAAATTTATTGAATTTTTGCTTTTTTTCAGTTTATTAACCCCACGAAATTTTTTACAACCAAACACAATTGCTATTATTCCTGTTGAAGGATATAGAAATCGTGACAAACAATCAAAAATAGCTATGCAATGACTATTGTACGAAGAAAAAAATAAAAAAATTACCATACAGTTTGCAGCAAAACAAAAAGAGGCAATTATAAATGGTGTAAAGGTAGATGGCTATTGCAAAGAGACTAAGCAAATTTTTGAATTTCATGGCTGTATCTATCACAGTCATCCTGTATGTATTAAACATAATAGAAATAAGTTGATAAATAATCAATCTACTGAGACATTTGAGCTTCGCTATGAAAATACAATAGCGAAAACAGACTGCAATCTTTTGGTTATGAGGCAATAGAAATGTTGGAATGCGAGTTTTTCAAACAATGCCAACAAAATAAACAAATAACCGAATATGTTAAAAATCATCCTCTTTTAGATAATCTACCACTTAATCCTCGAGATTCATTTTTTGGTGGGAGAACAGGTAATACACGATTATATTATAAATGTGATTTTGGTGAGAAAATTAAATATATTGATGTATGTTCACTTTATCCATGCGTCTGCAAATATGGAAAATTCCCGATAGGTCACCCTAAAATATATGTAGGTGATCAGGTCTGTCGACAGATTGATTTGAAAACAAAAAATGGGTTAATAAAATGCAAAATACTTCCGCCACAAAATTTATATCATCCTGTTCTACCACTAAAACAGAACAATACATTAATGTTTACGTTGTGTCGGACATGTTCCGAAAAATTATGTCAATCAACATGTTTTCATAACGACTAAGAAAAGCTTTAACAGGAACATGGATATTTGATGAAGTAGTTAAAGCTTTGGATAAAGGGTATAAAATTATAAATATTTTTGAAATATGGGAGTATGAAATTGCTCAATATGATATGACAACAAATAGTACTGGAATATTCACAGAAATGATGAATAAGTTCATAAAAATGAAACAATCTGCCAGCGGGTTTCCTACATGGTGTGAAACGCGTGCACAACAAGAAGAATATATTGTTGATTTTTTGAAAAATGAAAATATCCAGCTTGAATTCGGCGATATTATTAAAAATATTGGTTTAAGATCTTTGGCCAAATTAATGCTAAACTCATTCTGGGGTAAATTTGGTCAAAGAGAAAATCAACCAAAAACAATAATTGTAAATGATCCTGATGAACTATATAATTTATTAACAAATGCAGCTATTAACGTTAATCATATCTTACCAATAAATGACGATACTTAAATTGTAAACTGCGAATATGTATTAGAAACGTGTACAACACTTTCAACTGTAAATGTTTGAATCGCTTCATATACAACTGCACAGACACGTCTTTTTTTTTTTTAAATATAATATTTCTTCTGTTTTAGGCAAACTTTTTAAAACATATAAACATTTTCGGATCCGCTCCAACCTCGCTTAAACCAATCACAAGAACAAATGAGTTAATTATTATAAAATATAAAATAACCAACATGAGGATAGTAAATACTAGATATGGACCGAAATTCCTGGTAGACTTGGGCACAAATGTATATTGTCTACCAGAAAAAATATTAGCCGGATTGATGGAACAAAACTACACACCCAGTCAGGTACCTAAAAATTTGTACATGATAGTGGACAAAATAGAGGGGCCTATTATACTTTTTTTTCAAAAAAATAATTAATATTTTACGGTAAAATTGAAACATTTATTGTAAAATAGTATGTATTTACATAATAAATAAATTACGATGCAAAACTGTTTTTATTTTTAAAAATGTATTTTCTCAAATTTTGTTTACAGGATCAATTTGTCCTCTCCATCTATAAAATTTAAAAAAACATTTTACAGAACTCCTAATGATATGTGACGCGCAAAATATACACAAAATAATTCAGAATACATAAAAACCTCAAAATATTATAAATAAAATCAATATAAAAAAAGTAAAAGAACGAGTGTAGTGGGTAGTTCGCTCGACTTGTAGAAACATTGATTAACTACTTTCTGATGGTTTGTTTAAAATTAAACTAACTTTTATTAAATTAAGGTAGGTTATTTATATGAAAATTTTCAAGTTTATTACAGTTGTTATTATAAAACTAAAAGTAAAACCTTATAGTTGATATTATTAACAAATCTTTAATTAAAAAACGTATCATCACTTTTTTATCATACCAATAAAAAACACAATTTATTGAATTATTTTTAAAATTTATTATTATTATTTAAAATTATGGTGATAATAAACTTGCCGACAAAAAATATAATTTGGCTTAAAATTTTTTAATAAATAAAAAAACCCGTGTTTTTTTTAAAATGCAATAATAAGAAATACGTAAGTATGATTAGTTTTCAGAAAGATAAAAACAATGTTGTAGTTATGACTTTATTATTAAGATCGAAAAAAGTATTCACGTACAACATTTAGAAACAATTTTGTAATAAATACTACGTATTTTGATTTTCATTTTGTATTATCATTATGGAGCCACCTATTGAAGACATAGAAGAAGAGAAAGACGACGCATTAGTTCATACTGATGCAGATTATCCTGGCAAATTGATTTAGAGAAAAGGATTCCATTTGCAAAATTCAACAAAGGGGGTCAAATACCTTCTTACCGTTATTGATATTTTTTCAAAATATGCTTATACAAAACCAGTTAAAATAAAAAGTGGTTTTGATGTAACGAGAGCTATGAATAAGATTTTATCTAAAAGCAAGTAAATTCCAAAAAATATTCATTCTGATCAAGGAACAGAATTTTTTAACAGCAATTTTCAAAACTTAATAAAAAAACATAATATAAATCATTATCATACGAACATTCACAAAACTTAAGGCTTCTATTTGTGAACGTTTTAATCGAACTTTGAAAAATAATATGTGGAAACAATTTAGTTTACAGGGAAATTATAATTGGATTTAAGTTATAAATGATTTAACAAATAAATATAATCATATACGACATCGTACAAACCAATTCAAGTATCTAAGAAAAATGAAAAACTTCTATTAAGAACAATATACAACACCCCAAAGTTATATAAAACACCTAAATTTAAAATAAATGATTTTGTATTTGTACGCATCAGCAAGTCCAAAGGAATTTTTCAAAAAGGTTATGAACGAAATTGGTCTACCGAAATTTTTAAAATATCAAAAATTAACTCAACAAACCCTGTAACTTATTCTTTAACTGACTATAAAGAACAGCCGATAATGAGAGGTTTTTTTGAATTTGAAATGCAGAAAACAAAATATGCTGATTTTTATCTTGTTGAAAAAATGATCGACAGTAAGGTAATCAAGTTTTTGTCAAATGGCTTGGATTTGATAATACACATAATTCATGGATAAATAAAAAAGATATTTTAAAGTTAAATACTATTGTACAACTGAAAAATGAATTGTGTAAATAAACTTTGTTTTAATGGTATAATTTGTTTATTATAAAAATGTTTTTAATAAGAATCATGTATGTTCACTTTATCCATGGGTCTGCAAATATGGAAAATTCCCGATAGGTCACCCTAAAATATATGTAGGTGATCAGGTCTGTCGACAGATTGATTTGAAAACAAAAAATGGGTTAATAAAATGCAAAATACTAAAACAGAACAATAAATTAATGTTTACGTTGTGTCGGACATGTTCCGAAAAATTATGTCAATCAACATGTTTTCATAACGACTAAGAAAAGCTTTAACAGGAACATGGATATTTGATGAAGTAGTTAAAGCTTTGGATAAAGGGTATAAAATTATAGATATTTTTGAAATATGGGAGTATGAAATATTCACAGAAATGAAGAATAAGTTCATAAAAATGAAACAATCTGCCAGCGGGTTTCCTACATGGTGTGAAACGCGTGCACAACAAGAAGAATATATTGTTGAGTTTTTGAAAAATGAAAATATCCAGCTTGAATTCGGCGATATTATTAAAAATATTGGTTTAAGATCGTTGGCCAAATGCTAAACTCGTTCTGTGGTAAATTTGGTCAAAGAGAAAATCAACCAAAAACAACAATTGTAAATGATCCTGATGAACTATATAATTTATTAACAAATGCAGCTATTAACGTTAATCATATCTTACCAATAAATGACGATACTTTAATTGTAAACTGGGAATATGTAGAAGAAGCGTGTACACCACTTTCAACTGTAAATGTTTGAATCGCTTCATATACAACTGCACGCACAGACACGTCTTTTTTTTTAAAATATAATATTTCTTCTGTTTTAGGCAAACTTTTTAAAAGATATAAACATTTTCGGATCCGCTCCAACCTCGCTTAAACCAATAACAAGAACAAATGAGTTAATTATTGGCAGGGAGTATAAAATAACCAACATGAGGATAGCAAATACTAGATATGGACCGAAATTCCTGGTAGACTTGGGCACAAATGTATATTTTCTACCAGAAAAAATATCACCCGGATTGATGGAACAAAACTACACACCCAGTGAGGTACCTAAAAATTTGTACATGATAGTGGACAAAATAGAGGGGCCTATTATACTTTTTTTTCAAAAAAATAATTAATATTTTACGGTAAAATTGAAACATTTATTGTAAAATAGTATTTACATAATAAATAAATTACGGTGCAAAACTGTTTTTATTTTTAAAAAGGTGTATATTTTCTCATTTTGTCCAGTTGCAGCATTACACAGGAGCAAGTAGGAAGCAATTCCTTGAACAACAACGTAGTGAACTGGAGACTCTTAATGAGATACAGACAGCTAAAAGAGCAGAGAGATTACGACACTTATGAAGCGCGTCTTATTATTTACATTGGACACAATGTAAAGATCGATTATGATTGCGAATGGGCCTGTCTGAATGAAAACCTAACGGACAACCAAAAATGTGTCATCCTAAATAAATCGTGGATAGATTGCATGAGGACTCTACTGAGTGATTTTCGCGAATTATACTCTTCTTCACAGACTAACCTTGAATCGGTTATTGCGGCAACAAGGCATAGAACAAAGAAATGCACAAGGACCTAAATTCGGTACCAAATACCGAAGTAGTTATTGGTGCACCTGAGCCTGGGAACCAAATTGCGTGGGTGTGTGGGAGGTGTGAATTTTAATGTGTTTTTAATGGGTGTTAATGGGTGTTGTTAATGGGTGTTGTTAATGGGTGTTTTTAATGGGTGTTGTTAATGGGTGTTGTTAATGGGTGTTGTTAATGGGTGTTGTTAATGGGTGTTGTTAATGGGGTGTTGGGGTGGCGCGCGCCGCTTTTTTTGGTTCTCTTCTTTGTCATATTCTTCTTTCTCATGTCATGGTTGAGTGGATATTGTGTATATGCCTTTTCGCTTGAATGATTTAGGTTTTCTTCTTTGGTTTCTGCAGTTTATACGGTTGAGTGGATATTGTCTTGGTTGTTGCTGATACATGTATGGAATTTTTTTAAAAAGAAAAAGTGTACTTTTGAGATTTGAACTGGGGAACGTGGTGTTTTATAAGTCTGCGCTCTACCTACTGAGCTACCGACTTGTTGGAAAATCTACATCTTATTGCTTATATAAACGTGATGGTTTACAAAAAGAATTGATGGTTTTAAAAAACATTTTGGTTCCAACTGGATTTGAACCGTGAATGTTTTAATAAGAAATATTTTTATGTTTGGACATGATTGCACATATATAAACAATTTTTAAAACTCTATATTGTTGGGATATACAAATCCTGCATATTTACAAGAAAAATGTTTAAACATCCATAAATAAATAAATATAACATGATTCTTTATAAATATTTATGCTTAATTTAGTTCAAGACTATTGTTTATAAATTTGTTTACCCTTGTATTAAATAATAAATCGTAAAATTAGTTTAATTATATTTTTTAAATATCAAAAACGCGAAAACATTTGTATATAAAAGTCAGAAAGTTCATTAGCGTATATTTATTAATTTGCTGACTTTTCTAATCTTTTTACAAAAAAATTAATATATTGCATTATCAAATTAAAATAGATTTTAAAAAATATCAGATTACAGCAAATATTTTTGCATTTAAAAGTTTTATAATTTTGCGTTTAAAAGTTTTAATAAATGCATTATTTTTGCATTGTGAAAAAATCAGTAAAGGCGTGAAGACGTAAATTGATAGAAGTTTAAATTTTAAAAAATGTATTTAATTTTTGTGTGCTTTATTATTATTTTAAATGGTGTTTACTGCGGCCCAGTAAATTTTCCATCAACAAACGCCACGTATCAGATAAATATATTGAATACATCTTTAACTTTATCGGGATCGGCCTCACATATATTTACTGTGAATCACGTGGCGACCAACAATATTTATAACCATCACTATTATTATAAAGAGGATAAAAATAAATCCTCGGTAAGTATAATTTTATACACTTTTATAAAAATAAATTAATAGTTAGTTAGTTAAAATTTATTTATTTGACCTTATAACACAAATTATAAAACTCCTTTTTTCATATTTACATATTTACATATTTGTGCCGTCTATTTTGAAAGTGGTCTAAGTCCATTTTCCAAAAAATTGAATTAATGATAAAATAATTACATCTTTAATTATTTTGTAAATTATTAAACAATTTGTAGTCAAAAATTTTAAAAGGGTTTTTTTTTTTTTTGCTATAGCACCGATATTTTTAAATTAATTCAACCTAAAAACCTTAAATATCTCAACATAATGAAAAATGGACCTAAACCAGTTTCAAAATAGACGGCTCATTTAGTTAAAATGTTATTTACATTATTTACTAATTCATTTTAAATAAAATAATAGTTATTAATAATTTTTTATTTCAGATGGAAAGGGATCAGTTGATACCGGTGGTACCACCTGTAAATAAATAAGAAATTTTTTGTACGTATTTACTCTTGTTAAATTTACACTTGATCTATATATTTTTGGAGCTGATATATAAGTTTTATTAATATAGTTTTTACTCAGTGTGTGTAATGTTGTTGACTACCGTGGATATAGAAGTAATTTCTACTTTTTTAAAAGAATATAAACTGTTACTCGATAATGAAAATATAAAAAAATTAGAAAATCTTGAGGAGAAACTGAAATTATTAAATGAAAGCGGAGTAAAAAAATCACAATTTGGTGTACATTATAATTCTTGTATTTGGTCTGATGATAAGACAACATCAGGGCCTGATACATGTATTTGTGTATCAATAACCTTTAGATATAGAGAAGCGTTAAAAGTAATAGGAAAATTTAAAAATCTGTTGTATAGAATGCAAAATTTAAGTTTGTAAACATGCTGCCATTTATACACCCTTTTACCATGATTATAGCAGGGCCTTCGGGCTGTGGAAAAACAACTTTTGTTTGTAATTTAATACTACGACATCTGGAATTAATCAAACCGAATATAACTAAAATAATCTGGTGCAATCCAGAATTAGGCGCTGTACCAGGAAATTTACCTTTTGAAAACATTGAATTTTTAAGTAATATACCAGAGCAAATTATTAATCACGATAATGACAACATTTTAGTGGTGTTGGACGATTTAATGCTCGAGACATATAATAAACAGGTATGCGAGCTATTTACAAAGGGGTCACACCACAAAAATTTATCAATCATTTTATTAATACAAAATATTTTTCACCAAGGTAAATACTGTCGTGATATATCGTTAAATGCTAAATACTTGGTTTTATTTAAAAATCCGCGTGACAAATCTCAGATCGCACCTTTAGCGCGTCAAATTTTTCCAGAAAAAACAAGAGAATTTATGAGAGTATATAATGAAGCTACGTCAGCACCACACGGTTATATCGTGTTAGACTTAACACAGAACATCAATGAATTATACCGTATACGAAATAATATATTTGAAAAAAATTACTGTGTTTGCTATTGCACATCAAATGATTTAAACAACATAGTTTACTGTGAAAAATATGAAACGATTGAAAAGAAACCAACATATATTACATCTTTTAAAAAATTCTAACAAAAAACTGCGTAATAGTGTATTAAAGACATGTGATGATGATGTTATAAAGGCAATAATTGAAATTGCAATTAATACTTTAAACGGGAATAACCAAGCTCCGAAAAAAATTATTTCATTTTTAAAAAAACATAAAAATACAATTCGTTGCTTAGCCAGTACCAAAAGAAACTTGAATGCAAAACGACGAATACTTATACAAAAAGGTGGCTTTTTACCTGTTTTAATTGGAACAGTGTTATCGGGAATTATTGGTAAATTAATAAGTGATTATCAATCAAAAAATGAATAATATGCAACGTATGATAGTGATACCGCCAGAAGTTTTTTTTAAATTTAAAAAATTATTGAATGATGAAAACAACTTAAATATTTTGAATCAAAATATGGAAAAGCTTTTACATAATAAAGCTTTAAATCCTATCCAAAAATGGTACATGTTAAGACAAAACCTAATTAAATATAATAATCAAAAAAGAACAGCTTTACAGTTACCTACTGAGCATGTAAAATTAAAAAAATACTACTTCAGGTAAAAATGTCGAAACTCAAACTAAATTTAAAATATTAAAAGACAAAGAAACTCAATATGAATCTGAAATACAACAACAACAAAAAGATTTTGACTATATTAAACAAGCATTACCTGATTATGATGATGATGTTTTTTACTTTAACCCTGTGAAAGAACAACAACAACAACCACAATCACAGTTTGAAGATGGTGATGTAGATATGGAATTTGGAATGGATGATGACGATGCAGCTGACCTGGCTTTTACACAAGCATTACCCAATGAGCGTTTAAGCAGAAGATTATCTTCAACACCAAATGTGAGAATGTATGACACAAATACACATGATATTATTACAGTCGCATTACCTGATCAATCACTTAAAAAATCGCCTATAAATACACGACAACGTTTGCATACAACAGGTTCAGTTTTAAGACCTAGCATTCTGTCCAAGTATCCTAATGAGAGAAATGCAAGTAAACGAAAACAGTCACCAATACACAAATCACCACCCAAGCTATACAAGACGTTTTTGACACCGCCTAATTGGACTTCATATAAATAAGACACAAAATAAAAATATTTAGCACTAGCAATTATGAATTCAAGAGATGATTTTTACATCACGTTATTTAGTAACGATTCCAATAATTTTTTCCCTGATAATACACTCTCAACTTTTGAAAATAGAATACCAACACATTTAGATTTAACTAAAGCTGATTGGAAGGTTGGTCTTTCGGAAATTTATGTTAACGACTATTTACAAGCAGGTACTTATGAAAAAGAAAAATCAGCTACTATTTCATTGGGTACCCATGAGGTTACCGTAGGAAAAAATAAACAAATAGTAAAAAAACGTATGGGATATACATTTTACCATGACGATGATTCAAGATTTAAGTTTGATGATTGGAAATCAAATTTTTTACCAACACTTATTAACAATATCACACCATTGGGCACATATACACGCGCTGAAGTTTTACAAGAATTTTATAATGAAGTGCTTGTCACATTATTAGACGACACCACTTATACAGTTCCTTACAATCCCGTTACCGCAGCTAATCAACTTCAAATGATACGCATAGCAAGATCTTTCAACAAAGAAAGTTATTTTTTAAAACCAAATTTTGAATATACTATACCAACTTTGATAAAAGAACTCTTTCAGCAAAAAAAAAATATACATTCACTGAAAAACACAATAGTGGATTTGTTTAAAATTGCTTTTCAATCATATGATGATCAAAAAAGAGGTATGATAATAGTATATACTGATATTATACAACCGGAAATTTTTGGAAACAACAAAATACGAGCTTTGCGTGCGATAAATATTGATAACTGTAGAAAGCAGAACAATATAGAGTTTAATAATATACAAGTAGTAAGAAGACACCCTTAGAACAAAAATACATTACGTCCGATAGGGACAAAATATAACGACAGTGGCAAGGTTTTTGACAAAAAATTGTATGAACATGATAGGTCGTTGTTTGATATATGAAATAGTATAAGTTAGAAGAATCAAAGATAAAACGAATGTAAAAAAAAGCCACTTTGCGTAAAAAATAAGCCACTTTGTTGATGTAGGTAGCATGATAGTAAATATGCAAGTAGCAAGATAGTAAATATACTGCGATGTCGGTAGTATGTATGAAGGGAAAAGAATTGTGTGTATTTTACGTTTGTCTCTGTCGCTGAGAGAGCTTTGTGTGCGTATTTGAGTTTTGTGTAAATAAGTTAGTACCATGCGCATTTTTGTTTACATTCTCGCGCGAATATGAAGAAAAGTAAAAAAGCAACTATACCAGGTAAAAAATAGAACTGCATATTGTGTATATATTCCAGTTTTTTGAAACTAAAAACAGATTATGCAATTTATTTATTATTCAATATATATAATAAAAAAAGTCGCAAGCAGTTCTTCTTCTTCACTTACGCAGATTTGCGTTGTGCATATGCATATACTGTTTTTTGCTTACATAAAATAAAAAATGAGAAGTGTTTCGAAAAAAATGTACTTTATTTACTCAACATAAATATAATTGTTATGATGTTAAAAAAAAGCCCTGTAATAGACATGATATAATAAAGAAATTTTATATTTTTAGAATCTTTAGATAATAAGATATTGGATAATTCTTTAGTAGTTCCTCTGCCTGTTAAACCACATTCATCTATACCGCAATCTGTAGCTTCTTTTGTTTTGTATTCTTTGGAAAAGATGTAGCAGTTTGGTGAATATTTTTTGTGTTCATCGGAAATAATAGTTCCTTTGTTCCAATGAAATATCTGGACATTACAGTAGTAACATTGTACAATATCAGCAGTGTTTAAATAGAAAAACCCATTTAATGCTAGTTCCTTTTTATTAATAAATACTTTAGGCCAAAACTTGAAAGTTTTTAAACGTTCCTCCTCCTTACTTAATAACGACATTTCAAGACAGATAATTGATATAAAATGAATTGTTGTATCTATAAAAGTTCTTTATATTAGTTTTTCTTGGACTATGGGGAACGTTAATTCAAAAATTCAAAGCGTGTATTACGATAAAACAAGCTCTAATATATATGGTTCTGCAGCTAAACTTCATAAAGCCTTAAAATCTAAAATAAGTCATAATAAAATCAAAGAGTGGCTTAAGTATCAAGATGTACATACTTTACATTATCCCGCAAAAATTTTTTTTCGAAGAAATCATTATGTAACTCAAGATATAGATCAATTATGGGAAATTGATTTATGTGATATGAAAATGTATAAAAAATCCAATGACAATTATACATTTTTACTTACGGTAATTGACGTATTTTCTAAATATGGTTGGGTATATCCTCTAAAAAATAAAACGGGTAATGAAATAACTAAAGTTTTCAGTAAAATTCTACAAGAAAGTGGTAGAAAACCGATAACAGTACAATCAGACAAAGGTAAAGAATTTAAAAATTCGATTTTTTACAATTTTTTGAAACATAATAACATACGACAACGTTTTCCACAAATTCTATCTACACAAAAAGCTGCAGTGGTTGAACGATTTAATCGTACAATAAAAGAAAAAATGTTTAAATTTTTTACAGAGACTTCCACTAAAAGATATATTGATATTTTACCTAATTTAGTTACTTCTTATAATAATTCTTATCACAGTACAATAAAAATGAAACCATCAGAAGTCAATAGCAATCATATTGAAGACATTCATAAAATATACCACAATCTTTATAAAAAAGACCCTCAAATTAATGTTAATATTTTTAAAGACGATTATGTACGTATTGTTAGAAAAAAAGCTTTATTTGAACACGGTTACACGCAAAAATGGACCAAAGAAATTTTTAAAGTTTATAAGGTTATAAATAGACATCCATATCCATTATTTATATTAAAAGATCTACATGGGCGAGAAGTTGAAGGACGTTTTTATTATCAAGAGCTGCAAAAAGTTTTAAAAAAATGATAGTTTTCACCCACCCCTTCACCATGATGATTGCAGGACCTTCAGGTTGTGGTAAAACTACATTTATTTGCAAATTAATTAGACATATGCAGAAATTTATTAAACCTGTACCAGCTAAAATAATATGGTGCAATCCTGAATTTAATGCCGTACCAAAGAGTATAAGAAATTTGGAGTATAATAACGAAGTTCCGGAAATTATTGTTAACGAAAATAATGAACCAATATTAATTGTATTAGACGATTTAATGTTAAATGCTTACAATAACAAAGTCTGTGAATTATTCACTAAAGGATCACACCATCGAAATTTATCAGTAATTTTAATTACACAGAATGTGTTTCACCAAGGAAAACATTGCCGCGATATATCGCTCAATTGTAAATATTTGGTATTTTTAAAAATCCTAGAGACAAATCTCAAATAATTCCTTTAGCACGTCAAGTATATCCTGAAAATTCTAAAGACTTTCTGAGAGTATATAATGAAGTAACATCCATTCCTTATGGTTATATAATATTGGATATGACACAAGACATCAACGATATATTCCGATTTAGATCGAATATACTTAATCCAAATTATTTTGAATGTTATTGTACTTTAAAACAGTTAACAAATTTAACGGAAAAACATGAAACGCTTGAAGACAAATCAACATATGTTACACGTGTTAAAAAAATCTAAACCAAAATTTCGTCAAGTTCTGCTTAAACACTGTGATCCAGAAGTTATTAAAACTGTTTGTGAAATTGCTATAAATACTCTTAACGGGAACAACAAAATATCCAAACAGACATATCATAAATTAAATAAAAGTAAGAAAATATTACGTTGCTTAGCTTGTCCTAAAAAACCTATAAAGCTAAAACGAAAACTTATAATACAAAAAGGTGGTTTTTTGCCTATGTTAATAGGTACAGTGTTATCAGGAATAATTGGTAATTTATTATCAAAATAATTCAAACAATGAATAGCTTACAACGGATGATTGTTATACCTCCAGAACTTTATAACAAGCTAAAAATTAATTTCAATAACGATAAAGAACTTTTCCACCTTGACAAAAGTATGAGCGAAATACTTAAAAATAAAAAATTAACCAACAGTGAAAAATGGTATAAGTACCGTCAAAAATTAGTAAAATTTGCAAGCAAAAAAAGACAAGAGTTTAAACAAACTCCTTCTACTAGTAAACGACGATTACAACACCAGCAACAAAAACAATATGACTCTGTTAGTACACAAATCGATTCGCAATTACTACAATCAAATAAAAAAGAGCGTAACACTCAAACGGATCCCACAACAAGTAAAGATGTTGGTAGTCAATATTATGAACCAGACGATGAAATATATGCATTTAAACCTGTTAAAAAACGAACTATTACAGCACCCTCTAAAATAGGTGTTATATCAGGTAGTGAAACAGATAACGATGATGATGTTTTTTATGACAATGATGATGAAATTAGGGAAATTGCTTACTCAGCATCACCAGGGGGTAAACGTATAAAAGAAAGAAAAGCCATCAATTCACCAGATGTTCGTATGTTTGAGACAGATGCAGGCGATGTAATAACGGTACCTTTATTTAATAGACCTAAAAAAGATACAAGTTTAAATCGTCAACTACGTTCTTCTAGTAGAAAAGGAGATTCTCAAATGCTATTAAATCTACCAATTCGTAAAAAAGTTGAAAAAGCTAAATTGTCAAAACCACCATCTACATTTGTACAACCTACTACGAAACCACCAACTGCATCTGAAATTGCACAGTGGAAACCATACAAATAAAAAACAGCTATGAATCAAAATGACGATTTTTATATTACACTTTTAAGTGATGCTTCCAGTAAGTACTATGAAAATAATTCCCTAACAAGTTTCACAAATAAATTTCCAAGCGAAATTAATTTGAAACAAAATGATTGGCAAGTAGGAGTCTCGGAAATATATATAAATGATTTTATACCAAACAAATTGAATGAAGATTATGAAAAAAGTGCATTTGTAATAATTGGTAGCACAGATAAAAAAAAATTGGGCATAGGAAAAACATATATTCCTTATATTAAAACTGAACCACAGTGTGATTGGAAAGCACTAATTTTACCAACACTACTTGAAAATATATCTGCAGGACCTGGTTATAGCAAAAAAGAATGCGAGAGATATTTGCTTTCAGAGATTTATAATTTCATTACAGATGATTTAAATTACAATGAACCTGCTAATGTGACCGTAATTGAGGACACACAATATATTCCAATATGTATTAATAATCCGAAAATAGAAATAAAAATACTTATTGAGAGAGCATATTCAGTGAAATTTTTTTTGAAAACTATATTTTCTCAAGTGAAAGAAATTAAAACACATAAAACAAAAATAATCCACGCTTTTGAAACCTTTTTGAGCTCTTTTAATATAACATCAAAACCAGCAATGCTATTTATATATGCTGATATAATAGAACCATGCTTCATTGGTGAATCAAAAGTAAGAGCTGTTAATATTATCGAAACCAAAAATGCATTTGAACCGACAATTATCAAATATAACCATATACAAAATCATAATGTAGAAAAAAAAGTTTTTGATAACATATCCATAAAGCTAACGGATAAATTTGGATTAGATATAAATTTCAGCAGAAGTGTAATACCTACAAAAATTGTATTGCATTTTTATAAAAAAAAATAATATAAATATAACCCTATTATTAGTTTACGAACTATTAAACAATGAACCGTCATTATATAAGATACTACTTATTGCAAACGGGGGGTAATCTTGAAGAAATAGGACCCCTGTTTCGTTCATCAGTAAATTATCAGAGAGGTCGTGGTTTAGGAGATATTTTTGGGGGCTTATATCGTTTTATAAAACCGCTTTTATCATCAGGATTAAATTTTTTAAAAAAAGAAGCCATGTCAAGTGGAATTGGTGTATTATCAGATTTAGCAGCAGGCGCAAATCCTAAAGAAGTTTTACAAGATAGAGGGAAAGAAGCAATTAAAAATTTAAGACGTGAAGCGGTAAATAAATTACACACAATGTATGGTTCAGGGCGAAAAAGAGCTATAAAAAGAAAAAAATTGTTGAAAACTGGTCATTCGCGAAGTAAAGTGAAGAGACGTAAAGTAAAAAAAGCTAATAATAAAAAAAAGCGCATATTAGATATTTTTGATTAAATCATGATGATGGAGTGTATGAAATCTGAATTAGACATCTTTAATTCTCCTCCTATTCAATCAAGTATTTTAAAATCAGAAGAAGTTGCTTATAATCCCATTGCATCACTAGATAATTCTTCGACTATTGAATTTGTTTCCTTGGGTCATGGCGATACTTATAGAGATCTGTCATCAACATATTTGAAACTGAAAGTACAGATTTTAAAAAAAGATGGTTCTTTGTGGAATGATGACAAAGATAATGCAACACCGCCAAGACTATTACCACAACCATCAGTTGTTAACAATTTACTACATTCTATAATTAAACAGTGTAGTGTTCAACTAAATGGTAAAAATATTACATCATCTGACAATAATTATAATTATAGAGCTTATATTGAGTCTTTACTTAATTATGGGAGTGATGCTGCATCTACACATTTAGAATGTGCTGGTTGGTCTTTAGATAAGCATGATGTGGGAAAATCTGGAAATGGTGGGTCTTCGGAACGTAAAAAACCATATAATAATAGTGGGGTTGTCGAATTGATGGGTAAACTTCATCTCGATATGTTTAATCAACCTACACTATTAATAAATAATGTGGATATACGAATTTTGCTAACATTAGAAAAACCAGACTTTTACATGTTTTGTGACGATAGTGATGAAAGTCATTTGAAAATACTAGAAGCTACATTATTTATGAGACATGTCACAGTGAATCCTAGTATTTTGCTTGCTCATAATACTGTTCTAGAAAAAGCCAATGCAAAATACCATTACAAACGTATCGAGCTAAAAACCTTCACAGTACCTTCAAACAGTTCAAATATATCCCTTGACAACGTTTTTATTGGTCAACTACCAAATTCTATAATATTTTGTATGACAGATAATGAGGCATTTTCAGGAAAGCGTTCAAAAAATCCTTTCAACTTTAAGCATTTCGATATGACTCAATTTATGGTATACGTTAATGGTGTTCAAATACCAAATTTACCTATTGAAATGAATTTTGCTGAAAAAAATCCAATTGATACACGAGCATATTACACTTTATTTAATGGAACCGGAATTCACCATTCAGACAGAGGACATCAAATAACAAAAACTATGTTTAGCAAAGGTTATTACGTTCTGGCCTTTGATTTAACACCCGATCTATCAGGAAATGACTCTTGCCAAAGATTATTAAACCAAGGCACCGTTAGAATTGAGGCAAAATTTGCAAAAGCTTTAACTTCTACTGTAACATGCATTGTTTATGGGGAGTTTGATGGCAGTCTGCAAATTGATAAAAATCGTAATGTTTACACAAACCTATAAATTAGAGGGACATAACCTTTTTAATGCATAATCGAATACACATTTAAGTAAACAACAGCTAAAAATGGTTTATAAAAATTATGCTTTAGTGGATATGAGCTTTTGCTCCGATAACAAAAATACAGTTTTTGTTAAAAGTATAACGGTTACATGTATTAAAGAGTCGTGCAAAATCCTCAATAAAGACTTTAAATATAAATACCCTACAACAGACGATTTAAATGATATTGATAAAATAGATAACTATTCTTTTGGTAATTTGTTAAATGATGTCACAACTAAGGAACTTCAACAATTTTTAAAAAAAATTGATATTATTTTTATCAATGGAAAAATAAAAAAAGACTTTTTGAAATATTTCGTTGAAGAGAACACAAAGATTTTAGATTTTTCATCGTTGGATTTAATATAATGGACACTTTAGAAATAACAAATGTATTAAAATCAAACAAATATACCAAGAAATATTTTCAAGGTGTTTATGCCGTAAATAAAATTCCTAAATTTATAAAAAGACCTTCAATTATTGTTGTCAATACAGATCCTTCAACAAGACCTGGCACTCACTGGATTGCAATTTACTCCCCCCCTGCAGGATGTATAGAATATTTTGACTCATATGGTCGACGACCTCAACAAAAAGAGTTTGTACATTTTTTGAAACGTATTTCAAAATGTTACATTATAAACAATCGTCAATTACAAAGTATATTTTCTAGTGTATGTGGTCATTATTGTTGCGTTTATTTATGGTATCGATGTAGCGGTCAAAGCATGAACTATTTTTTAAAACAGTTCGACAAATATCATCATGAAAAAAACGATAAACTTATTTTGAACATGTTCAAACATGTTTTTGGACATAGGAAAACAAGAAAATGTTTGAAAATTTCCAAACAAAAAAGGCAATTATGTACATCTTGGAGTGTATAAATGGATCTACAATTTATTTTCAAACTCAGTTGAAAACAAACCATATTCTAAATATGAATATTGCAGTAAAACCAGCAAAACGGAGCTCAGCAGGAAAAAAGAAGCCTTTAGCGAAAAAGAAGTGCAGCAAAAAGTTAACATCTATACCTAAAAATTTATTGTTGGCTTACACATACTTCTTAGACGATGCTCACACCTGTAAAATTAGTATCGGTTTTAATGTTACAAATTTTGACGCTGAAATAATTTTGCATCGTTGTAACGAAATTCCTTTGTATATTTCTTATACGGAATGGCAAAAATTTTATAACTATTTCAAAGAAATAGAACTACAACATTTACCAGATTGTACTCAATTTTTGGTAGACATGTTGAGAGCCATTGAGACAACACCAAAAAATATTTTAAACTTTAGTTTGGATGGTAATAACAATAAAGTTTTTACAATGTTTGAAAACGAATATAATAAATTCTTAAGCATTATTGAATTTTTAAATGTTGTAATGAGTTACAACAACAATGCTGCCTGCAGCGTAAAGGAATATTTCAACAAGTATTTGGCTAAATGTAAAGAAAAGCATCTACTTACATTAACGTTTGACGACTATTACATACCAATGCAGCTTTCACACGTCCACTGTAATTATTCAAGATTATTTTTTGAAATACCTTTATATTGTACAGATAAATTATATGCAAATATAATGGATTCTTTTAATGTTTAATTGTAACACTATTTTTAAAAATAAAATAAAAAAATATTTTTTAATAATCAATTTTATTATTTCGCAACATGTACATATATATATTAACACAATTTTGAACAGCGCATTTAAAATTTGAGTTTTTATTGTAATGAATTTCACAATAAGGATAGTATTTCTTTAAAGAATTTAACTTAGGTATATCATTTTCCAGTTCTATAATTTCTGTTGTTGCTTGTAAATATTGCCGTAAAAAAATTTTTTTCTGCATTCCTTTTACATAAATTTTATGTTGAGAATAGGTTTTCAAAATATCTGCGATATCGTTATACGCAATAAAACCCTCACACCACTGTAAATTGTTTATATTATCATATATATAACGGCTTTGGGTGTTAGTTTCATCATTGAGTTCTTCTTTAGGATACGGAGGTTTAAAAAAATATACTGATGGGGCTAGAGAACCTTGATGAAGTATTGCCATTTCTTTAACAAAATGTTGACGTCCATTTCCTACTACAAATTGAATATCTATAAATAGAATTTTTTCAGACATTTTCTAGTGATTTTAAGAAGTTTGTACAACGAAGTTTTGATGGTTAATGGTATGAAAGTAAAAAAACACTTTGACTATATGTATTTTTTATTTACATTAAACTTTACAAAAAAAATTATATAATATACATACAGTTTCTAAAAAAATTATATAATATACATACAGTTTCTACTGCTAAGTTTCTACTTATTATTATTACAAAATTACCCTATTTAACATATAATTTTTTTTTAAAAACAACATTATTTACCAATAAACCCATACGGTATAGTTTCAAAATCTTCAGAAGAACACACTCGTTTTGTGAATGTAAAACCAAACTTTTTATTTTCATTTTCGGTTACCACAGTAAATTGTTTTTTTCTTTTGATCTTCTTGGCTGTATGTATGTTATAAAAGCCATCTCCAAACGGGTCGTTCACAAGATTTTTAAGGTTTTCAAAGTTTAAAATTTTTTGGTGTGCTAAATTAGCCGTCACTCCTTTACATTTGGCAACTTCACCTGTTTTATTTGTTACAGGGTTGAAATATCTGTAAGAGTAACATTTAGGTCCTGTAGAGACAAATTCTGTAATATAAGTATCTTTACCGTATTCACTTAATTCATTTGTGAAATCTCCTAAAAAGTTTCCAGTATTTGGTTTATATTGACAATTTTCTTTTTCAATAAAAATAACAGAATCCGTATCACAGTACAATATATTTTTGCCAAACTTATAAAGCTCGTTATAAAGTTTTATGCGGGCATGTGCAGTTGTGTATACACCGACAGTTAAAGAAACATGTTTTAAAGGTTCCACATATTCGGAATTAGCGTATTTCCATGAAACCCATACCTGCTCTTCTCCAGCCATATATAAATCGGTTATTTCAACACCAGGAGAATGAACCAGTTTATTGAACTCGTCAACTGAAGATATTACACTTGTTTGCGACATTATATTTCTCTGTATAAATTTTCCCCAAAGGGAATTTAGGCATAATTTAGCTATATTTCGAAACGAAGGTTTTGATTCTATTTTGTTTTCATCTAATAAAACACCATCTTTGTCTAAAAACTCTTGAATATACCTTTGTTTTTCTTCAAGCGAATTACAATCTTGTGGATAACCGCTGGCTTCTTGTTTTAACTTTATAAAAGTGTTCATGTATTCTGCAAACAAATCTCCACTTTTTAATATAGGATTATATATTGTAGTTTCATAATGCCACACTTCATACAATTCTACAATTGTGTAACCCTTACTTAATGCTAAATTAATTTCTATTGCAGCCCATGTTCCTACTATACATCTGTCCTTGTCAGTATGATTACATTTTTGTACAACATTTTCACTTTCGGCACATGTTTTACAGAGTGCAAATATTAATTTGTTATTTATTTTTACCGGTAAAACAGGTATAAATAAATCTTGAGGAGGTAAAATACAACATTTAATAATACCGTCAATTTCACTAATATCTAATTTTAAATTTTTACATTGCTCGATATTATAAATTTTAGGAACACCAATAGGATATTTACAAGTTTTATTAACAAAAGGATACAAAGAAGTAAAATCTAAATAACGAATTTTTTCTCCTGGTTTTATTTTATGATAAAGTTTAAAGACTTCGGTTCGCCCTCCAAAAATAGCATCACGTGGTACCAAGGAATTATATAAAATATAAGGACTTTGATTTAATTTTATATCTACGAAAGAATTATTTTTTAAAAATAATCTAAACGAGCATTCCCACATTTCAACTACATTATACTTTTTTTCCTTTAAAAATTTAAGTCTCAGCAAATAATTTTCATATTTTTCTTCAAAAGTAGTGCCATGTTTCACAATCTTTCTATCATAAAAGCATGTTGGACAACCGTGATAAAAACACCCCAAAAATTCATATACAGTATTACTATCTTTGTTGTACCCATCAACTTGCAATCCACAATTTTCTATAACTACTTCATATTTAATTTTACCATTAACTTTTTCATTTTCATATTCTAACCATTTTTGACCTATCAACGATTGCATCTTATACCGTTTGTAATTATTAGCAGGAACGACCGCCAAGGTATTTGCTTTTAAAAACTTTTTTCTATACACAAGCATTACTGCTTGAGCAATAGTAAAACTCTCTAAAAAAGGGTTAACATCAAGAAGAGATACAAAATCGTCCATAAATTTTAGACATCCTTGCTGAAGCAATTTGACATCCATTTTACAATATTTTATTAATTCTTCTCGGTTATTAAAAACATAACCAGAATTTTTTAATTTCCACCACCATTTTTTAAAATTATCTAATGCTTCTGCGTTTAAACTTTCAGTCGAAAACATGCTTATATTGGGTATTTCGCCAATATAAGAGTAATTGGCGTCAGTATTAAAATAATGGGGATAGTCACCTTTAGCAATGTTTTTAATACCAAAAGCCTTTGGAAATTTTGACAAAGCCATTGGTAAAAAATTTAAAGAATCTATAAAAGTAATATCACGATTAAAAGTAATTTTCAAAATTTTTAACCCACCTATGATTGGTACAATTTTCTTATTTCTTTTTAACAATTCTGTGATTATAAATTGGCTGTCATAGCTTTTGAAATTATGGGCTATACAGCAAACTTTTCTTAACGAATTACCATTAACACCGAGTAAAAACGTAATAAATTTTTCAATACAATTAGACTTAGTATCATTTTCAAATATATGGACACGTTGTTTGCAATTTTGACATTTAATATCATCATCATTATCTAAATAGCAATTATGACAAACTTGACTTGCAACACATAAGTTGGGTACATGTTGAAAACTGTTTGAAACGATTTCTTTATTTTGAGTACATTTGTACATTCAATATCATAAAATATTAAAGTAAATTTTGTAGGTCTTTTTTTATTATAAGTTTGTACAAAGCATTGATGTTCTTGGTCTGTTAATTTGTGACAAACTTCGCAAATTTTTTCATTGCAACAATGAACCTGACCTTTACGCTTATAAAGATCATAATATTTGAAACATTTTTCGCAATTTTTGAGTTGCGAACACACAGTGTCATAACCATATTTATTTTTTATATGATTATCAAAACACTGAGCACCACGGAATATACGATTACAAGCGTTACACTTAGATAAAGCCGACACAAAATTACAAGGAGGGCATGTTTTACAATATTTACATATTTCTTTGCAATTATGAGCATCCATATAGAGATCACTACAAAATAAGCATTGTTTTTTTTTACCGAAAAAACCTTTTACACTTTTAAGAGTAACAAAATGCTTTAATTTTTCAAAGTAAAATAGATTTATATTTTTGGTACCCTTCACATTGAAACGATAACAAGTTTTATAATTAGTTTTATCCGTAAAAACTGTGATATTATAATCATACCAAAATTTTTGTACTTTATAAATATCACCTAAATTGCATCCGAGGTGTTTGTCAACATTTATATTTGCTTTTTTTACAAGCTTTTGCACTTCTAAAGATAAATATTTTGATGTTTTTACACCTTTGATTGGGAAACTGATAGTGTTATTATCAGCAAGATATTTACCTATTACAAGAGCTTGGGGCAAGCAATGTGTTTTGTACTCTCCCCAATATTTATTATACACGTTTTTCTTTTTAGTATATCCGTTTCTGTTAAAGTCGAAACGCAAACACGACCTGTTCCTGTAGGAACATTTATAATTTTGGCACTAATTTCTATCAAATCTGTTGATAAAAATGAATCGTTTGACTGTAAAACTGCCGAAAGCAAATCAGTTATGGTACTTGCAGTTATTTCCGAAAGTTTCTTAAATGGTATACCTATAGGACGTGTGTTTTCAATTGAAGGTATCGAAATTTTAATACCTATCAAACTGTTTAATGCACATTCTGCTTTAATTATATCTAAAATATTTTTAAAACACACGTCTAACCAATCTATAATAGTGTCAAAGTCTTCGTTATAGTCTAATAATTTAAATATAAAATCCCTGCTTGTAACTTTAAACTTATTGCTAAAACCTTCTAATTTACTAATTAAACTAACATACTGTTTTGTTGTTACGGCACTGCTGCTGGATGTTCCTAAAGATGTGGTTTGAATTGGTTGTCCTTGACCTGTTTGGATGTTTTGAATCGTTGGTGTTTGGTTTATCTGCTGATTGTTGTTGAATTGTTGTACAAAATTTGTTGTGAAGTTCATAATTGTTGAGCTAAGCTGCTTTGCAAACTCGTTAAATACCAACGCCATATTCTATAAAAAAAAAAAATTTTTATCTAACGCTTTTAATTAAAACAATAAAGTTTTACTTACATTATCCATGATAGTCAGGAATTACACAAGTTTTTTTTTTTTTTTTTTTTTTTTTTTTTTTTTTTTTTTTTTTTTTTTTTGATGATCACTGAGGTCTTTCTTTCTTATATTATGACCAACGTTTAAAAAATCTCCGTAATAAAATCTCCTTTATATAACGAATTTTTTCTAAAAATCTATATAATGTTTTTGTGATATAAAAAGTAGCCAGACCATGAGGACAATAAATATATAATTAAAAATATTGTAGTTTTAGTACTTGGTTTACGTAAAATCGAGAACGTTCTGTTAAATTACCGTCACTAGCATCTTCATCATGATAATCTGACATAATTACAAGGTTAAAATGTTAGATACCTTTAACGTTATCTATCTTTTTAACGCAGAGTTTAATGGTAAATGAATGTTTTTTGATTTTTTTTTTATACCGATTGCATTTATTTTAAATGAGATTGCGGTATGTAATACTGAGCATATTATTAAATTAAAAATTTATAATTCTTCATTTCATTTCATATACTAGAGATAACTATTTTGCAACTTTGTAATTTAGTTATGGTAGATTTTTTTATATTAAAAATGTTAACATATTATTAAATTGCAAACTATATGACAAGTTATTTATTATTTTTCGTGTTAAGAATCTTAGAATTATTCCTTATTCTTGTGAAATTAAAGTAAACATACTATTAAAAAAATTATAACATAGTTTTTTTAAAAAACGACAATTTATAAATATAACAAGAATATATACAAATTACATATATAAAAGGATAAAAATTAATTAAAAATTGATAATTCTTCATTTCATATACTAGAGATAACTATTTTGCAACATTCTAGTTTAGTTATGGTATGTATATAAAAGGATAAAAATTGTCTTGTATTTTAACATTATTTATTGGAATATCAAAATGGTAAGACATACATTTTTTTTTTAAAATATATTTTTATTTAAAAAATCAAATTTTTTAATTTTTCATATTTTTCAGAATTTTATCCAGACATTGAAATTAGTTGCAGGACCAACACTATTCAAACCGACGCTTAGAACAGACGAGCTAATAATTGGGAAGGAATACCCAATTATAAGGATAAAAACAGTGAAAACAAAATACGGTAAAAAATTGGTTGCTGATCTGGAAAGCAACCAATATTTTTTTCCAGATCGTATCAGCAAAGCGCTAAAAAATTATAAAGACACCGATGTGCCAAAAAATTTGGTGATGGTTTTACTAAAACGAGAAGACAACGAATATAGAACACCAGTGTTCGATTTCAAAATCAAGGAGGAAGATGGAGAAGACGTCGCACTTCTCGACGAAAGTGAAGAGGAAGAAGAACCTGCCACAAAAAAACAGCGAAAGTGAAGAACCTGCTCGCATATTATGCAAATATTCTAAAAATATAAAATTTCTTTATTATATCATGTCTATTACAGGGCTTTTTTTTAACATCATAACAATTATATTTATGTTGAGTAAATAAAGTACATTTTTTTCGAAACACTTCTCATTTTTTATTTTATGTAAGCAAAAAACAGTATATGCATATGCACAACGCAAATCTGCGTAAGTGAAGAAGAAGAACTGCTTGCGACTTTTTTTATTATATATATTGAATAATAAATAAATTGCATAATCTGTTTTTAGTTTCAAAAAACTGGAATATATACACAATATGCAGTTCTATTTTTTACCTGGTATAGTTGCTTTTTTACTTTTCTTCATATTCGCGTGAGAATGTAAACAAAAATGCGCATGGTACTAACTTATTTACACAAAACTCAAATACGCACACAAAGCTCTCTCAGCGACAGAGACAAACGTAAAATACACACAATTCTTTTCCCTTCATACATACTACCGACATCGCAGTATATTTACTATCTTGCTACTTGCATATTTACTATCATGCTACCTACATCAACAAAGTGGCTTATTTTTTACGCAAAGTGGCTTTTTTTTACATTCGTTTTATCTTTGATTCTTCTAACTTATACTATTTCATATATCAAACAACGACCTATCATGTTCATACAATTTTTTGTCAAAAACCTTGCCACTGTCGTTATATTTTGTCCCTATCGGACGTAATGTATTTTTGTTCTAAGGGTGTCTTCTTACTACTTATACAATATATACCGCTAGAAAAAACTAATTTTGAGACCATAGCTATTAATATTTCCGATCAGTATGGTAGTAAAATTAATTTTGTGCCAAATTACTATCCAACAAAAATTGTATTACATTTTAAGAAAAGTATATAAATAAAACCGTCGTTTTACTTAAGCATGCATCGTCGTTTTACTTAAGCATGCATCGTGAATACATTAAATATTATTCATCACAGGCAGGTGGTAATATAAATGAAATAGGGCCTTTGTTACAGGCATATCCAGTAATTCAGAGAGGACGTGGTCTTGGGAATTTATTTGCAGGTTTATTCCGTTTCCTTAAACCATCACTGGTCACAGGTTTAAATTTAATCAAAGACGAAGCTATAAAAACAGGTGCCAATATTTTGTCTGATATAGCGGCAGGAGGAAATCCAAAAGAAGTTTTTCAGGATCAGGCTAAAGCTGGTATAAAAAATTTAAGAACTTCAGCAATAAATCAATTACATTCAATGTATGGTAGTGGTAGAAAAAGAAAACTTGCTAGTAAAATACTAGTAAGAAAAAAACGCAAAACTATAAAAAGACGTGTAAAACCAAAATTACGTTCAATTCGTAAAAGACGTCGCATTGGAAAAAAACAGCGTGTTTTAGACATTTTTAATTAAAAATGGCTGTTGTGGAATGCATGAAATCAGAATTGGACCTCTTTACTGTGCCACCTATACAAACAAGTATATTACGCTCTGAAGAGGTTGTCTATAATCCATTAGCTTCCTTAGATGCTTCACCTTCTACAATAGAGTTTGTCTCACTTGGACATGGTGATACGTACAGAGATTTATCTTCAACTTATATTAAATTTAAAGTTCAAATATTAAAAAACGATGGGTCAAAATGGAATAATGATAAAACAACTACAGGTACAGGCACTGATCAAAAACATACACCAATACCACAGCCAAGCGTAGTAAATAATTTATTACATTCGATGATTAAACAAGTAAATGTTACACTAAATGGAAAGAATGTAACACCTTCTGATTCTTTTTATCATTATAAAAGCTATTTAGTTTCTTTGTTAAGTTATGGAAACGATGCTGGCAACACTCATCTGGAAGGTTCTGGGTGGGAATTGGATAAGCCCAATGTACATGATTATAATAACACAGGCTCCAAAACAAGACAAAAAAAGTACAATAATTCTGGTATTGTAGAGCTAATGGGAAAATTACATGTGGATTTTTTCAACACACCTACTTTACTTTTAAACAATGTTGATGTGAGAATTTCGTTAACATTAGAAAAGCCAGATTTTTATTTATTTTGTGCTGATACGGAAGACAGCTATTTAAAAATTCATGAAGCCGCATTATACATGAAACATGTTACAGTCAATCCTAATATTTTGCTGGCTCATAATACTATTTTGGCAAAGACTAATGCAAAATATTACTACAAAAGAGGCGAATTAAAGACATTTACAATACCAGCAAATACCTCAAACATTTCACTAGATAATGTATTTATTGGCCAACTGCCAAATACATTATTATTTTGTATGGTAAACAATGAGAATTTTAATGGAAAACGATCAAAAAATCCATATTTGTTTGATCATAATAATTTAACACAATTTTTGCTATACGTAAATGGTGTACAAATACCTAACACACCAATTGAAACTGATTTCTCTGCACTTTGTTGTAATACTAGAGCTTATTTAACATTGTTTAAAGGTACGGGAATACACCATTCTGATAAAGGTCATCAAATAACAAAGGAACTTTTTGGAAAAGGTTATACAATATTAGCTTTTGATTTATCTCCTGATGGCTCAGCTAATGAAACATGTCAAAACCTGTTAAATCAGGGTACAGTAAGAATTGAGGCAAAATTAGGCAGTACATTGTCATCAACTTTAACATGTATTGTCTATGGTGAGTTTGACGCCTCATTAGAAATTGATAAAAATCGAAATGTTTACACAAATTTATAAATATAACCGACAAGAAATAATTTTTTTATTATGCCTGTGATCGTAAAAGGTGGTAGAACATAAAAATGCTGAAAAATAATAAATTACCATCATATGCCTTAGTGGACATATCTTTTGTCTGCGATAAATTAATTTCTTTTGGGCATAAAGTAAGCATTGCAGGAATTGAAGAATCAAATAAATCAGTACACTACGAATACAAATATTTATATCCAACATCAAAAGTAAATGCAGAACAACACAATTACATCACAAATGGTAATTTATACAACGATAATATAACTCAAGCTATAAATAAAAAATTAAACAAATTTGATGTGTTATTGGTTAATGGCAAAGACAAAAAAGAGTTTTTATTTCACTATGTAAAGTGTACCACCAAAATTTACGATATTTCAAACCTAACAGATCAGCATGAATACACAACAGATTGCAAAAATTCTTCGGACGAATAAATACACCAAAACTTGTTTTAGAGGCGTGTATGCTTTTAATCGTATACCAAAACATATAAAAAAGAAACCATTTTGTATTGTTGTGAATTCAGATCCGGACACAAAACCTGGCTTACATTGGTTTGCGTTAAATTTTCCAAAAGAAGGTTGTGCCGAATATTTTGATTCTTATGGAGATCAAACAATAAAAACAAATATTATAAAAAAAGTCAATGGAATTTCCAGGCAGAAATGTTTTATAAAAAACAGAAAACGCGTACAAGCAGACAATTCAAATGTATGTGGATATTATTGCTGTGTTTTTTTATATTTTCGTTGTAGAGGATATTCAATGGAAGAATTTTTAAAAAAATTTAGTTCTAGCAATTTAAATAACAATGATAAATTAATTTTACAAATGTTTTATCAAATTTTCAAAATGTGAGTTGTTGTATGTAAAATAATGATGAACAATTATGTAGTTTTTTTAAAAAAGTCAATAAAGAAAGAAAAAAAATCAAATAAATATGTTTTTATTTTATTTTATTTTTCAGCACATAACAAGGGTATTTCTACAAAAAGTTTTGAAAAATTAAATGAAGTATTAAATTTTGGTAAAAACAAATGCTCTTGTGTTAATTTTTTAACATTATAAATTCCACATTTTTTGTAATATTCAGACACATAATCTTTTACATATATTTCGTTTATATAATTAAAATATGCATGGCTTGTTATAAAATCCCTGATTCCGATGACCTGCCGCCATTCCTTGTCGTCTAACAGAAATGTTAAATTATCAATTTCATCATCATTGCAAATATTTTGCACAAACATAATCCAAAGACTATAACAAAATTTCATTGATGATTTACCAAATTTGGAAATTATAACTATTGGTTTTAACGTAGTTGGATGATAACCAGATGAAATTTTTGCTGTGTGCTCTTCGTTCACAAAATAATGATATGCAAGAAGTAAATTACCAGAATCTTTACAGATAGGTGTTTCCATTTTGACAATAAAATTATAACTAAACAAAAATAACAAAAAAAACCATAAATTTTTTCTTAAAAATCACTTTTATTGTATTTTAACATATACATGCACATATTAAAACAATTATTTAAAGCACATCTCTTTGAATTTTGTTGTTCTACGGAGTGAACTACACAAAATGTAGTGTAATGTTGTAATTCGGATAATTTAGGTAAAGTAAGAGTTAAATCTGTAATTTTAGTTGTTTTTGGTAGATATTTAACAAGAATATCTTAGGAAATACCAAAAAATATTCATTCCGACCAAGGAAAAGAATTTTTTAATAGTAATTTTCAAAGTTTAATGAAAAAAAATAATATAAATCACTACCACACTTACACCAAATTAAAGGCTTCGATTTGTGAACGTTTTAACCGAACATTAAAAAATAGTATGTGGAAACACTTTAGTCTTCAGGGTAATTATAAATGGACATTAATTTTAGACAATTTATTAAATAAGTATAATCACGCACACCATCGTACTATAAAAATGAAACCTTATCAGGTAACAAAGAAAAACGAAAAACATTTGTTATCAACAATTTACAATAGACCTAAATTATATAAAAAAGCCAAATTTAAGGTAAATGATTTTGTGCGTATCAGTAAAACTAAAGGTGCTTTTAAAAAAGGATATGAACCAAGCTGGTCTACTGAAATTTTTAAAATATCAAAAGTTAATTCAACAAACCCCACTACATATTTATTAACTGATTATAAAGAACAACCAATAATGGGGGGTTTTTATGAATTTGAAATACAAAAAACTAAAAACCCACATTCATATTTAGTTGAAAAAATACTAAAGCAAAAAGGCAACAAAGTATTTGTTAAATGGCTTGGTTTTGATGCAACACACAACTCATGGATTAATAAAAATGATATTTTATAAAAAACATACAAATATTTTTGAATAAAAACAATTATTGATAAAATTCATATTTAATATTTTTTATTTATTTTGAAACCATAAGGTACAGAACTAAAATCATCTAGAAATTTTCTTTTTGTAGATGCTGGCAGGTATTTTTTAATTTCAGGAAGTGTGATAACATCATGCTGTGTTGTTCGACGGAAATTATTAGACAAGATTTTCACAGGTTGACTTTCTTGTAAACTTGTCACCATGGATTTTATAACATCAAAATTTACTGATTGTAGATTTTTATAATTTAACGATATACCTTTAATTTTACAGACTGTTTTACACGTGTTATCGTTTGTTGAAAAAACTTTATAACCATAGTTTTTTGGACCTCCACTTACAAATTCGGTAATGTAGCTATCAACACCGTATTCGTTTTCTAATTCATCGGTCATATCACCAACAAAATCACCTGTAGACGGATCATATTCATTGTTTATTTATATATATCACAGAATCGGTGTCGTAGTAAAGCACCCTGTCATCCAGTTTTTCTAAATAGCTGTATAATTTTAGCCTTGCTTGTGCCGTGGTGTAAGCAGCTATACACACATTCACGGTTGATAATTGCAAATATTCTTCTTCTACATATTCCCAATTTACCACTACAGTATTTTCGTTTATTGGTATAATATTGTTTATATTAATAGAATTATTTAAAAGCATATTGTAAAGCTCGTCAGGGTTATTTAAAATTGTAGTTTGTGGTAAATTTTCTCGCTGGCCAAATTTTCCCCAAAAAGAATTTAATATTAATTTAGCTAATGATCTCAGCCCATTGTTTTTTTCAATTTCAGGTAGCATCAATTCAATACCTTCGTTTTGTAAGAAACTTTCAATGTATTTTATTTTGTGGTCATCAGTTGTGCATTTTGCTGGAAAACCTGAGGCACTTTGTTTCATTTTAATAAATTTGTTCATCATGGCGGTGAAAAGGCCCCCTGTTTTTGTAGTTGTATTGTATTGTTCAATGTTGTATACCCAAATTTCATAAATTTCCAAAATTTTATAATTTTTTTCTATTGCTTTTGCTACCTCATCGATTACCCATGTTCCTGTTAAAGCTTTCTGTTCGATATTATGCACACATTCTTCAGGATTCAATTGATCTGAACAGGTTTTGCATAAACTGAACATTAGTTTGTTATTTTGTTTAATAGGTAATACGGGGTGATATAAATTTTCTGGTGGCAATATTTTACATTTTATCAATCCATTTGTTTCTTGTAAATTAAAATTTTTACAAATATCACCAACATAAATTTTAGGGTGACCAATAGGAAATTTTCCGTATTTACATACCCATGGATATAAAGAACATACATCAATATATTTAATTTTTTCGAATTCTCCACATTTATAGTATGTTCTTGTGTTTCCAGTTCTGCCACCGTAGAAAGCATCTCGGGGGTTTAACGGCAATGTATTTAATAATGGATTTGTATGCAAAAACCTCATTTCAGCGTTATTCTTTAATTCTTGACGGAAAGTACACTCCCACATTTCAAAAATTTCATACCCATAAGATTGTAAACGTTGACTTTTAAAAACTGTTGATTCGTACCTTGTATTTAAAGTTTCTTTTGAATTTTTATTTAAAAAATCATCACGGTTGAATTTTAAACATACTGGGTGACCATGATAAAAACAACCATGAAATTCAAAAATTTGATTTGTTGCACTGCAAAAACCATCTACTTTAACACCATTAATAACAACTTCCTCACCGTTTAAAGCATTGCGTATATTTATTTTTCGTTTTTTTTCCTCCCATAATAGCCATTGTATAGCAATTTTTGATTGTATGTTACTCTCGTGATAATTATTTTTAGGTATAATACCAATTGTTTGCGGTTTTAAAAAATTTCTTCGAAATATTAAACCACAAGTCGAAGCAATCGTGCATGCCTCTGTAAACGGGCATACATTGCATTCTTTTAACAATAATTCTCTAAATTTCACACAGGTTTCAGTTAAAATTTGCACATCATTTTTACAATACGCAATTAGCTCATCATGCATATTATAAATACTATTTTCATTTTCATTATACCATTTTAAAAAATCTTCTCTTTCTGTAGGCTTCATGACTTCATGGCTGTAATATTTTATATCGGGTAGAGGTCCTATGTAATCGATGTTGTCAGTTGTGTTGAATAAATGTGGAAAATAACCTTTTTTGATTGATAATTGCAAGCCAAAAGCTCTTGGTAGGCAAGACAATGCCATTGGAAAATAATTTAATGAATCGATAAATTTAATATTGTGTACCTTCATCATTATTATTTTAGTTCCCTGCATAATTAAGAAGTGTTTTATATCAGTTTTCATTAATATATAATTTAAAATAAACTGATGGTCAAATGCTTTTCCATTATGTGCAATGACTACTATATTTTTAAATTTTTTGCATATATTTATCAAATCATCCAAAAAAAATTTTATTACATCTACTTTATATACGATTTCACGAAAGCCGCAACTTTGACAAAAATGTAATTTATCTATATTTATACACAAACTACATCTTTTTGCATACACACATAAATTTGGTTCATGTAGTTTTATTTGGCCTAGTATATTATTTTCGGTTATTTTTTCAGAAATAACTTTTTCCTGTCGCGTCTCCAAATCATAAAATACAAAAAGCGTTTTAGATGTTATCGGCTTACGAGTATCTATCTGCATATAGCACTGATGATTTTGTGGTACGTGCTTAGTACATATATTACAAAAATATTCACCGCATATATGCTGTCTTTCTATTTTAAATATTTTCAAACATTTTAAACAGCCATGTACCGTACTACAAATACTTCTATTTTTGGAAGTCGATGTCTGATGATTGTTATAGCAAATCAGTATATACTATATTATTGTGTAATTTAAAACTTTTAAGTTTATATAAATAAATTATTGACCTGTATCATAAGAAATATATATTCAAAGTTCAGTGCCACTTACATTTTCATTTTGCTTTATATACATATAATTATGTCTACAAAGTGTGGAAATATAAATTGTGCGATAGAAGAAAATAACACTGATTGGGTAAACTGTAGTGGAATATGTGGTAAATCGTTTCATCCCATTTGTATTGGACTTAGTAGAAGATCTTCAGCCTGCCTAAAAGATTATCTCAATCTTTTTGCATTTTATTGCAGTGAATGTAAAGATATTTCTCTTGCTCATATCATGATGGCTATTAAATGCAATAACATACATATAAAAAAATTGACAGATTCGATTATGTCGATAGCTACGGATAGTGCATCAAATAGTCAAAATGTTCTTAGCCAACTACAAAAATTTGAAAGAAATAGTAAAAATATTGAGGATCTTACCAATAACTTCGACACTATTAATGAAACTTTTAAATTAAAATTTAATAATATTGAAAATGAGCTTTCTAAACTTAAAGTTTTGGCTAAAAATAAATCTACTCAGGATGAAATTAATATATCACATATATTTGAACTTAAGAACGATCTCGCCTTAATTCACTCCAGTGTTCATAAGTCTGATCTTACAGAAATTTTTCAATCCAAAATGAAAATAATTAATGAAGATCTTAAAGAACATTTTGATAATTCATCCAAACTCTTATCGTACCAATCAGTCAAAATAGATGATATTTCTTCAAGATATTTTGACTTTGGTAGATATCTTGAATTTACTGATAAAATTGATTCTTTAGAAAAAAGTTTCAGCTGTATTAGTGAAGATATCTCTGCTACTCGGCTCAGAACCAACGATATACTTGAGGAACTCAAATTGACAACATATAAGCTAGACAATAACCCGGAACCTAATTCTCTATATGGCGCACCTCACAATTTAACAATTCATGCTGAATTACATGATGCTTGTAAGCGAATAGGGGAACAGGAACTTATTTTAAAGTCGGCAGCATCTGACAATACTATTAGTACTGAATCAACATTTTTACCCGAAATTGCTACCAATATACCACAAGTACACAAATTTGGGACTACATGGACGCAACCTGAATGGGATGAAAGAATCTCCAAATTTGATAAAGTTAATAAAGTTAATATAATTAAAAAAGTCTCCAAGCCTAAACATCGTAGTAAAGAAATAGTTAAAGAAATAGTTAATTTATCATCTAATAATGATTTGGATGTTTATTATCTTAAAGGAGCTCCGCTACATGCAGATGATACTTGGGTGTATAATCTATTTAAAACTAAATTTCATATTTCTGTAAGTAACATTAAAAATATTAAACCAAAAAAATTAAAGATTACTAAGCCTAAATATAGTTGTTTTAAAATACAATTGCCATTAAAGTATAGGTGGCTATTTATTAATTCCATTAATGATATTTTTTTTTTCGGGAAAATTAGAATGTCACTATGGAAATCTAAATCTAAATCTAAAAATATAATAAACACTAATGATAATAATAACAATGACAACTATAATACCAATATTAATAATAACGATGTAAATAATAATAATAATAATAATAACGATAATAATAATAATAATAATAATAATAATAATAATAATAATAATAATAATAATAATAATAATAATAATAATAATAATAATAATAATAATAATACTGATAATAATAGCATGAATAATAATAATACAAACAAAGATAATAATATTATTTCTATTAACGATAAGGACGATAATTGCGAATACAGTATTAATGACGCAAATAATAATAATAATAATAGTAAGAATAATAGTAATGATGATGATAATAATAATAACAATTTTACTAATATTAAGCCTAGCATAAATAGTAATAGTAATTTAAATAGCATTAAGACTAGATTGAATAGTAATAATAATAATAGTAAATATGTTAATAATAATAGTAAAAACACCTTCAGAAGAACATTGTCGAAAAATTTCCAGAAATTCCAAACCTTTATCCAGGGACCAACCTTAAATCCTCTTACTCCTGTCAATGACATTCCCAGTACATATACAGACACATACAATCATGACATTCCTAGTACATATAGAGACACATCTCGTACGGAATTATCTTTTGTGGACCCTTTAATACCTCCTAATGTTAGAATGACAATTAACTCAGCTGATAGTACTGAAAATCGTTATCTGTTATCACGTTTTAGAGATACAAGAATTTATAATAACGCAAGAATTTATCTAGCATATTTACACGATAAATCTAACACTGTCTGTATAGAAGGCAAAACTAAAATGAATGTCATAATTGCAATTCAACAAGAAGGATTACCAACCGACCTTAACACTTTGCGCAAATTTTATTACAATTTTCATGAAAGTATCGGTATCTCCCCAGAGCAAGTAGAATGTGATCTCTCTTCATATGCTTCTCACTTAAGCTCTAAGAGAATTTCACATTTACATAAATCTCGTGAAGATACTGCCAAGTTTTTTCGTGCCTTGCCTGAAAGAAAATCTCAATTTTGGTAAATTAACATCTCCAACGCCATTACTTAAAACCACCACTTCTAAGCCTAAAGATTTAAAGATTTTTTACCACAATTGCGGTGGTATTAGAGGTAAAATTAAAAACCTTTTCATTGATTCCAAATCTTGCAATTTTAATATAATTATTATAACCGAAACATGGCTAAATTCTTCTTACAAAAATGAAGAAATTCTAGATAGTAACTGGTCAATCTATAGAAATGACAGAGATTATAGTTATACCGGTCTTTCTAGGGGTGGCGGTGTTCTAATTGCTGTCCATAACTCATTGTCAAGTGAAGAGGTCACTACTGATCAGTCATTGTCCTTTGAACATAAAATTATTAGAATTTGTCTTGGTACTAAATTTATTTATATTGGTACAGTATACATTCCTCCAAACTCTGAGGACTCGAATTATAGAGAAATTTTTGAAATCTTTCATTCAGTTAACACCAAATTACAAGAGAAGGATAATATGTTTTTCTTTGGTGATTTTAATCGTCCAAATATATCGTTTAAAATTGACGAATCTGATAATTGCCTACTTCCAGCTAACCTTTCTGACGATATTGATATAAGCTTAATTGAAACTTTTTATAGCAATGACATGCAACAAGTTGTTGAAAATCCAAATTCCAATGGTAAATGGCTGGATTTGATCTTTACTAATGCATATGGAGAAGTCGTAGTCTCTGCTGCTAGTAATGCAGAAAATCTCTTTACCAACACGGTCCATCATTCAGCCATCATAGTAGAATTACCAATCTCTGTTGTTAATCATAGTAAATCTTACAATAATTCAATTGTATATAATTTTAAAAATGCAAATTATGAATGCATTAACAATGAATTATCTTCAATAGAATGGACAAACCTTTTATCGGGGAATAATATCGATGAGATTATCACAAATTTTTATAACACATTATTTCTCGTCGTTGATACACATGTACCAAAAATTAAAAAAAAAAATAAACTGTCAGAACCTTGGCTTAATAGTAACCTAAGATCCTTGCGCAATCAGAGAAACAAATTATATAAATTGATTAAATCTGGTAATAATAGTAGTAGAGATCTGCAGTCAGAGTATGAGATGCTAGCTTCTGAGTTCACTATCAAATCGCGCGAATCGTACGAGTCATATGTTAACAATGTTGGCGAAAACATAATAAAAGATCCAAAAAAATTCTTTGATTTCGTTAATATTAAAAGTAAAAGCTCGGGGTACCCAAATACTATGTATCGGAGTTCTACACAATCATCCTGTCCCCGAGAAATATGTGATTTATTCGCTGACCGTTTTGCTGAGGTTTTCTGCCCTCAAGTTACTCCATCAAATATGGCATCTGTGGACACTCAGGGTCCCTTACTTATAGAAAATATAGTTTTAACTTTAGACGACGTTACTAATGCGCTTATAAATCTTGACATAAATAAAGGCCCTGGTCCTGATAAAATTCCACCAATTTTCTTAAGTAACTGTTTGGCAGCATTAGCATTACCTCTACAACTAATGTTTAATAAATCGCTTGCACTTGGAGTATTTCCATCTATATGGAAACGTTCATTTCTTACACCTATCCATAAGGACGGCGACAAAAAAAATGTTGACAACTACAGAGGAATCGCCATTTTATCATCAATACCTAAATTATTTGAGAAAATTATATGTGATAAAATGACCACTTTGATTAACCCAATTCTCAACGAACAACAACATGGTTTTAGAAAGGGGCGGTCAACAACTACTAACTTAACAGTCCTAGTTTCTGACGTTCTTTGTGGTATGGAAAAAGGTCACCAAATTGATGCCATATATACAGATTTTAGTAAGGCATTTGATCGGGTTGACCATCACACTCTTATTTGTAAATTAAAGAAAATGGGGATAGCCGGCGCACTATTGAATTGGATTAAATGCTATTTAAACAGTAGGACGCAAAATGTTAAATTTCAAGGGTTTTTATCAAAAGAAATTTTAGTCTCTTCAGGCGTACCCCAGGGTAGTCACTTAGGACCTCTACTTTTCAATATCTTTATAGCGGATTTATCGGTAGTACTAAGTGATATATCACATAATTTTTATGCAGATGATCTAAAAATTTATCATAATATTGACTCCCCAATGGATGCTGCATTTCTCCAATCTAAATTACAAGCTCTTGACCAGTGGTGCATTCAAAACAAGTTGCATCTTAATACAAATAAATGTCACTTAATTAGATTTTCAAGAAAAAGGACAACGTCGAAATACGACTACTACTTAAATAATACCTTACTTGAAAGTGTAAACCAAATTACCGATCTTGGTGTATTGCTTGACAATAAATTAAATTTCGACCTTCATTATGATAGAGTAATTGCAAAAGCATACAAAATGCTAGGGTTTATCAAAAGAAGGGCCCGTGAATTTAAAAATGTATGGGTTACTAAATCATTATACTGTTCACTTGTTCGACCGATCCTTGAATATGCGTGTCCTATTTGGGACCCTGTTTTTGAAACACATTCCAATAGAATCGAGTCAGTGCAAAAACAATTTTTATTATTCGCCCTAAGAGATTTACATGACCCTAGAGATTATGAAAATTTGCCACACTACACAAATAGGCTCAAAACATTAAATCTTGTATCTCTCTCGTCTAGAAGGACCCTACTTACATCATGCTTCACGCTAGATATCTTAAAAGGTGATATCGCCGTTGAGTACATATCTAGTAGAATAATACTAAATGACGGCATTCGGCAAACTAGACACACAAAGCTTCTCAAAGAATACCCGCATAGAACAGAATACGCGAAAAATGAACCAATTAATAGATGCTGCGCTACTTTCAACAAACACAGCGATCATTTTTCACCATCTGTTACAAAACTCACGTACAAAAAAAGACTGCTTTCCGTCCTCAAATAATCATGACAAATTTCATTTCCATCCCATCCGCCATATCCCATTTATTTTATTTAAAATATTATTAAGTTTTTTAATTGACGATGTTAAAATTAATAACTAAGAAAAAATGTACCTTGTTTTGGTTAATAAATAAATAAATAAATAAATCCGATTCTTAAAACAACGATTGCGGCGACTGTTGACATTTTACACATTTTTTCGCACATCTATGAGAATTTTTTGTATTGTAGGGTATATTACAAATTTCGCAATAAAAACTACAACAAAAAGCAGATGTGAGAGAGGTTATTACATTATAATGGTTATCGTGGTATAATAAATTTAATATTTTGCCATCACCATCTCCTTTATATAGTAAATCCCTTCCTTTAGTACCATGTATATAAACCACTATTTTATAATTTCTCAAAAAATTTTGAAATTTTTTAAGTTCTTCAATACCGGCCCCTTCAGAAGGTATTTCTATACCGGATTCTTTTAAAAGATCCAATGTACGAATAGTCTGGATTTTTTTCGTATCTTTTCTCACTTTAATTTTATCAGGATCGTTTTCCGCTACAGATATAGCCACAACTAATGCTCTCGGTAGGCATAAAAAATCCAGATTTTGGATTGTTATAATTCCAATACGCTTACGACATTCATCCTCATAAGTAAAATATTTGCTAACTCTTCCACGCCCTTGCGGCATTTTTATTGAAGTTACTGATAAACAAAAACTATCAGTACGTATTCCCTCTGATTTGCTTTGGAATATTTTACTTATTAACTCCCATACATCGTTCATTGTTAGCGTACTTGCTTCTCTAAAGCTTAACCATCCAGGCCCTCGCTCCTCAAAATTTTTTCCGCAAAAACTTATACCAACCTGGTCGGTCGGGGTAAGTTCATTTGTTGTGTGTTGAACTATTTTTGTAATAGCTTCTTTTATCCAGATGATTGGATCATAATTATTTGGTATTTTGTTAATGGTAAATTCTACCCTTCTCCCCGATAAATTAAAACGTCTACTAAAAACATTTGTTTCACTTTTAATAGAAAACTGTGACATTTTAAAAATTTAAAGTACACGCGTAATTTTTCCAACGATTTTGACAATACTAAAATTAATATACTATATACATTTCATTTATACTTTTTATGTCTTACAACCAATATTCAAAAATAATTAAAATCTTTGCATTTATTTAGTTTTGGTTACAAAGCATGATTTTCAAAATGCAAAAAGATGTAAAATACAAAAAATACTTAAAATTTTATCATTAGTAGATATTAAAAGAAATATATAATTAAATAATATATTTTTATAAAATATTAAACGCAAAACGCAAAAAATTGATAATGATCCCTGTAACATACAATCGTTGTATAGCAAAGCATAGCAGAAAATTTAAAAATAATTCCCACAAACTACATTTTATGGAAATATGAAAATAAAAATCACACAGTGTATTAATTTTTAAAATCAGCATCATAATTGCCTGCATTGAACCATGAATTCACAAAATAATCATGCGTACTATTTGCAACATTGTAGTGCACATATTGTATTAATCTGACAAAAATCACTTTTTTTGTAGTAATTAATAATTAAAATATTAATGGCAGAAATATCAATTGCATGCATTGAACCACGAATTCAAAAATAAATTAGTCGACCGTAACGTATTAATTTATATTAAATTTAATTGTTATTTAAAGAACTTTATTAGCATTTTACCTTTAACTTTTTGTGTATAAATAGTTTAGGTTTTCAAAATATTGTATCATTTTACAATCATCAAACTCTGAAGCAATATGGTAAGAATAAAACAAATAATAAAGCCAAAATAACCCAATTTGCTTTTTAGAATTTCCTAGGCACATTTGAGTCAGCCGCTGCTGGAGAAGTTACCCAGAGAAATTACACCCGCTTAGACGATTTGGTTATTGATCGGGCCTACAGGGTAGAGCAGTTTTCTTTTAAAGAAACCATATATGGGAAGGCAGTAACTGTTACCCTTAAAAATGTTTATGGTGATGACGATTTATTAGTATACCTGCCAGGCAGAATAGCGGCTAAGATCACAACAGATGAGGAGCTCCAGCAATTGAATAATGCGGGGTATAATTTAATATTTAGGGGTCGTGATGCCAAACGTAAAAATATGGCAAAAATCGATTTTATACAAAATCTAGATTCTGAAAAACATTTATTGTAAAATAAATATATTTTTTCTGAAAAACATTTATTGTAAAATAAATATACATATTTCTATTTTATATGTAATAAAAGTTTTTATAAAACAAATTTATGCTATTTTTTTTTGAAGTTATAAAATTATTTTTCAGATTATTAAATTGAAGTTTTAAAATTATTTTTCAGATTATACTTCTCTACAACAAAATACATATGTAACAAACCAAACGTTCATTTAAAGATATGAACACGAATCATTATCGCGCAACAACAAAATATTTGCGTAAGTTAAAATAAAATTTGATTAAAACAAATTTTTTGAATACATACAAACCATATCGTCAGTTGATTGCAATTTTCAAGTTCAAGTTCAAGAAAAAATTTACACAGCAGCAGCAACAAAACACATCATTTGCACCGCAAACAATTTCTACTTGATGGTTCAGACGGTAGTGTAAAGAACTACAAACCGCCGCATCTTCGGTTCAAATCCACCACAGAACAAACCTTTTTAATTTGCATGTACACAATATGTTATCTTTTTATTTATTATAACTTTAAAATAAAAAAACCAAAATTATATTATATATTTATATTTTTATTTCAATTATATATTTTTATTTTGTTATTATTATTATTATAAAATTAAGAGAATAATAAAATTAACATAATAATAACATTAAACACGCCATCAATATATTGGTCATCGCTTCTGTATTTGTACCTGTAATTTATTCATAAATTTTTTTAAATTAATAAAAAGAAAAACAAAATTTATTGAAAGCATTTTATTAAGCGGGTAAAGTTTGCTACAAAAAAAGCAATTTTACTACAGTGTTAATTAACTACTTAAAAAGTAAATAGCACACAATAATTACTACTACAAATTAACTACGGTACAAGAAATGCTGCATAAAAATAGAAGCGTTGGGGAAATTTAGCCTCTTGCTCTTGCTCTTTCACAACACTCACGTGAATCGCCGCTTCCGGTTGGTAAATTCATATCGCCTCTTCCGGTTGGTAAATTCATATCGTCAGCCTGAAATTAAAACAAAAAATATAAAAAAAAATAGCATAAATTTGTTTGATCAATACCTCGTTATATATATTATCCGTATTTTTTTTAACAGGGGTATATATATTATCCGTATTTTTTTTAACAGTAGTGTTGTTATTTACAGGTGGTACCACCGGTATCAACTGATCCCTTTCCATCTGAAATAAAAAATTATTAAATTTATCTTCATCTGTTGAACAATCTGCTGGAAAACCTGAAGCAGATTGCTTCATTTTGATAAATCTGTTCATCATGTCTACAAAAAGACCATCAGAATTTTTATTGTACTGCGCAATATTATACTCCCATATTTCATAAATTTCTAATATCTGCTAATTTTTTTCTATTGCTTTATTAACTTCATCAATGACCCAAGTTCCTGTTAATGCTTTTTGGTCGTCATTGTGTGTGCATTCGCCAGTAAAAAATTCATCTGAACAACTATTACACAAGGTGAATATCAATTTGTTGTTCTGCTTTATAGGTAGAACTGGATGATATAAATTAATAGGTGGTAAAACTTTACATTTTATCAGCCCGTCAGTTTTCTGTAGAATAATATTTTTACATATATTATTTCCAACATGGAGTTTTGGATGACCTTTTGGAAATTTACCGTATTTGCACACCCAAGGATATAAAGAACAAACATCGATGTATTTAATTTTTTCATTTGTTTGGCATTTATAATATGTTCTTGTGTTACCAGTTCTACCACCATAAAATGCGTCTCTAGGGTTTAATGGTACTGAATTTAATATTGGGTACGACTTTAAATATTTCATGTTTTTATTTACTTCTAAATTTTTTAGAAACTCGCATTCCCACATTTCTAAAAGCTGATAAACACTAGATTTTAAATGCAGTGCTTTCATAACAGTTGATTCATATCGTGTATTCAACGTTTCATTTGAGTTTTTATATAAAACATTATCACGATTGTATTTGAAACACCCAGGATGACCATGATAATAACACCCATAAAACTCAAAAATTTGATTAGTTTCTTTACTAAAGCCATCAACTTTTACACCTTGGATAATAATTTCTTTTCCATTTAAAGCATGTTGTATTTTTTTATTTCTCTCTTTTTCTTCATGTAATAACCATTGTATCGCTATTTTTGATTGTCCATTACCTTCATGATAATTATTTTTCGGTATAATGCTTATTGTATTAGGTTTCAAAAAATTGCGTCTAAAAACCAGATTACAAGTGGATGCTATCGTACATGCTTCAGTAAATGGACACACATTGCATTCATTTATCAACAATTGCCGAAATTTTAAGCAGGTCTCAGTTAAAATAATTACATCGTTTTGACAGTATGAAACTAATTCATTTTGCATATTAAAACTTTTATTTCTATTTTCATCATACCATTTTAAAAAAATCTCTCTTTCTGCACTTTTCATTGAATCACAATTGTAATATTTCATATCAGGTAATAATCCAAAATAATCAGCATTTTCCAAAGTGTTAAAAATGTGTGGGAAATAACCTTTTTTAGATGTTGTTTCCAAATCAAATGCTTTTGGTAATTGCGAAAGAGCCATTTGAAAATAGTTTAAAGAGTCTATAAACTTAATATTTTTAAAAGACATCATTACAATTTTTGTCCCCTGCATTATTAATTGAGGTGTAATGTCTGTATTTACCAATATATGGTGTAAAATAAATTGATGATCAAAAGATTTTCCATTATGAGCAATAACGGTGACTTTTTTAAATTTTTTACTCATCAAATTAATTTCGTTTAAAAATTTATTTATTATATTTTCCTTATGAATAACTTCACGAAAACCACATTTTTGGCAGAAGTATAAATTATTTAAACTAATGCAAACATCACAACGTTTGCTATACACGCACAAATTTGGTTCGTGAAGCCTATATCATTTTTATTGATACACTTTTCTTGTCTTGTTTCTAAATCATAAAATAAAAACAATATATCTTTTACTAGCGGTACTCGTGTATCAGGCTTTATAAAGCATTCATGATCTTTAGAAACGCTTGATTGGCATGTCTTACAAAAGTATTCACCACAATTGTGATTTTTATTTTTCTCTATTTTATAAGTTTTTAGACACAACAAGCAACGATTTATTGTGTTACAGATATTTTTACTATTTGAGCTAGATGTCAAATGGTTATTATAACATAGCTGGTTTTTAAAATAACGATTGCATATGTTACACATAAGTTTCGTACTATCCTGTTTACAAGGTGGTGATTGTTGACAGCATAAACATTTTTTGATGCAGTTGTGGGAATTTTTCTGATTGTACGGTGTATTACAATAGGTACAGAAATAACCATAACAAAAGGCTGCTGTTAGTGAAGTTATTACATTAAAGTGATTTTGGTGGTACAGCAAATCTAATCGTTTTCCATCCTCATTTCCTTGAAACAAAATTTCACGGCCTTTATAACCATACTTAAAAACAGTAATTTTGTAATCGGTTAAAAAATCTTGAAATTTATTTAATTCTTCTATCCCTGCCCCCTCAGCTGGGATATTTATTTTAGATTTTTTTAACATCTCTGAAGTTAGTTTAGTCTGAAATTTTTTTGTGTCTTTTCTTATTTGAACTTTTTCTTTAACATTATCTATTACAGCCATAGCGACAACTAACGCTCTTGGTAAACATAGATTATCTGTATTATTTATTGTAATAATACCTCTACGTTTAATACATTCTTCATTAAATGTAAAATATTTTGAGGTTTTTCCATTTCCTTGTGGCATACGCACAGATGTTACAGTCAGGCAGAAATTATCTGTGCATCTGTGCTTAAGCCTTCAGAACTCTGGAAAACTTTACTTATAAGATTCCATAAATCTTCAGTGGATACTAATTTAGCTGCCCTAAAACTCATCCACCCCGGTCCTCGCTGTTCAAAACTATCCCCGCAAAAACTTATACCTACTTGATCAGTAGGTAAAAGATCTTTCGTTGTAACAAATACTACTTCCTCAATAGCTGATTTAATCCAGTTTATCGGATCTTGATCTACAGGTGTCTCTTTAATAGTAAACTCGACCCGTTTAGCACGTAAATTAAAACGTTTGAGGAATACATCCGATTCACTTTTAATAGAAATAACCGACATTTTTACCGACACAAATTAACTGTTGTAAAGCTTGTAACAAACTAAAGTTTTAAGTTATGGTAGATGTGTTAATATATAAAGATTGAATTAAAATAAATCTTATCTGAAATATCCCCATGAGCAGTAATGCATTTAAAGTTAAGTATTTTTGTTTTAATAAAAAACAGATTGATAGGAAATGTAAAATATTTTTCATATTCTTTGAACCATAACAAATAACTAAGAAATCACAAAATAATGGCTTTAAAATTTTTGTATATTGTATGCATATATTGCATGTACATATATTGTATATATATTTTATGCATAAATTACCCAGCATCTTTGAATTTGCTTTTTAGTTATGTATTATTGAGTGTTCCGGTACAGGAAATATTTAATTTTTAAAAAAATGATAAAAATTAATGAAAATAGTAACAATCTGAGGTTTCAAGTCATGGTAAAAGTTTTAATATAAAGTTTAATTAATATAAATCTTAAATTTTTACATGAACAAAGATGCATTTTCGAAAAGTTGAATATTTTAGCAAATCTAAAATTATTTTTCACATTCTTTGAACCATAACTAATAACCAAAAAAATCAGAATATCAATTAAATTAAAAAATATTGGCTTTTAAAAATTCTTGCACATTGTATGTATATATTGTAATATATACATACATTGTATATATTTTATGCATGAATGTCAAGCATTTTGAATTTGCTTTTTAGTTTTTTATTATTAGCTAAGAACTAAATAAAATATTAAAACCCTGTCGATAAATTTAATAATCTAATGACCCGTGAAATTTTTCATTAAATATTTATATTAAAATTGGTATAAATACAGTAAAATTTTATAGATCAATATCAGTTGATTTTTGTACTCTGAATTAGTAACTTTCATCAAATTTAAAAATGGTAAGAAATTTTAAAAATTGATGTTGATTTATTATAATATATATATTTTATGTTTTTAGGGTTTTACAGACAATTTCGAAAAAAATGCAGCAGGAGAATCAAACCAGACTTGATGACTTATTTCAAAATAAGGCGTATCATGTTGAAAAATTCAGATTTGTAAAGACGCCTTACGGTAACCAGGTAGCGGTTAATTTAGAAGAGAAGGTATCGGAGGAAAAATTAAGTGTATTTTTACCTCAGCGAATTTCGAACACAATTACAACAGAAGCACAACTCCAGGAACTAAATAATAAAGGTTATTATTTAATATTCAAAGGTCGGGATCCTGCTCGCAAAAATATGGAGATTATTAAATTTTTAAACAATTTAGATTCCCAAAAACATTTCTAAATTGTAAAATATATATATAAATTTAAATTATTTTATATTCAGATAAATAAAATTTTTGACGGCATATATTTTTAAAATATTTTTTGCATATATAACTTTTATGTTGAATAGACTTTTACAGCGTTACAGCGGTACAATTGAAGCACAAATACTACTAATTCTCAAAATTTTTCTTTTATTGCAATTGTATGAACATATTCAAAACACTACAATTTATCATTTTACTGCTTTTCCAACAATCTGTTTTATTTCAAATAAGCAATGAACAACTTATTTTTAGATATAAATTGTTTCAAAGCATAAAAGATATTTTATATTAAAACTAAAATTTATTATTTAAAAATCGACAAGCATTTTAAATTATTGAGACTTGTTACTATTGTTCATAATATAAATACAAGCAGCATTTTAAAATAAATGTTATTCAAATTTGAGAGCTATGGTAAGTGAAACATTTTTAATAATTTTTGAATAACATAATCATATTTTTTTACTAACTTTTAGGATTTTTAAACATTATTTGACAAAACAGCTGCAGGAGTTGAAGAAATGAAATATTCCAAGCCAGACGACCTTAGCATCGGAAAATCACATGAGGTCGAGGAATTTACGTTTAAAACCACCAAAACCACCTTTTTCTGAAGTTACAACAACAACAACAGAAGCTGCAATGTTTGTGAAGAAAACATTGAAAGAAAGCTCCGAATCAAAAGAAGATGATGCTAATATATTTTACCAAAACAGTTTTATGTTCTTACATTTATGTATTAAAATATATTTTTGCAGTATAATACACTCAGACTCGTGAATTGCAACAAAATAAAAAGTATAAAAAGCCACTAAATATTTTCTTCAACTTCATTTAACGTTCATTATTACGTAAAAATACTTTAAAAATAAAATAAATAAGGAAATTAATAATAATAATAATAGACGATGTGGTATGGGCCGCAGTTGGCTTTTATTGTCATCTGATGACCAAGCATGCGCATCATCATTTATTTTTAGAAATATAATAGAATTGCCGAGAATTACGAGGCCAACAACAACAAATCTAAACTGTATATGGATTGTACGAGGTGTTCGGTCCAATTTAAATAATGAAAGAGGACGGTAGATTATTTTGCAACGCTTTAGACTTTAGATAGTGCAACCACCGAGGCTATCTATAGGGACTCTATTGAGCGTGCGAGGATCGCAAACTAATACATCGTAGAGCGGGAACTGTTAGAAGCTGAAAACTCTCGGTAAGTACAACAGCTCGAGGAAAGAAGTTTAACCCGTCAGGAGATGCGTTTGAATGCAATAGATGAATTTGAGGAAAGCAGACAGAATCTGCGAGAAAATTAAACATTTTTATTAATTTTATGTTTACTAATTTAATTTTTTATTAATTTTATGTGAATTGCAACAAAATAAAAAGTATAAAAAGCCACTAAATATTTTCTTCAACTTCATTTAACGTTGATTATTACGTAAAAATACTTTTAAAAAAAATGAATAAGGAAATTAATAATAATGATAATAGACGATGTGGTATGGGCCGCAGTTGGCTTTTATTGTCATCTGATGACCAAGCATGCGCATCATCATTTATTTTTAGAAATATAATAGAATTGCCGAGAATTACGAGGCCAACAACAACAAATCTAAACTGTATATGGATTGTACGAGGTGTTCGGTCCAATTTAAATAATGAAAGAGGACGGTAGATTATTTTGCAACGCTTTAGACTTTAGATAGTGCAACCACCGAGGCTATATATAGGGACTCTATTGAGCGTGCGAGAATCGCAAACTAATACATCGTAGAGCGGGAACTGTTAGAAGCTGAAAACTCTCGGTTAGTACAACAGCTTGAAGAAAGAAGTTTAACCCGTCAGGAGATGCGTCTGAATGCAATAGATGAATTTGAGGAAAGCAGACAGAATCTGCGAGAAAATTAAACATTTTCATATATTTTATTAATTTTATGTTTACAATAAAAAAAAAATTATTTAATCAAAATCGCCTTTTAATTTTTTATATCCACAGGGTAAAGAATCATAATCAGGTGGAAATTTTCGTTTTGTAGATAGAGGCGCATATTTTTTAATTTCAGGTACCACAATAACAGCACGTATTTTTGATTAAATACGTTACATTCGCTAATATTAAAACGTTTTTGCAAACGTAATCATTTAAAATACTATAAATTGTGAAAAAATTAAAATAAATAATTCGAAATGAAGCTGGTTACACTAGTGGTTTATCTGCTAAACACAACATTGTTTGTGTTTAGTTCTAACGATACGGGTTCGCTAATGTCGAATACTTTCCACATCACCCAAGAAGGACATGCAGTTATTACAAATAACTGGTTCTGGAACAATCCAGAAAAAAAACGTCCAAAAAGGAATCGTCAAAAATTTAGAAACTTCAACCGAAGTACCTGTATTGCCAGTTCCTACAACAACAACAACAACAACAGAACTTAATAAATCTTCAAGGCTTCATCAGAAGAATTTATTCCTAAACAGTAAGTTTTTTAAAAAAAATTGTAATTCATATACTAATTATTTATTTTTACAGTATTTTATTTACAGATTGCAGCTGTAACTGCGTCGAAAATACAAGGCACTGTCGATGTTCATGTTCCAACAACATGTTCTTGGCGTGCAAAAAACAGTTTGAACTTCCAACCATGAAATGAAGGTTCAACACCAACAACAATCAAAAACAAAAAATAATTTAAATCTTTTTTTAAATTATTTATTTAAAATATTATAAAAAATTGTTGGATTAATAAAAATTTGAAAAATAAATAAATTATTGTATAATTTTTTTAATAAATTTTTTACAATTACAGGGTATTACACCACATCGGCTAATAAAAGATTTTTTTTTTTCAGTTTTTACATCATCTTCAATCAATTAATTGTATGACATCATCTAAATATTTTTTAAAAAAATATGATTATTATATTTAATAAATAAAAAATTCAAAATTCTAAATTCAAAAAGTTTTTATTTATTATTTTAATGAAAAAACAGTTATAAATTTCAATCCACTTTTATAGTTTCCATGGCTATTGAATTGGAGCTTATATACTGACAAATATTTTTTTTATAAACTTATATGTAATTTATGTATTTTTTCCGTGTGAAATAAAAATAAAATTTATTTGTTATTTACGTATAGTTTTTATTAATTTTAAAATAATAATCGTTGATTTCTTTTTTATACTTGACCTCAATCCTTTCCTCAATTATTTTTTAAAAATGATTATATATAGTATACTAAAGTTTGTTTTTGTTATCAGTTCATTTTAGTTCTTCGCAAAAATAAAATCTTTTTATTCAAAATAAAAAATGGTAAGTATTTTATATAATATATAAATATTATATATTTAATTTTGATTTTTATTTTAGGCAAACTTTCTAGAAACAATTAACAATTTAGGAGAAGATGCATCAGGCTTAAAGGGTATAATAAAAACGCATGAACTAATTATTGTGAAAGAGTAACAACAACAACAACAACAACAACAACAACCCTTACAAGGCCCAAGTTCAATGGTTGCAGATCAGTTCCAGAAACAACAACAACAACCACCACAACAACAATTGTATCAGCAAGCACAGCAACAACAACAAGAAGAGTAGTATAGATATGGGGATTCTAGACCAAATCTACCATACATTTTTTCCGTATATATAAATTTTTTAAACAAAAGTGGTCTAGAATCCCCATAGGGTTTTCCCATACAAAATTTTTATTAATATATAAAATTGTAAAACTATATTATATTAAAACAATCGATAATATTCATAGTTCAATCAGGAAGAATTAAAATTAGTTTAATTACTATTTGGTGATTATATAAAACTATGTTGAAAATGATTGTAAAAAAATATTGATAATATTCAATTACGGTACATATTAAACAGTAGAAATAATAAATGCAATTTATTACAGATTATTAAATAGTTCAGCACAAAGTTTAATCGGGAAGAATATAAATATGATTAATTCATATATATATATATCGATAATGTTTTTGAAATAATCAGCATTTTAAGTATTTCTATATTTTTTTCAAAATATCTGATTACATAATTTATTTAAATGCATTTTAAATTGAGTATAAATACAAATTTTATTTTTCACAATTCAGTTTTCTAAGTGCAGGCAATATAATCGTATTGTTTAGTGAAACAATTAATCAAAATAATTAATTTTAAATGTGAGTGTTTGTTTTTGGCTGCTTATGGGGCACCAGTTCAGTTGTCCAATAAGAGGCACAGCCAGGGCCCCATAATTTCAGCATTCATTTTGGGAATGCTTTAATGGTGTTTCATTTGAGCGCCCCGGGAGGCCACGTGTTGAGCTTTCATAGTGAATCGAATCATAACTTTTTACAGCAAGAAGGGTTAATTCCTGTGATAGAGCCGAAGATAAATATAAAGTGTCACCGTACTACATATTCGCCACGCAACGATGTAAGTAGTATCTTATAAAATTTAAAAATATATAAATATAAATTGAATCTATTTTTTGTAAAATCATCAAATTTAATTTTGTGTGTGTGTGTTTTTTTTGGCATTTTAGACGGAAAATGATATTACAGGTAGTGGTAATGGAAATGGTAACAACTCCATAGAGGATGAGTTCGCAGGCAACTTCAAAATTAAAGCAACGAAATAAGGCGAATTTTTCTAATTTTATAAAAATAATATATAATGCTTTGTAGTTAGTTTAATAAAAACATATTTTCTGTAGTTAGTGATTCAATAAAAGTTTTATAAAATATATTTTATGTTTTTTCTTATTTTTAATTTATATAATTTTTAGCGGTACCAGGATCATCAGCAAGAATTCCACTTCATTCAGTATTAGTTTTTTCATCTTTTTTTATTTTAATATAAATTACAATAAAATTAATTTTGTATACGAATTTAAAAATTTCATATTTTTTGTATTATACATATCAATAAAAATATTTCAAATTGATAACCAAATAACAGTTTTTTAATTTTTATTTACTTTTTACAATTTTCAGGGAACATTTTTAGAGGCTTAGAAGAATATTTATATATATTGGATATACAAATTTTTGTAAGTATAAAAAATTTTATATCAAGGATGATTTTAATTGTACTGTACGTCAAAAAACCAATTTTCATTACGAAAACTTTTTGATCATTGACAGAAATGATATGATTGTCAAATTATTCGCAATTAATACTTTTAAACTTTAAATACAAATTTTCATTTTCAGGCATTTTAACAACTATTTTATTACAATAAGGAATATGTTGGTTTAGTTTTTCGTCAGAATGAAAATGTTGCAAGCAAACTGAAGAGTTATAACTATCGCGCCCCAAAAATGTCATATTTATATTTATTTTATAATTTTCTGATATATGTATTTAGTTCATCAATTATTCGATTGAATTTTGTAGGCAACCAATATTTGAAGTCTCCTTCTAAATCTAACAAAATGCTTTTACCGATATTACCAATTTTTACATTTTTAATCGACAAATTAATAATTTTATAAGTTTTATTAACTTCTAACTGATTTGTATTAAACACAACTTCATTATTATTATAGGTTCCAATATAGTTTAACTTGGTAACTAAATTTTTATCCATTTTAGATTTTTATAAAATTGTTCCGAGAATATTTATTAATTGAAGTCTAATTGTTTTTTTTGCAAATGTGACAATTGCGACTAGTAATATGTCTTACATTTTCATCATTTGTTAAAGTGTTCATTGGTTTAGGTTTTAAATAATATCGCAAATATAATTCTTTACATTCATTTGCTAAAGCAGAAATCAAAAAGAGTCTTTTAAAGTAACTTGAACGATATAGATGTGTTTTAATTAATTTTTAAAATTAGAAAATATAATTTTTAGATTTCAGATCCGAACTTACAACAATTGGCGCAGCCGGTATTTATTTCAAATAGTTAATAATAAATGAATTCGAAGTACTTATAGTACTTATAGTGTCTATTATAACTTACATAATCGAGAATACATTCAAATAATTATTATAGATCATAAATATAAATTACTGTTCATTTTTTTTAGTTAAATTTACTCAAAATTTAATGTTTTAATAAATTACATGTAAAAATTTTACAAAATAAATAAATATTAGTGTGGACAAAAGTTAAAATAAATAAAATAACTAGTTAAAAGTAAAATGTCTCTAAAATAAATTTCAAATTTATGATTATATTGTAACATATAGAAAAAGGTCAATCTAATGCATATAAAATATAAAATTAAATTATAGTTTTTTGCTGATTTTTTTTTTTTTCAAAATGCGTATAATCAATTAATGCAAGATTGCATTTTTCAAAAATTATTTTTTCTTTTTCAAAAAAATATCTGATTATAGACGAGTATTTAATTATGCATTTTTATAATGCATTTTTATTCTTGCATAAAGCATTAAGTGATCGGTCGTAAAATAAAATTATAAAAAAATATTTTGTCTCTGCTATAAAAATTACATAATTAAAAACTTTCAAAAGTGTATTAAAATTTTAACAATAATAATAGCATTACGAATCCTTTATTATTTACTATTACTACATTTTTCTGCATTATGGGGTGGGTTCAGGTTGATTGCCTACCCATTAACCCCGTTTTTAAAAATGATTCTACTTCTATACCATATTTAACATAAATTTTGGAAACAGCACTATGACTTTTAACAGTCATATAGTGGGGCATGCGACTTTTCATAACCAGATAAACTTCAACGGTTTCAAAGAGACAATTTGATTCCTGTTCAAACTGACCGCCCGCTAAATTTGCATGTGAATTACCACCGAACTTCATATAAACCATCAAGAAATGAGGTAAAAATTAAATTTAAATTTAATCAAAATCTATGTATATTTTTTTTATTTTTATCATTTAATTTCAGTCCGATCAGGAAAAAGCAGGAAGTGGTTTCGGCGGATGGTGAGTTTAGCGGACATTTTAAATTTAATTCTTAATCCTGGTATATAATTACTATATAAATATTTGCTTTTATATATATTTTTTTTGTATTTTTTTTTTTTTTTTTTATTTAGCTATTTGAATATTTCATATATTTACTTATAATTTTTTATTATAATTTCAATTTCATATATTTACTTGTAGTTTTTAGTTATTTTTACGTAGTTATTTTTATAATAATTTTTTGTAGAATTACTAAGTTTATGTAAAAATTTAATTTGAAATAAATATGGGTAATCTAGTAAAGAAAAATGTTAAAGTATATTAATAATATTTGCTTTTTGACATAGTTATTAACCTTTATACTTTCATTTTTTTAGTGTATATAAACATCTGCAATATACAATTTGTGTATCACAATTATCAAAATGTCTTTTAATCAACATAATATAATGACATTTGACTTGACTCAAGATGAAGAGTCGAGTCAAGTTATAATAGACTTAACTGAGGAGGATAAAATAGTAGACTTAACAACGGATGAAGGACCAGATGTAGCAGAAGAACATAAACCGTTGGATTTAACAATATCGAGGCAGCAACCAACAACGAACAACCAGCAGCAAAATAGAATATATAGAATTTTAACGTATGAGAATTTAAGCAGAACTCATCATCCTCAACCAAATATATTAGTTTCAGAAAACATAAATATATTTTCTGAAACAATAATTACTGTAACTTAAAATAGAATAAAATTTGTTATAGTTACAAAACAATAAATAAATAAATAAATAAAAATGAAATTTGTGTTTTTATTTTTCTTTTAATTTTTCAGAATCGATTTATAATTTTTATATTGCTTTTTTTCTTTATTATGAATTACATATAATGTAACTCATATAAAAATTATACAAGAACAAATTTAATTTGTATGCATAATTTTTTAATTTTTTGCTAATTAATATTTTACAAAAAAAAAAAAATTTTTATTTATTTATTTGATAAATTAACGAAGTACTGGTGCACCAGATTCATTTATATTTTCAAGAATCATATGCAGATTCTCCGGCGTACTCTCGTTATGCATTTATAATAATATCATTTTCATCATTATGATATTCGTCATCGTTGATGTTAAGTATGTTATAGTAGTTGGTTATACTTTATACCTTGTTCTTTAGCCATAGTTATGATATTTTATATATTGGTAGAGTCTCAAAAGATGAGTTCATTTATATATGAAAAAAATTTAATCGAAACAACTTTTACAAAGTTGCATAAGATTAACAATAATAATAATAATAACAATAATATGTTATTATTGACATTGCATATTTATTTATTTATTTCAGATGCACGAAGATAAAATTTAATCCTTTACTTTTACTTATTTTGTTCAGTGTTTTTTTTTTTTACAAAAAAAATATATTTTTTTATTTTTGGTTTTTTTTTCATTTTTAGGTGTAAAAAAAAAAGAATATTTAGTTTTTATATTTTTTACATTTATAACCCTTATAAAAGCAATTTCTAAAATCATAGACTCAGAATAAATAGAAGTGATCAACAGAACAGAACATAACAAAGCATTTAAAAAATATACAGTGATATAAAAATGGATTTTGTAAGTAAAAAAAAAGAAAAAACATAACATTGATTAACAATAATGATACAACGTTCTTGTTTTGTATATAGAATGTATTAAATAATTTAGCTGCACAACTAACAGGGCTCATACAACAAGCATCACAGCTTATAAGTAACCTTCAGACAGACTATAGGTGGTCTACAATCAACACAACCAATAGCTACATACCACACAGAGTTGGAACCAACACCTAATACGAGTGCGAGTACCCTGCAGTTGGAACCACCTCGTCAACCTGAATTAAATTGTAATATATTGGACGTTGATATTGCAGCAGCAGGAGTAGACGCTGTACAACAAGGAGAGGGGCAGCAAAAAAAATATGTTAGTATAATAAGACAAATAAATAGCTTTAATAATAGATTTAAGGTTAGTACTAGGGACATTACTTTTAAATTAAATGATTTTACTGACGATTCTATAACCATAATTGACTGGTTAGATAAAAATGTTTTCAAAGTATTTTGGAAATCATTAAATCTGATTTTTCTAAAGACGATCTAATGGGTATACAGATCACTATTCCGTCAATAGAAAATACAAAACCCATTGGATTATCTTTTGAGAAAATTTCAATCATTACTTCTGAAATGATTACGGACTTATTAGCCACAGTTTTGCAATCAAATCAATCGTTTAATTCATTTGATTTGCTTGAAATTTCTGCTAAAGTCATACAAGTGCATTCGGTTAAGGGACGGTTAGATATAAAGCACATGACCGAATCTGAAATCCTTAAAAGAAAAACCAATAGCATAATAGATGTTGGTTCAAAAAACAATACTAATTGTTTACCACAATCTATTATTATTAGAAAATATTTGGCTGATAATAACAGTGAAGCTTTAAAGAAATGTTTACGTAAAAATTCTAAGTTTCTATCACAAGTCACAAGAAGTTAACAAACTTTTAAAAAAGTAAAATATTATTACGTCAGATCTTGGGTGTAATATCGAGGATATTTTTAAAATTAAAAAAAAAAAAAAAATCCAGAATATAATATCACGGTGTACACATATAAAGCAGATAGTACAAAAATAATACGGTTACAGGAAAAAGGTATAAAGAAAATAAATTTATTTTATTTTCAAAATTGTAAACACTATGTTACTATTAAAAACGTAAAATCTTTCTATGGTAAAAACTTTGAATGTAAATTTTGTAATAAGTTATTTTCAAGTACTCATAACTGTACAGAAATATGTAAATATTGCAAAGTATGTCCTCCATGTAGTTTTGTGTCGGTTGCATTTAAATGTAATAATTGTCTGACAATTTTTCGTGGTACACAGTGCTACGAAAACCATAAAAAAAAAAATACGGCAAACGTTTAGTTTGTGATATGCTGAAAGTCTGTCCAAATTGTTTCAAATATTATGATCTCACTAAACGAAATTATACTCCTCACTCATGTGATGAAAAGTATTGTAATATATGTTATAAATTTGTAGAAAAAACCCATCAATGTTTTATAAAAAAATATACAAAAAAAAGACCACAAAAATATACTATAATTTTTTACGACATTGAAGGTACACAAGATCATAAAATAAATTCAACTAGTTTTGAACATATACCCAATTTATGTATTGTAAATAAAGTGTGCCATTTTTGTCATTCAATTGACGACGATGATTATAATTGTCAAAATTGTAAAAAAAGGCTGCACATCTTTGAAAATGATATTGATGGTGATTGTATAAAAAAATTTATAAATTTTTTGTTAAATCTTAATGCCAACGTACAAAATAAAGTTTGCTGTATAGCACATAATTTTAAAAGTTATGATGGGCAATTCATAATAAGAGAATTGTTGAAAAGAAATAAACCTATCAAACCGGTTTTAGGTGGATTTAAAATACTTAAAATTACATTTGATAAAAATATTTCATTTATAGACTCCTTAAATTTTTTATCAATGGCATATTGGCAAAATTCCCTAAAACTTTTGGTTTAGAAGGAATTAGTAAAGGTGATTACCCCCATTATTTTAATATAGATAAAAATTATAATTATATAGGCGATATTCCTGAGTTAAATTTTTTTGCTACTCAGAGCTTAGGTGCAAAAGAATTGGAAAACTTAAAGAAGTGGTGGCAAGATTTGAAAAATTCTGGTTATATTTTCAATAACCGTAACGAACTTATTAAATATTGTCAGGGAGATGTAATTTGCATTGCAAAGTAATCCGTTACAGAGTCAATACTTTAATTGTTAAAATAAAATTTATTTTAAAATTTAAATAAGTTATATAAATAGTGAAATATTAAAATTAAAAAAAATATATATATGGTATATATAATTAAAAACTTAGTGCATAAAAAATATTAAAATAAAAAATTACAAAAAAGTGCTAAGTGCAAAAAGATATTAAAATATTAAAATAACAAGAAAAGTGCTAAACTGTATTAACTTTTTTAAAAAAAATATAACAAGTAAAAATGTTGCAAATGATTTTTATTATTACTATCATTTTAATTACAATAAATGCTGCACCATTAAAAACCCCTGAAAATGAAATCAATTTAACAGATCCTAGAGATGGCAGCATTTTCAATTTAAATTTCGGGAACAGTTCGATGGTGTTTAACTTAAATGGACCATCTGGCCACGTAGTAGGTTTCAAAAATGTTGTAACCTACAACAATAATCATAATTACCATCATCATCTTTACAACAACAAACAACTTATGGAAAAGGACAATCTTATACCCGTAAAAAAAGCAAATGATGAAAGAACAAAAAATGAGGTAAGAAAAATTACATAATTTTTTTTTTGTACAAAACTAACAAAATTTTTTCTGTTTTATAATTTAGATTGTTAACATTTATGGAAGCGGTGGAGGAGAAAACTCTACTTTCGAGGGTGAGTTTAAAGGGCAATTGCGGGTAAACGGATAGCTGAGCCAGTTTAATTAATTTTTATAAATTTTTTTGTAGTTTTAGTTTTTTTTGTATTTTTTTTTAATTACTAATATTTGTTATAATTTTGTAATTCACTAATATTTTTGTAGTAGTAGTAGTAGTTTTTTTTTGTATTACATATGTAGTAATAGAAAAATAAATTTTATGTTTTTTATTAAAAATTGTGTATTTTTTTATATTTTTATTTTTGAATAATTTTCATAAAATAATTAAAAATTTTAATGATACATTTTTTATTATAAAATAATTAAAATTACATGTTTGTACTTATAAAATCAATTTTTGCCATATTATTTTTTTCGGCGTTACGCCCTTGAAATATTAAACAATAACCAGCGTTGTTTAACTGTTTAAGTTCTTCATTTGTTGTTATTGTCTGGGAAATTCTTGTTGGTAAAAATACTCGTTTTATGACTCCATTATCCATTAGATCCACAATTACTTTTTGACCAAAGCGGGTCTCTAAAAATTTGAAAGCCTCAATCTGATAGGCTTTTCCCACAAAAAGATCATCGAGTTTTGTATAAAGTTGGTTTTCTTTTCCTGATGCTAGTTTTTCAAAAGATTCTAAAAAATTCTACAATAAGAAAATATAAATATACTATTATAATTTTAATAAAAATTTTAAAAATTTACCATGATAAAAGTTTCAATGTTATGCACTTCTGGATAGTTAGTTGTATTTTGATATTATATACTGAAAACCCTGAGTTTTTATACGCAAAAATAAT